>OX104116.1:85326660-85906660 GCA_944474755.1 Limnoperna fortunei
GACAGGAAATGATTTGATTATGGATACCTTTGCCATATTTGGCTAGGCCTTTGGCGCAACAATTTAATTGATTGAAAGATAATTGCATTTAGGTCACATTTAGTTGCGGCTATTGTGGCTATGTGATCATAACATCGTAAAACATGTTTTCCGTTTCTCATATAATTTGCAATCTCAAAAAGTTAGACATGTCAGCCGGTATACCAAGGCCGTTATTTGTACCTACAAATTCAAAACAAAACGCGAAGTAATTGAAATGTCAGAGGTTCTGTCAAACCCAGTCCTGTACACTAGGGTTCCAATTTTAACTATTTTAATCAATCAACAGTACAGCGTTTTAAATTAAAAAAATAATCTTACTTGTATACATTTAATTGGTGTTAATCATTTGAAACAAGTATGATTCAGACCATATGTGTCTTAATTGACATTTAATAGTCAGGGTCCTTAGTTTATAAGTCGCTATAATCATTGTAAACCGTTTAGTTAATACACTATGTTTCTATTTGTACGGTAGTGTTAGGAGCTCCTGTTACACATGTAGCACACGTATTGTAAAATAGTCTTTAAGTTAGTAACTGGTATAGACCAAGCCATCATTAAGACAGACACTGCTGTAAAACTTATGAAGTAAGAAGTGGGTCTTGGTCAACAGACGTCAACCTTTAATAAAATTCAGATAGTATCTTAATCAGCATTTATCGTCAATTTCCAGGTAAACATCAAAGTCAACCAGAAAATACATTGAACACAAAAAAACAAAAATGTGTAGAAAGGTTAGACAATATCAGTTTTAGAGTACTTTTTTAAAGAATAGTAGAGTAGTTGTTTTTCATAGTCACACTGAACATCAAAAACTCGTCAATCCAAATACATTTACAGAGTTCACTGAATAATGGACGCATGATCGTTTCAATCACAGCATTAAAAATGTTCATACCCAACACAATAAACGAACAAAGTAGTAACCACAATATAAAAGTTATTTTGTATATCATACAATACCTGTATTTTAACTTGTTTGTCGTTTTCTGGCATTTCTTGTATAAACTGGTATGCTATATAAAAGTATAACGGCAGTGAAGCAGGTGTAAGTGATTTCTGGTAACGTTCCATAAACTGCTTGATTTCTCCAGTCACGTTGATGTTGTTAAGTGTCACTGTGGTGGGGACGGGATATATACTGTTACGTTTTCGTGGGTGAGAGACAACATTCATATAACTACCGTTTGCTGTAAGACTGTTCCTCTCTCTAAATTCTTCGGGGTCAGCAATTTCCGGCGTGTTTCCGCGATAATACTCCTCATCATACAAATCTTGATCTGTATCATATTTGAAAAAAATTTCTTGAAAGTTATTTTTATATAAACTTTTGATCATTTTGTCGTGTCGATTTTGAGTGATAATTTAATGGTAGGTAAGCATGTTGTTTCTCGTCTGTGTACATACGAACTTAGATAAATATTTTATTAACAGTTTACTTATAGGCCAATGAAAAAATTTTGTTGTCCACAGAATTAAAGCAAAACATAATTATCTATTTAGTAATCATTTGGTTTAATTGCAGCAGATCTCAGCAGAATTTTACAGCTCAGGTTAACACTAATAACAACAGTAACATCGTGCTTTAATTATAAGTAATTAAATGTTAAAACATTCTTTCACGTAATGTTCGATTTATTAATTATTAACGGATTGTTGTCCAGTATTTATTTATTAAATTTGGAGATACTTATAAAACCATAAAAAATTCACACAAACGGATTTGAATACTAAAAGCAAGCATCGCAGATGCTAGCTATACTGCAACGTACGTGTGATCATAATAAACCAACTGATTTCAGATGGTAGTTGAGATATCCGAAGAAGAAAATATTTAAGATAAGCATTAAAATTAATTTGAAAGTAGATTTAATAATTAATTGAACTTCGATAAAAAATTAAATGTTTTGTCTAAGGAAATACACAAAAAATGTCAGCCAAAACTTTTGCAATCTCTAACAGATTATATTTTAAAATTAACAATCATATGACATTCATTTGACGTCATCAACACATAAGAGAAAAACGTTGCACAACTATTTTAAACTACAAAAGCACTTTTATTGTGCTCGAAAGTAACGTCATGAGATATAAAATGTGCGATTCTCATATTAAGGATGCGCCTATATTCATATTAGCGAGAATCGGAGATGTGAGCTGTACAGTAACATGCGTGTGTAAAACGTTACGTAATTAATATGAACAAATACATTTCAGGTGGAATTTATTGAAAGTGTGCAATTTAAATTTAACATCGATGGAAGCAAGTGTATTGTAAATAGCCAAACATTTCAGAAACATTTTTGCAACACGTTTTTACGCTTTAAAAATTTACAGTTATATGGCATTCATGAAACGTCATCAACACTAGACAAAAACTTCAGGTGACAACTGAGGCATGCAGGGGCATTGTTACTATGCTCAGAAGTAACTCATAAAAATCATTAAATGTCTGGTGTTTGCATGAAGGTTGCGCCTTTATTCATATTACACTTTCTGCTTTTGTTTTTGTTCTGTTCGGTGTTTTGATATTTGTCTGAGTCCGGATTTATCATTGCCCCTCAATAGGTTCTTGTTGGTCTTGGTTATCAAATTGATAAATACAAATTCGCGTTTTTAATGCCATAACGTCGCTTAAAATTATTCAGTAAATGCAGATTTTGAACATTTTTGGAAAAATAGATTTGAATTACTGCAGATATTATACCTAACAAGTTAAATTTATCCTCGTTTGAGATGTTTGTTGTATTAGTACGCCTATTTATTGCAGATTTAACGGGCCTTTCATTCTTATTCTTTCCACCATGAGCCCAGGCGCGTATTATTGAATTGACAACTGCATCGCTGAATTCGGTTTCGTCCTGCTTTGTGATGTCTATTATGTTGACCTAAATATGATAAAATATACGCTAATATATTAAGTGCATTGATTAGTACATAAGTAGACTAGAAAATTATACCATGTAAAAGTGAAACTATCACAGTTTGTATTGTACATATTTCGATAACTGACGCAATGCAAACTAAGTAAAACTCAATGTAAGTGAAAATGATAACAATAAAAAGCTATACAAAGCTGCAATAAATCAGCTTTATATTTTTGCAGTCCCAAAAAAGTACATCCAGAAACTTAAACGAAGAAAGGGTTCCCGTGACAGAAGGTAAACACACTACAATAAGGTCAAAATTCACTCTTTAAAATACCTTTTATAACGTTGATAACAGATCATTGTTTATTATTTCATATGTGTCTTGTACGTAGCGTTAGTTTGGATAATTAGTTACATTATTGAATGTAAGCATAAAAAGCATCAGGGAACATGTGTAAAAGCGGCAGATTTGTGTTTTTCAAATGCATTTGTTGGTTAAATCATTTGAGAATATTCACGGATAAATTTGGAAATGGCGCTCGGTCTTTTGACGCCATATTTGAATAGGTGTTACAAGCTGCAAACCCAGACCTGTTGCAGAAAAGGTAAATGTTTTTTTTAATTAAGGAAAGAACAAAAATACAGAAATCCACAAAGTCCCAAAGAAACCGGCAAACTTGTGAACCAACAAATGAAACAGCAGCTAAATCAATGGTCTTGACTTGGTACAGACATTTCCAAATAAATGATGGGTTAACCCAGGGTTACAGCAAACCCGCCGCTTCCATTACTGTAGTGTGCTCGTTTAGTGTGTTGATAAAAAAGGTTGGCATCATACACCACTACACAGTAATAGGTGTATCCATTGATCGTTGCAGCACAATCTCTTTAGTGTATTAAAAATAGAAAACCTTTTGCAATCTTATCTTTGCACAAGATAAAGCATATATCAAGAACAAGAAAGAAATTGTATCTATAGCAAAAACGTTGTATCTATAGTAAAACTTATTGAAGGCGTAGACGAGTCGTTTTTTGTAACCTAAGCTCATTAGTCTATTCCAAAAATGTAGGTGGCGATTTCTAAAATTCTCTATACTCACTTCATACCTGATAAATTGAGAAATATAGACACCGTATGTAGGAGAAGATGTAATTGTGCTGCAAAAGTGAGGACAATTTATAATTGTGAAAATAGAATCGTCTCGGTTCTCGCCAATTCTTGTGTTGAAATGATTTGAGGTGAAAGTCTGAAAGTGAAGATCATGCTATGGCAGAAAAAAATCTTGGCCCATTCGTTCAACAGACATTAATCTATCATACATGCATGAAACAGACTATACTAAAAGTTACACCCCGTTGCGCTCAGTGTTTTGCTTGCATTTTTTTTTTATTATTCCATATTGTACCTTTGTTACCTATTGTTAAAATCCAATTTAATTCAAACATTTCTACACGATAACACGTCCATATTTTATATTATGCCTTTGTTGTTGACAAGTTCCAAATCGTCCTAGACATTACCTACAGAATTTTACATAGGAAGCCTGAAACACTTGGAAAAACTAAGACATTCTGGCGACCTCTTGAATTTCCATGGTAAATCTTAATGTCACATGGTAACGCCATGAAATACATTGCACATGGCTACCGAGAAGGGCAAACGATAAATCAAGTTAGGTAAGACTGAGAAATAATGAGAACGGATTAAATCTGTAGTCAGAGGCATAAGAAAAATGGCTGAATGTAATGTGTACTTGATGTTTAGAAGGAATTATATTTTAAGTTGTACCACATAAGTCAACCGTGACATGTTTAGTTTTTGGTTCAATATATAAAGACGGAAGTAGTAATGCACAAGACATGCAAAACTTCATAGCACGCGTAATTCAATAGGTTTAACCAAAACCTTCTGTAAGGGCCTCGTTACGGAGTGGTTAAGGTAGTTCGTCTGCTATTAATAACGTAGTCTTTGAACACTGAGATTGTGGGTTCAAGTCTCACAGCTGCAAAGTGAGCTCGACTCCAGTCCTAATTGACAAGGATTGACAGTGTTCCTACCGAATGTCGGGGTTTTCTCCGGGTACTCTGGCTTTCACCCCAATAAAGACTGGACGCCATGATATAGCTGAAAAATTGCGTTAAACGACATTAAAAAACACCAAACTTTCTCAGTTTATTGATTAAGTTGTTTTAGTTTATTTTTTGTAATATATTAATTTTAGCGACAATTACTTTTCAAACATCGCTATATTTTACTTACATAATGTTTGTTAGCTTCGATCACTTCCATGCATCTTTTGATTTTATCAAAATCCTTCTGATGAAAATAAATTCCAAAGAGCATTGGTGCTTTTGCTTCGATAGAGTCGTGACTGTAAAATACATTGATTGATTCTACGGTTACAGTTAATCGATATGACACTCAACATTTAAGTTTTATCAAGCTTGGAAAGAACAGCAACAGCAATACTAACAAAAAGAAAAAATGGCTTTTTCGACCACCTTTTGCTCAATTTCTCGTTATCTATAAAAAACAGAACAATTAGGTTAAAAAACAAGCGAAAGCTTATTCAGTGAGAAATATATATTTATAAAATTTATAAAATCAAATTTATAATGTGTTACATTGTAAATATAATTTTAACAAAATGCATATAACAATCCATACTTTCGGAACACAAAAAGATCCAAATAGATAAAATATATAACCTCTATCATCTTTTATAGATGTACCCTTTTTGTACAAGGAATGATATTAGTAAAACAGTCAGGTGTATTAAAATGCAGAGCCCTGAAACTCCAGTGTCTACAGACAGGCGAAGCCAACGACGGCAGACATTAGTTATAATACCACACAAACATTTTATCATTGTATACACATTGTGTGCACATAATTTACTATTTCTTCTAAAAATAACTAACAATGTAAATATCTTACTCTTCCATACACTCGGCAATTAAATCAGCTGCTTTACCAGATCCCTGTAGTATTAACACTGGTATTTCACGTTTTAAAACCTCAACCACGTGATCAACTGTGTACAAATCTCCCTCTGCTACTATAACTAGGACAGGAACCTTCATAGCTAAATGTTCAAGGAAAAGATACTGTAAGTGTTTTAGAATATTTTAAATTCCTAAATAAAGAATAATTGCATTATTACCTTACCATATTAATTATGAACTTTCATTAAATATGCTAATGTTAACAAGTCTTAAAGTTAGAGGAATACATGTCCCCGTACTTGGTTAAACCGGTTTTTAAAAATTATAATTGTTTCTAATAAATAACAAGAATTATATATTCACTCGAAATCATTTTCAGTGATGGGTGGCTTCTAAGAAGTTGTCTAGGTAGTCGTGTTGAGTTGTCTTCTTAACTTTAAGACAACTGTTGCTTCATTTAAAATGTGTTTCAAAGAACAACATCTTTTTTGCACTGATTGGAAAAGTTCTTGATACACTAAAAGTTCGAGAATTCTCTGTCGTTCAATGATTTTAAGGCTTATTTTGTAAGTGTCAAAATAGATTTGGACGGCAGAGGATTCTCTAAAGATTACATTAGTTGTCTTGGTCTTACGCAAGTTATTGAAACAAAAACATCAAATACTATCTAACTGTTAAAAACGATAAATGGTTAATTATTACGTTATTTGTATACTTAAACTATAATACTGTAGTAATAAAAGTAAACTCAATAAATGATTTTTACTTAGTTCCTCGCCAAGTTCTACAAATGGAACATATTCTTTCGAAATACTTTGAAGTACTTCAGCTTGAAAATTTCCATAGTCGTCCACTTTCCAATCATCATTTGAGACTTGTCTCAAGTTGAAGTAATGTTCTTTTACAGAATGTTTGTCTTGGGTGTATTTCTGAAACAACACATTTATTAAACATGTTTTATTACAACCAAATTTGTTATACTACAATTATTTCAAAACTAGTTATTATCATGAATGCAGCACAAAGCCTCATCATAATATGTTTTAAAATCTTAACATCTAAAGATTTTAAAAAGACAAAGCAGTTGTTTATATAATGTAGATTATCGACAAAAAGATGTAATGAATTTTAATATCATTGAGATTATTTAAGGAACGACAGATGGGTATTTTTCTACCTAGTTTGAGGGAAACATGATTATATCCTTTCAAATGGGTTGAAGCTTGCTTTTGTACACACAAAATTTAGTTTTGGTATTTGTTCGACGATGTTTGTAATTACTTTTAATTTGTCAGATGAAAATAGAGACAGAAAACCATTTATATGTCTATTTCAGTGCTTCTTTTCGTAAAAAAAACAATACTATTCTGATTTATTTCATAGCATGACTGATATGTTTCAGACACAAAAACTGAAAATTAAATGATTACTATCGAGAAAATTGTGATGTTTCTCTATAGGACTTTCTGTTGTTTCCGATAATCTTGGAACGTTAGGGTTATGACTTCAAATTAGCTTAATAACTTTTAAAATATCCCTATATACAATAATCATATTAGGAATGCGAAATATAATATATATTCAAATATATCATCTCTTTCAGCGCTGTTTCTAAGGTTTCTATCCCTGCTTACATGTTATATATGGAACTAAACAGCAATGCCAAATAAGTGTAATTGATATTTGAATGTGTCCAAATTAGCAGAAGGTTAATCCGTGCGAAGTTAATCATTTCATAATGGTTTATATATATAGTATTCAGGTTGTTGTGGTGTATATAGTCCATATATTTTTCAAATAAAAGTCCAATATAACTAGAATTTCTGCATTCTTTAATTGACTAGTACTTTGATGCCTTCCGGCAATCTTCACGTGAATGAATATCGTTAATAATGTTTATAACGTTACTAACGGTAACGTTTATATATGACGTTACAAATATGTATAAGGGGAGTTAATTACATATATGCATAATAAGGGGAGTTAATTACATATAAACAAACAATATTAAAATAAATGTTAATATTGTCAGTAATAAAGTTATATAGTTATGAGCGTCCATTCAGGATGGGTTTAAATTTCCTTATAAAGTTTTTTTCTTTTATTTCTCGTAAAACATCACTTGACGTCTTCATTTTATAAAATGGAAATATTTTAAAAAGACCCCCACTGCACGTATCCAAATGTTGATTAAGTGGTATTTTTCGATATTGGGGGTCTCTTATTTGTTGACGATGGACTGTCATCCGTTGCTTTAGCGAATTACTCGTTTGACCAATGTATGACTTGTTACAATTAGTACACTGAATACAATAAAATAAATTTTCACTTTTACAGTTCATATCTGCGTTAGTGTAAATTTTTCTTCCATCGTCTAATGTTATTTCACTTCCCGTGTGAATGTACGCACAAGTTCCGCATCTTTTGTCTCCGCATTTTCGTACTTCAAATGTCCGTGGTGAATTAGAATTAAATTGTGCTTTAGTTAATAAACGTTTTAAGTTTTGAGGTTGTCTTTTACTCTGGAGTAAAGTTCTATCGGTTATCAAGTTTTTAAGTTTATTACTTTGTGCAACTATCGGAATGTTATGTTAGCTACATTGAATATATTTGTGTTGCACGGATTATGAGTAACCACAAAAGGAATTAAGCTGTTGTCTGTCGGTTGGACATTTTTAGCAGCACGAAGTTCGGCGATCGGGACCTGTGTGGATTTTTCAATGGCGTTGTTTATAAGAGTTAATGGGTATCCTTGTTTCAACAGAAATGTCTTTAATTCTTCAAGTCGCATTTTTCGTAAATCCGGTTTTTCTATAACTATGCATAATTTTCGTGCTTAACAATATGGAATATTCCGTTTCGTATGTGACGGATGACAGGATTTATAATTTAAATATTGATGAGTGTCCTTATCTTTGTAGTAAATGTCGGTTATAATTTCTCCATTAATATTTTTCTCCACTAAGATATCCAGAAACGGTATTTGTTGTTGATTGTTTATTTCCGATGTAAAATTAATGGCTTGATGCAAGTCATTTAGAATTCCACTAAATGTTTTCAAATTTTTGTCCGTTTTTGTCCAGATTATAAAACAATCATCCAAAAACCGATACCATGAATTTTCTATGTATTTTGCCTTCTCTAATGTTTTCTCGATTTTTTGGTATATAGATTTTGTTCAAGGAATCCCATGACAAATGTTGCATAAGTTGGTGCAAATTTAGTTCGCATTGCTGTTCCCCGGATTTGTAAATAGTTTTTATCGTTAAAATTAAAATAATTATTTTCCAAAATAAGTTGTACTGCGTCGAGAATAAAGTCTATACTAAATCTGACGTTGATTTTATCCCTATGTTTTTCGACCCAATATTTAATTGCAGACAATCTTAAGTCATGGGGTATATTCGTATATAGACTCGAAACATCGAATGTAACAAGTTTAGCTTCCGGTTCTGTTCTTTTTGGTAAGTGTGTCACAAGTTTAGCTTCCGGTTCTGTTCTTTTTGGTAAGTGTGTCACACTTACCAAAAAGAACAGAACCGGAAGCTAAACTTGTTACATTCGATGTTTCGAGTATTATTATATATAAATTAATATAAATAATATAAATTTCAAACTGTGTAAAATGCTTTAAAGATAATTTCAAGTACTCTCGCAACGGTAAATTTTAGTTGTTTTATAAATTTATCAAAAACGAGTGTTTGAGACATGTTTCAATCACTCGTAGTACACATCAGCTTATAGTAAAAACGATGAATGGTAGCCACAGAATATGAACTATATGATATCCCGTCACGTTGAATTGTGTTTTTTTTTATTTATGAACACATTTTACTGAATTACAAATCCGCCTACAGGAACACATCTCAGAGGACAATTTTTATCTTGACCTTGGACCTATAAAAATAATTTCAAATTGGCACAACTCAAAAACTACAAATGGTACTGTGCTGAAAATTCAACTTGATTTTTATCTTCGAGTAAGTAAAAGCTGTGCAAAGTTTTAACAAAATCTGTTTTTCAAATAATCTTTTCAAAAAAGCCAATTTAGAAGCCGTCAACTGTTGACCAAAAAATTCGCCTAAGTCGAAAACTATAAATTGGATTGTGCTGAAAAATAAACCTTATCTTTCTTTTACTGTACTTAACAGCTGTACAAAGTGTAAACAATATTTGTTGACGCCTTTTTAAGTTATCATCTGGAAACCAAGTGTTAACCAAAAAAAAAAAAAAATGGCCCAAGTCAAAAACTACAAGTTGGGTTGTGCTGAAAATTAAACACGATCTTTTTTTATAGTACTTAACAACAGTGGAGGTTTTAAACAATATCTGTTGACGCGTTTTTAGCCTTTTACAAAAAAAAATCTGAATTGACCAGGTCGAAAACTACAAATAGGATTGTGCTGAAAATTAAATTTGATCTTTATTTTATAGTACTTTACAGCTGTGCAAGGGTTAAACATTATCTGTTGACGCGTTTTCAAGTTATCATCTGAAACCACCAACTTTTAACCAAAAAAAGTTGAATTGGCCAAAGTCAAAAACTACAAATTGGATTTTCTCTTTTTGATCTTTGTTTTATAGTACAGCTGTGCAAAGTTCTAACAATATCTGTTGACGCGTTGTCAAGTTTAAATCTGGAAACCACCAGACGGACGGACACTTATATCCATACGGAGGGTATCACATAATACCCAGCAACTTTCTGTTGTGGGGTATATAAACTTAAAGCTAAAATTATTTACAACGATGTATTCAGCCAGTGACAGAATTTGAGGAAAAACAGAATTTGAAGGATGCTATTCCGCTCTATGAAAAACAAGATCATTTTTACTGGTTTACATCGTACTTCAAATGTCGACACCGAATAACGTCTATGGTTTTTCTTATTCAATGAACTATGATTTTACTATAAAATTGAATTCGTTATTGTTTACCGATGAACAATTTTCTCCTGAAATAGGACATAAACAAAGAACAATACACTGTCATGAAACATGCAACAAAGCAAATTAAACGTGTATCTCTGATCCGTAACAGGTTGTATATTTATAAAAAGCTATATTTCTCTGACGTGTTTATCGAAGATTGCTGTGCAAACAAACGGCGTCTAACTATCAACAAACAAGGCATAAACATCCTCCTGAGATACTCCGCCAAATAATAGGGAAACGTCAGTGTCTTCCACCTGGCTACTCAATGCAAACAAATAAGCACTCGGCGACACAAACCAGATAGGTGGACGGTGCAAGATGACAGGCCAGTGTGATGTTATTCTAGCTCTGAAACTTTATAGGTTATATTTTTAATGTTTGTGGGGTTAACAAAAATTTACTGTTTTTAGATTTGTATTGATAGTTTGAAAGAACATGGTATGCATTTTGTTGTCACCAAATTAACTGATTTAGATTTTTTAACTCTCTCAAATGATTACACGTATGTTACAAAAGTAAATTAAAATTAAAGAAAGCTTCCGGCTAAGTCATAAGATAAAAAGTGGAAATTTAATGAAACAAAAAGTTAATTTGTACTAAGGTTTTATATCTTGAAAATAGTTTTGTCACTTGGTTTTGATGATTTTTTTTGTTGTATCTACACACTCTTAGAAAATGCTAGGAGTAGTAGGGTGTGAGCTGTTTTAGTCAAGCAAAAACGCGTGGTGCTGTGGTGCTCCCAAATATGGGCATGCCCCGCCCCTTTCTATACACCGGAGTGCGTCATCGGAAATTCCACCATCGCGTAAAACATACATTTCTCATGACGTCACAGGAAGTACGTGAGTCATCGGAGATTCCAGCATCGCGCAAAACCTTATTTGGTCAACCGATTCCAGTGAGTCATCGTGTCTGCTAATAAGGATACTTCCATTAAGCGCGACCATGAGTCATCGCGCGGCGTATAATTGTCATTCCATATCAGTCGATGATAACGTATAATTTTAAGGAATTAATTCTCATTCGCTTAATTAAACATCTAAAACATTTTATTGGATAAATTATTTCAAACATAGCACCGATTATCGATCCGGTCATAACACGTCAGTGAACCTAGTTTATAGCCTATACGATTAATCTCTCACGTTAAATCCACATGTGGAGCTTATCTTCAAATCTGTAATTCTCATATTTACTTGTCTATTTACAATATTCATTCTGTATATAAACAGATAAAATTTTATTTTAAGCGTTGGTATTTCTGTTAATAATTATTTTAATTCATATATCTAAACCATTAATTTATTGATGAAACAAATATTTCAAACATAGCGCCGATTATCAATTACCATACACTCAAGTCATAACACGTTAGTGAACCTATTTATAGCTTATACGATTATCTTTCACGTTCAATTAAATCAACATGTGGAGCTTATCGTCAAATCTGTTATATGAAATATCATGTAGTTCTCTATGGTCATCCCCTCGTTTATCCTCAAATTACCCTTTCACTGATAACAATCAACAACATTGTCTCAAGTAACCTTTACACGTGCCAGACGTCTATACTCTTGATTTGATTAGGATTAAATAAACAAACCAGGGATTACCAGTTAAACAATCAATATTTTTAAATGGCGAAAATCAATCGACAAGATGATAGAGATGACTTTTATTAATAATGACATAAAATTTAATACACGAATATATACAACGATAGAGTCATTGGTACAGGTCTTTCAGTGTGTTCTCTATAATCAGCGGATCTCTACCAGAGAGTTCCTTCACTATGTCCTCCATGCTAAAGTTCTTGTATCTGTATTTTGACGAAATGAACGCAGTACAGGCCACAACTATCTCCATCCTCGGGTTGCACTTGCACTCTGCTGAACTTGTATTGGGCTCCGTTGACGATCAGTACGTTTCTGAAGCGTGGATGATACGTTTCCGGCGCTCTTCCAAACGAATCGAAAAATTCGGGTGGTCCATTGAATGGGAAATGAAACGCCACCCGGTGGATTCCCTTTCCATCGCATCGGTCAGTGTTGACGATAAAACTCTGTGGTCTGTCTTTGACTTCAGAAGGAAGTTCGTCTGCACAATGTACAGTTACAGGTAAGTCTTTTAGAAAACACTCCAACTCGTATCCATAGGTACCTTTGTCAGCTTCACTTCTACAGCGTTTACTCGGCGGTTCGTCATTCCAACATCTTTGGGCTTGATGCATATCGAGTCCACGCGCATGTGCAAACACCAGTCCACATTCTCGACAGGCCATCAGGTCGGGTTCGCTGGGGTCTTCAAAGTAGGTTACGTCTTCGTCCATCTCCAGGACATCGTCTTCGTCTCTCTTCATGAGATCGCTACGTAGTCTCGGGTGCTCGGGTGTTTCGTCCTTCAGGTCTACGTCCCTCTCCATGACATCGTCTTCGTCTCTCTCCATGAGATCGCTACGTAGTCTCAGGTGCTCAAGTGTTTCGGACTTCAGGTCTACGTCCCTCTTCATGACATCGTCTTCGTCCCTCTCCATGACATCGCTACGCAGTCTAAGGTGCTCGGGTGTTTCGGCCTTCAGGTCTACGAGTAGGTATCCGTGCGGCTTTCTCGTCGCCTCTTCGAAGGTTTTCAACAAGAAATCTTTCTTCCTCGGGTACATCTGTCTACCGAGCGTGGCTATGGGCTGACGATCCACGGGATTGTTGAAAAGAACCAGGTATTGACAATTTCTCCTCTGTGTCGGATCTTTTCCAAAGTATAAATTCTGATTGACGGCAATCACCGACAAGTTGCGATGATGCGATCCCTCGGTAAACAAGTCGTTGATGCGCGTGTCTTTGGTGGAGACGGTCATCAAGTCGTCAAGGATCACCAAGTTCTGGTCCCGGTATCGAAGTAGTGGTCGGCGTCCAAGTCCGACGGTATGCCGCGTACAAATTCCACTGCAGGCACGACCGTGTTTTGAATCACGTCGTAGAGGGGTTGCCATCGTTTGTACAGCCAGACGATCCTCTCGGGCGGCGGGACGATCGTGCTCTGGGCTCGCAGCATTTCCTTTAAGAAGTACGTCTTTCCGCAGGAAGTGGGTCCAGACACGATCATGGTAAACGGATGCCGGAGACGGAAACTGCGTGACAGCGTCGGTGGTGGTGGTGTCAGTAGTGGTGGTGGTGGTGGGGATTGTGGTGGTGGTGGTGGTGGTGGTGTCATTCCTTTTCCGTGTTTATTTCGTTGATGCCTCAACATGGCATCTCTTCTGGAAAAAGGGTGTTGACAAGTTGGACACTGCATCCTTATTGCGTAGTTGAGCTCTCTTATGACTTTTCGAAAGTGAAGCAAACAGAACACGTGGTCATCCTTGCAGCGACATACTTGTAATCGGTCGTCTCTTAACGTGATTTCCAGTCTCTTCATGTTATCGCTTTTGACCGGCATATAAATTGCTCTCTCAAAGATCGCCTCCGTCATCTCTTCCGGGCGTACTGCCACGGACTGTAGTAGTGACAGGAACGTGTCCTGGACGTAAGACCATTCCCCTAGAACATCACAACAGACGTAGAGCCTTTTCGACGGTCTTTCAAATGCTGGAACTAACGTCATCTCCAGTAAGGCACATTCCCACTCCCCGTCCATCGAGTAAGTCTTGGGCAGCTCTATTCTAAATTGTCCGCCCTTGTTTTGAGGGAACAGATTCAAAGAATCATAGCTATTGACTAATAAGTAAAACTCGTCCATGGTGGATGAAATACATATCAGCCACCCTCCTCTTATAACCTGTCATTCCCAGGGACTATAAATTCCAATAGTCTGGTGGTGGAGGTGGTGGTGGTGGTGGTGGTGGCGGGTGGTGGTGGTGGTGGTGGGTGGTGGTGGTGAACCACCCGAATTTTTCGATTCGTTTGTAAGAGCGCCGGAAACGTATCATCCACGCTTCAGAAACGTACTGAAAGACCTGTACCAATGACTCTATCGTTGTATATATTCGTGTATTAAATTTTATGTCATTATTAATAAAAGTCATCTCTATCATCGTGTCGATTGATTTTCGCCATTTAAAAATATTGATTGTTTAACTGGTAATCACTGGTTTGTTTATTTAATCCTAATCAAATCAAGAGTATAGACGTCTGGCACGTGTAAAGGTTACTTGAGACAATGTTGTTGATTGTTATCAGTGTATATGAAAGGGTAATTTGAGGATAAACGAGGGGATGACCATAGAGAACTACATGATATTTCATATAACAGATTTGACGATAAGCTCCACATGTTGATTTAATTGAACGTGAAAGATAATCGTATAAGCTATAAATAGGTTCACTAACGTGTTATGACTTGAGTTTATGGTAATTGATAATCGGCGCTATGTTTGAAATATTTGTTTCATCAATAAATTAATGGTTTAGATAAATGAATTAAAATAATTATTAACAGAAATACCAACGCTTAAAATAAAATTTTATCTGTTTATATACAGAATGAATATTGTAAATAGACAAGTAAATATGAGAATTACAGATTTGAAGATAAGCTCCACATGTGGATTTAACGTGAGAGATTAATCGTATAGGCTATAAACTAGGTTCACTGACGTGTTATGACCGGATCGATAATCGGCGCTATGTTTGAAATAATTTATCCAATAAAATGTTTTAGATGTTTAATTAAGCGAATGAGAATTAATTCCTTAAAATTATACGTTATCATCGATTGATATGGAATGACAATTATACGCCGCGCGGTGACTCATGGTCGCGCGTCATGGAAGTATCCTTATTAGCAGACACGATGACTCACTGGAATCGGTTGACCAAATAAGGTTTTGCGCGATGCTGGAATCTCCGATGACTAACGTACTTCCTGTGACGTCATGAGAAACGTATGTTTTACGCGATGGTGGAATTTCCGATGACGCACTTCCGGTGTATAGAAAGGGGCGGGGCATGCCCATATTTGGGAGCACCACAGCACCACGCGTTTTTGCTTGACTAAAACAGCTCACACCCTACTACTGCTAGGTATTCTACCATTGGATCATTCGAAGAAGTAGAAGATGCATTAATGAAACTTAATAACCAAGAAAAAAGATAGTTTAACATTATTTATGATTTAATGCAAAATAACTGTTTTTCCTGATTACGAAGTTAATGACGACACAATAGTTTACATGTTAGATCTAGATTGTTATAGGAATATTTTAAAATATCAATACGATTTTGATAACATGATACAAAACAATATATCATTTCAAAGAGTGTTAAAGTATACAAGTAGACGAAATAACTATCGCAAGAAATTAGTTTAATATGTGCAAAACTAATAACTTATACATAGCTAACTCCAGAGTAGGATCAGATAAAGATATTGGCGAATTAACGTGCAACGATTCAAGTATGGTCGACTATCTAAAAGTGCAAGAAGAGTAAAATGCAATAAACAAATTAATTAATATGAAATTGTTATATAAAGAAATTATCTTTGAAAGATCCTTCGCCAGTCTTTGAAATTTTTTTTCTATTGTGGATTTAACTCTTCCCCTTTCGTGATTTTTTAAACAACCTTTTCTAATATTTTTATGTTACTTTAAACAATTAAAATCTCAATTTTATTTTGTTTGATGATGTTCTGTTAAAGACCAGAACATTGTAACTAGATGTTGTTCTTTTACTGCAATCGTATCTTCAGGTGCCAATGTTTATAAGACACACATTTGCCCCAATCTTATGGGCATGAATTTTTAGGAGGTTTCCAGGTAAAAAGTGACACATTTCTGCTAATATATGAAGCGGACATAATAGATACATGTTGCTCCTTGTCTTTTAATTTTATTTTATAATATTATTAATTATGACTTGGTATCGACATAAAAACAGAGATAAAAAACACATTAAATTTCAACTTATATGTTTAGTTTAAAAAAAATCAGATTTGGTTGCTATGGTTACCCTTGACGTAATCACCAGAAAACAAAATGTGTGCATGTTTTGAAATCCGTGTATCTTTATACCATATATGTGTACTTGGTATCTACCAAATAACATGGTAAATAAATGCGTTTGGTTTTGAGTATTTTACCGCAGCCCTGGCGAAAACTCAGTTAGCACTAACATTGTTATCTATGGGCAAACCACACAACGAATTGATTTTTCTTAATTAATAGAAAGCAGAGATTCGGAGCTGTTTTTGATACCTTGTTTATTACTGTGGAATTTAAAACGCCTTTTTGATATCCCGCTATACATTTCATGTTATAGCCTGAAAACGCTTCAACGGTACCTGGGAAAGGGTTAGGCTCGATTTGCTTACATAAGAGTACACTGACATGACGATTGTTAGCATTTATCGTCTTCTTCTGCAAAACAATACAAAATGATAGAAAATGAGAAATGATAGAAGATGCAACAGATATGTGTAAAAAAGCAATTAAACATAACATACTTTTCCTTCTTTCTCTGGTCTTATTCCAACCAGACTTATAAAATTGTCATCGATTTCATTAGAGGTGTGGTTCTTCATCACACTAAAATCATCAACAGCTTCCCAAACTAACGTACTCACTTTCTCGTCGGATCCCTTGTACAAGATTACGCAATCTGTAAAAACACCACAAAGAGATTAATATGAACAAGCACTCTTTAAGAACTGAACTAAACGTACAAAACTATTTCTTTATTACAATAAATATCATCTGTGAACGAAACCATTGTTGAAATTACCAAAGTAGGCCGAAACAACGAACACCTGACTTAATTCGAGAATATACATATAACAAGTTGTCATCTTTACCTCTTGCTCCTTTGGCAGTTTCGATCAGTCCTAACTGGAATACAGGTGTAAGCCACGGTTTAGGTACAAAACTACTTGAGTCACCAATTACGGACAATACTAATTTTGGCGTTCTTTTAGGATTATCCTCTTGTCTAGTATTTGTACCAAAACTTTGTTCTAATACATGTTTTGTCAAATAGTCGATGCAAGGTTTCCAGGTCGCATGATTTTTTGGATCACAAGTTATAGGTTCAGTTGCCATAGTGGCGTTCCTAAAGTATAAGAAAAATATTAAGACGATATCAAGGATTTGAACAGTAAAAAAAGATGTAGATCCATACTAGTATGTAAAACTTGTCGTTTTAATCTTGTTAACTTTTGCAACTGTAAAACTCATTTCAATTACTATAATTGCAATTGTAAAACTTATTTGTCCACATTAATGTGTGAAACCATCAATTTCTGCCGCCTGTAGAACACGTGTTTTGGACTTGTTCATTAGTTCAGTGCATCGTTGTGCTTGACCGTAATTAAGATGTTTTTATTCATAAAGAAAATTAAAAGAAACGATTAAAATCGACTGAAATGCACCTATCAGATTCTACTTTATTGGATATTTGTAGCCCTGATGTATCCTTCTTCCATCAAAGCCTAGTAAGCGTTGAGCATCGTAGTATTATGTGACTAAGTAATGGTAAGACATTCTTTAATACGTTTGACGAGGTTCTATCATAAATTGAAAAAAAAATTAGATCGGGCTCTTGGTCAGTCTTATTTTTAAACTTATATTTATCTTATTCAATATAAGGCCTTGACTATTTCATCTGTAGTACTGAGCTCTCCAAAGTGCTTTTATGCTTTGAAAACATACATTAATCCAACTAAGTAATTTCTGTGTTTCTATTCACGCAGGTATTCAGAAAAATAGCATAAAATAAAACTAGGCAAAATGAAAGAACACATTTCAAATTACCTGTTTTAGTTGAATTAAGGGCACAATAGAGAAGTTTATTCTTCGGAAATAAAAGTATCGACTTAAGAATTTGATTTAGAAAAAAAATAGTTGTGAAAATCGTATACATGTATAAAAAGTCGATTATTCTGAAGACTTTTCTGTGTTATTTGACTTAGTATATGTTGCTGTTTAAACGAATATTTTGAAGCATCATATGAAGGAAATATAAGTGATAGACAGTTATGTTGCATCCGTCAATTGTCTCAATAATATTTTTATTTTGTTATATTACTAATTGATTAACATTACAGTTATCTTTGTGTGTATTATATGTCAATTGTTCTTAAATATTGCGGAAAGTAACGTTTTCTGTACATTCTAGTGATCATAGTGTCACATTTCATCTACACACAGTTATAAAAAGTAACGTTTTCTGTACATTCTAGTGATCATAGTGTCATATTTCATGTACACACAGTGATAAAAAAGTAACGTTTTCTGTACATTCTAGTGATCATAGTGTCATATTTCATGTACACACAGTGATAAAAAGTAACGTTTTCTGTACATGCTAGTGATCATAGTGTCACATTTCATCTATACACAGTGATAAAAAAGTAACGTTTTCTGTACATTCTAGTGACCATAGTGTCACATTTCATCTACACACAGTGATAAAAAAAAGTAACGTTTTCTGTACATTCTAGTGACCATAGTGTCACATTTCATCTATACACAGTGATAAAAAGTAACGTTTTCTGTACATTCTAGTGATCATAGTGTCATATTTCATGTACACACAGTGATAAAAAGTAACGTTTTCTGTACATTCTAGTGATCATAGTGTCACATTTCATCTATACACAGTGATAAAAAAGTAACGTTTTCTGTACATTCTAGTGACCATAGTGTCACATTTCATGTACACACAGTGATAAAAAAGTAACGTTTTCTGTACATTCTAGTGACCATAGTGTCACATTTCATGTACACACAGTGATAAAAAAGTTACGCTTTCTGTACATTCTAGTGATCATAGTGTCACATTTCATGTACACACAGTGATAAAAAGTAACGTTTTCTGTACATTCTAGTGACCATAGTGTCATATTTCATGTACACACAGTGATAAAAAAGTAACGTTTTCTGTACATTCTAGTGACCATAGTGTCACATTTCATCTGTACACAGTGATAAAAAGTAACGTTTTCTGTACATTCTAGTGACCATAGTGTCATATTTCATGTACACACAGTGATAAAAAAGTAACGTTTTCTGTACATTCTAGTGACCATAGTGTCACATTTCATCTACACACAGTGATAAAAAGTAACGTTTTCTGTACATTCTAGTGATCATAGTGTCACATTTCATCTACACACAGTGATAAAAAAGTAACGTTTTCTGTACATTCTAGTGATCATAGTGTCACATTTCATCTGTACACAGTGATAACAAAGTAACGTTTTCTGTACATTCTAGTGATCATAGTGTCACATTTCATGTACACACAGTGATAAAAAAGTAACGTTTTCTGTACATTCTAGTGATCATAGTGTCACATTTCATCTATACACAGTGATAAAAAAGTAACGTTTTCTGTACATTCTAGTGATCATAGTGTCACATTTCATCTATACACAGTGATAAAAAGTAACGTTTTCTGTACATTCTAGTGATCATAGTGTCACATTTCATCTATACACAGTGATAAAAAAGTAACGTTTTCTGTACATTCTAGTGATCATAGTGTCACATTTCATCTATACACAGTGATAAAAAAGTAACGTTTTCTGTACATTCTTGTGATCATAGTGTCACATTTCATCTATACACAGTGATAAAAAAGTAACGTTTTCTGTACATTCTAGTGATCATAGTGTCACATTTCATGTACACACAGTGATAAAAAAGTAACGTTTTCTGTACATTCTAGTGATCATAGTGTCACATTTCATGTACACACAGTGATAAAAAAGTAACGTTTTCTGTACATTCTAGTGATCATAGTGTCATATTTCATGTACACACAGTGATAAAAAAGTAACGTTTTCTGTACATTCTAGTGATCATAGTGTCATATTTCATGTACACACAGTGATAAAAAAGTAACGTTTTCTGTACATTCTAGTGATCATAGTGTCACATTTCATCTATACACAGTGATAAAAAGTAACGTTTTCTGTACATTCTAGTGATCATAGTGTCACATTTCATGTACACACAGTGATAAAAAAGTAACGTTTTCTGTACATTCTAGTGATCATAGTGTCACATTTCATCTATACACAGTGATAAAAAAGTAACGTTTTCTGTACATTCTAGTGATCATAGTGTCACATTTCATCTATACACAGTGATAAAAAGTAACGTTTTCTGTACATTCTAGTGATCATAGTGTCACATTTCATCTATACACAGTGATACAAAGTAACGTTTTCTGTATATTCTAGTGACCATAGTGTCACATATCATCTACACACAGTGATAAAAAGTAACGTTTTCTGTACATTCTAGTGATCATAGTGTCACATTTCATGTACACACAGTGATAAAAAAGTAACGTTTTCTGTACATTCTAGTGATCATAGTGTCACATTTCATCTATACACAGTGATAAAAAAGTAACGTTTTCTGTACATTCTTGTGATCATAGTGTCACATTTCATGTACACACAGTGATACAAAGTAACGTTTTCTGTATATTCTAGTGACCATAGTGTCACATTTCATCTATACACAGTGATAAAAAGTAACGTTTTCTGTACATTCTAGTGATCATAGTGTCACATTTCATCTATACACAGTGATAAAAAAGTAACGCTTTCTGTACATTCTAGTGATCATAGTGTCACATTTCATGTACACACAGTGATACAAAGTAACGTTTTCTGTATATTCTAGTGACCATAGTGTCACATATCATCTACACACAGTGATAAAAAGTAACGTTTTCTGTACATTCTAGTGATCATAGTGTCACATTTCATGTACACACAGTGATAAAAAAGTAACGTTTTCTGTACATTCTAGTGATCATAGTGTCACATTTCATCTACACACAGTGATAAAAAAGTAACGTTTTCTGTACATTCTAGGGATCATAGTGTCACATTTCATCTATACACAGTGATAAAAAAGTAACGTTTTCTGTACATTCTAGTGATCATAGTGTCACATTTCATGTATACACAGTGATAAAAAAGTAACGTTTTCTGTACATTCTAGTGACCATAGTGTCACATTTCATCTATACACAGTGATAAAAAAGTTACGTTTTCTGTACATTCTAGTGACCATAGGGTCACATTTCATCTATACACAGTGATAAAAAGTAACGTTTTCTGTACATTCTAGTGATCATAGTGTCACATTTCATCTATACACAGTGATAAAAAAGTAACGTTTTCTGTACATTCTAGTGATCATAGTGTCATATTTCATCTATACACAGTGATAAAAAAGTAACGTTTTCTGTACATTCTAGTGATCATAGTGTCATATTTCATCTATACACAGTGATAAAAAAGTAACGTTTTCTGTACATTCTAGTGATCATAGTGTCATATTTCATCTATACACAGTGATAACAAAGTTACGCTTTCTGTACATTCTAGTGATCATAGTGTCACATTTCATCTATACACAGTGATACAAAGTAACGTTTTCTGTACATGCTAGTGATCATAGTGTCACATTTCATCTACACACAGTGATAAAAAAGTTACGTTTTCTGTACATTCTAGTGACCATAGGGTCACATTTCATCTATACACAGTGATAAAAAAGTAACGTTTTCTGTACATTCTAGTGACCATAGTGTCACATTTCATCTATACACAGTGATAAAAAAGTAACGTTTTCTGTACATTCTAGTGATCATAGTGTCACATTTCATCTATACACAGTGATAAAAAAGTAACGTTTTCTGTACATTCTAGTGACCATAGTGTCACATTTCATCTATACACAGTGATAAAAAAGTAACGTTTTCTGTACATTCTAGTGACCATAGGGTCACATTTCATCTATACACAGTGATAAAAAAGTAACGTTTTCTGTACATTCTAGTGATCATAGTGTCACATTTCATCTATACACAGTGATAACAAAGTTACGCTTTCTGTACATTCTAGTGATCATAGTGTCACATTTCATGTATACACAGTGATAAAAAAGTAACGTTTTCTGTACATTCTAGTGATCATAGTGTCACATTTCATCTATACACAGTGATAAAAAAGTAACGTTTTCTGTACATTCTAGTGATCATAGTGTCACATTTCATCTATACACAGTGATAAAAAAGTAACGTTTTCTGTACATTCTAGTGATCATAGTGTCATATTTCATCTATACACAGTGATAACAAAGTTACGCTTTCTGTACATTCTAGTGATCATAGTGTCACATTTCATGTATACACAGTGATAAAAAAGTAACGTTTTCTGTACATTCTAGTGACCATTGTGTCACATTTCATCTATACACAGTGATAAAAAAGTTACGTTTTCTGTACATTCTAGTGACCATAGGGTCACATTTCATCTATACACAGTGATAAAAAGTAACGTTTTCTGTACATTCTAGTGATCATAGTGTCACATTTCATCTATACACAGTGATAAAAAAGTAACGTTTTCTGTACATTCTAGTGATCATAGTGTCACATTTCATCTATACACAGTGATAAAAAAGTAACGTTTTCTGTACATTCTAGTGATCATAGTGTCACATTTCATCTATACACAGTGATAAAAAAGTAACGTTTTCTGTACATTCTAGTGATCATAGTGTCACATTTCATCTACACACAGTGATAAAAAAGTAACGTTTTCTGTACATTCTAGTGATCATAGTGTCACATTTCATCTACACACAGTGATAAAAAGTAACGTTTTCTGTACATTCTAGTGATCATAGTGTCACATTTCATCTATACACAGTGATAAAAAAGTAACGTTTTCTGTACATTCTTGTGATCATAGTGTCACATTTCATCTATACACAGTGATAAAAAAGTAACGTTTTCTGTACATTCTAGTGACCATAGTGTCACATTTCATCTATACACAGTGATAAAAAGTAACGTTTTCTGTACATTCTAGTGATCATAGTGTCACATTTCATGTACACACAGTGATAAAAAAGTAACGTTTTCTGTACATTCTAGTGACCATAGTGTCACATTTCATCTATACACAGTGATAACAAAGTAACGTTTTCTGTACATTCTAGTGACCATAGTGTCACATTTCATCTATACACAGTGATAAAAAGTAACGTTTTCTGTACATTCTAGTGACCATAGTGTCACATTTCATCTACACACAGTGATAAAAACGTAACGTTTTCTGTACATTCTAGTGATCATAGTGTCACATTTCATGTACACACAGTGCTAAAAAAGTAACGTTTTCTGTACATTCTAGTGACCATAGTGTCACATTTCATCTATACACAGTGATAAAAAAGTAACGTTTTCTGTACATTCTAGTGATCATAGTGTCACATTTCATCTATACACAGTGATAAAAAGTAACGTTTTCTGTACATTCTAGTGATCAAAGTGTCATATTTCATGTACACACAGTGATAAAAAGTAACGTTTTCTGTACATTCTAGTGATCATAGTGTCATATTTCATCTATACACAGTGATAAAAAAGTAACGTTTTCTGTACATTCTAGTGATCATAGTGTCACATTTCATGTACACACAGTGATAACAAAGTAACGTTTTCTGTACATTCTAGTGATCATAGTGTCACATTTCATGTACACACAGTGATAACAAAGTAACGTTTTCTGTACATTCTAGTGATCATAGTGTCATATTTCATCTATACACAGTGATAAAAAAGTAACGTTTTCTGTACATTCTAGTGCTCATAGTGTCACATTTCATCTATACACAGTGATAAAAAGTAACGTTTTCTGTACATTCTAGTGATCATAGTGTCATATTTCATCTATACACAGTGATAACAAAGTAACGTTTTCTGTACATTCTAGTGATCATAGTGTCACATTTCATGTACACACAGTGATACAAAGTAACGTTTTCTGTATATTCTAGTGACCATAGTGTCACATATCATCTACACACAGTGATAAAAAGTAACGTTTTCTGTACATTCTACTGATCATAGTGTCACATTTCATGTACACACAGTGATAACAAAGTAACGTTTTCTGTACATTCTAGTGATCATAGTGTCACATTTCATCTATACACAGTGATAAAAAGTAACGTTTTCTGTACATTCTAGTGATCATAGTGTCACATTTCATCTATACACAGTGATACAAAGTAACGTTTTCTGTACATTCTAGTGATCATAGTGTCACATTTCATGTACACACAGTGATACAAAGTAACGTTTTCTGTATATTCTAGTGACCATAGTGTCACATATCATCTACACACAGTGATAAAAAGTAACGTTTTCTGTACATTCTACTGATCATAGTGTCACATTTCATGTACACACAGTGATAAAAAAGTAACGTTTTCTGTACATTCTTGTGATCATAGTGTCACATTTCATCTATACACAGTGATAAAAAGTAACGTTTTCTGTACATTCTAGTGATCATAGTGTCACATTTCATCTATACACAGTGATAAAAAGTAACGTTTTCTGTACATTCTAGTGATCATAGTGTCACATTTCATGTACACACAGTTATACAAAGTAACGTTTTCTGTATATTCTAGTGACCATAGTGTCACATATCAGCTACACACAGTGATAAAAAGTAACGTTTTCTGTACATTCTACTGATCATAGTGTCACATTTCATGTACACACAGTGATAAAAAAGTAACGTTTTCTGTACATTCTTGTGATCATAGTGTCACATTTCATCTATACACAGTGATAAAAAAGTAACGTTTTCTGTACATTCTAGTGATCATAGTGTCACATTTCATCTACACACAGTGATAAAAAGTAACGTTTTCTGTACATGCTAGTGATCATAGTGTCACATTTCATGTACACACAGTGATAAAGAAGTAACGTTTTCTGTACATTCTAGTGATCATAGTGTCACATTTCATCTATACACAGTGATAAAAAAGTAACGTTTTCTGTACATTCTAGTGATCATAGTGTCACATTTCATCTATACACAGTGATAAAAAAGTAACGTTTTCTGTACATTCTTGTGATCATAGTGTCACATTTCATCTATACACAGTGATAAAAAAGTAACGTTTTCTGTACATTCTAGTGATCATAGTGTCACATTTCATCTACACACAGTGATAAAAAAGTAACGTTTTCTGTACATTCTAGTGATCATAGTGTCATATTTCATGTACACACAGTGATAAAAAAGTAACGTTTTCTGTACATTCTAGTGATCATAGTGTCACATTTCATCTATACACAGTGATAAAAAAGTAACGTTTTCTGTACATTCTAGTGATCATAGTGTCATATTTCATCTACACACAGTGATAAAAAAGTAACGTTTTCTGTACATTCTAGTGATCATAGTGTCATATTTCATGTACACACAGTGATAAAAAAGTAACGTTTTCTGTACATTCTAGTGATCATAGTGTCATATTTCATGTACACACAGTGATAAAAAAGTAACGTTTTCTGTACATTCTAGTGATCATAGTGTCACATTTCATCTATACACAGTGATAAAAAAGTAACGTTTTCTGTACATTCTAGTGATCATAGTGTCATATTTCATGTACACACAGTGATAAAAAAGTAACGTTTTCTGTACATTCTAGTGATCATAGTGTCACATTTCATCTACACACAGTGATAAAAAAGTAACGTTTTCTGTACATTCTAGTGATCATAGTGTCACATTTCATCTATACACAGTGATAAAAAAGTAACGTTTTCTGTACATGCTAGTGATCAAAGTGTCATATTTCATCTATACACAGTGATAAAAAAGTAACGTTATCTGTACATTCTAGTGATCATAGTGTCATATTTCATGTACACACAGTGATAAAAAAGTAACGTTTTCTGTACATTCTAGTGATCATAGTGTCACATTTCATCTATACACAGTGATAACAAAGTAACGTTTTCTGTACATTCTAGTGACCATAGTGTCACATTTCATCTATACACAGTGATAAAAAGTAACGTTTTCTGTACATTCTAGTGATCATAGTGTCACATTTCATGTACACACAGTGATACAAAGTAACGTTTTCTGTATATTCTAGTGACCATAGTGTCACATATCATCTACACACAGTGATAAAAAGTAACGTTTTCTGTACATTCTACTGATCATAGTGTCACATTTCATGTACACACAGTGATAAAAAAGTAACGTTTTCTGTACATTCTTGTGATCATAGTGTCACATTTCATCTATACACAGTGATAAAAAAGTAACGTTTTCTGTACATTCTAGTGATCATAGTGTCACATTTCATCTACACACAGTGATAAAAAGTAACGTTTTCTGTACATGCTAGTGATCATAGTGTCACATTTCATGTACACACAGTGATAAAGAAGTAACGTTTTCTGTACATTCTAGTGATCATAGTGTCACATTTCATCTATACACAGTGATAAAAAAGTAACGTTTTCTGTACATTCTAGTGATCATAGTGTCACATTTCATCTATACACAGTGATAAAAAAGTAACGTTTTCTGTACATTCTTGTGATCATAGTGTCACATTTCATCTATACACAGTGATAAAAAAGTAACGTTTTCTGTACATTCTAGTGATCATAGTGTCACATTTCATCTACACACAGTGATAAAAAAGTAACGTTTTCTGTACATTCTAGTGATCATAGTGTCATATTTCATGTACACACAGTGATAAAAAAGTAACGTTTTCTGTACATTCTAGTGATCATAGTGTCACATTTCATCTATACACAGTGATAAAAAAGTAACGTTTTCTGTACATTCTAGTTATCATAGTGTCATATTTCATCTACAAACAGTGATAAAAAAGTAACGTTTTCTGTACATTCTAGTGATCATAGTGTCATATTTCATGTACACACAGTGATAAAAAAGTAACGTTTTCTGTACATTCTAGTGATCATAGTGTCATATTTCATGTACACACAGTGATAAAAAAGTAACGTTTTCTGTACATTCTAGTGATCATAGTGTCACATTTCATCTACACACAGTGATAAAAAAGTAACGTTTTCTGTACATTCTAGTGATCATAGTGTCATATTTCATGTACACACAGTGATAAAAAAGTAACGTTTTCTGTACATTCTAGTGATCATAGTGTCACATTTCATCTACACACAGTGATAAAAAAGTAACGTTTTCTGTACATTCTAGTGATCATAGTGTCACATTTCATCTATACACAGTGATAAAAAAGTAACGTTTTCTGTACATGCTAGTGATCAAAGTGTCATATTTCATCTATACACAGTGATAAAAAAGTAACGTTTTCTGTACATTCTAGTGATCATAGTGTCATATTTCATGTACACACAGTGATAAAAAAGTAACGTTTTCTGTACATTCTAGTGATCATAGTGTCACATTTCATCTATACACAGTGATAAAAAAGTAACGTTTTCTGTACATTCTAGTGATCATAGTGTCATATTTCATGTACACACAGTGATAAAAAAGTAACGTTTTCTGTACATTCTAGTGATCATAGTGTCACATTTCATCTACACACAGTGATAAAAAAGTAACGTTTTCTGTACATTCTAGTGATCATAGTGTCATATTTCATGTACACACAGTGATAAAAAAGTAACGTTTTCTGTACATTCTAGTGATCATAGTGTCACATTTCATGTACAAACAGTGATAAAAAAGTAACGTTTTCTGTACATTCTAGTGATCATAGTGTCATATTTCATGTACACACAGTGATAAAAAAGTAACGTTTTCTGTACATTCTAGTGATCATAGTGTCACATTTCATGTACACACAGTGATACAAAGTAACGTTTTCTGTATATTCTAGTGACCATAGTGTCACATATCATCTACACACAGTGATAAAAAGTAACGTTTTCTGTACATTCTACTGATCATAGTGTCACATTTCATGTACACACAGTGATAAAAAAGTAACGTTTTCTGTACATTCTTGTGATCATAGTGTCACATTTCATCTATACACAGTGATAAAAAGTAACGTTTTCTGTACATTCTAGTGATCATAGTGTCACATTTCATCTATACACAGTGATAAAAAGTAACGTTTTCTGTACATTCTAGTGATCATAGTGTCACATTTCATCTATACACAGTGATAAAAAGTAACGTTTTCTGTACATTCTAGTGATCATAGTGTCACATTTCATGTACACACAGTGATACAAAGTAACGTTTTCTGTATATTCTAGTGACCATAGTGTCACATATCATCTACACACAGTGATAAAAAGTAACGTTTTCTGTACATTCTACTGATCATAGTGTCACATTTCATGTACACACAGTGATAAAAAAGTAACGTTTTCTGTACATTCTTGTGATCATAGTGTCACATTTCATCTATACACAGTGATAAAAAAGTAACGTTTTCTGTACATTCTAGTGATCATAGTGTCACATTTCATCTACACACAGTGATAAAAAGTAACGTTTTCTGTACATGCTAGTGATCATAGTGTCACATTTCATGTACACACAGTGATAAAGAAGTAACGTTTTCTGTACATTCTAGTGACCATAGTGTCACATTTCATCTATACACAGTGATAAAAAAGTAACGTTTTCTGTACATTCTAGTGATCATAGTGTCACATTTCATCTATACACAGTGATAAAAAAGTAACGTTTTCTGTACATTCTAGTGATCATAGTGTCACATTTCATCTATACACAGTGATAAAAAAGTAACGTTTTCTGTACATTCTAGTGATCATAGTGTCACATTTCATCTATACACAGTGATAAAAAAGTAACGTTTTCTGTACATTCTTGTGATCATAGTGTCACATTTCATCTATACACAGTGATAAAAAAGTAACGTTTTCTGTACATTCTAGTGATCATAGTGTCACATTTCATCTACACACAGTGATAAAAAAGTAACGTTTTCTGTACATTCTAGTGATCATAGTGTCATATTTCATGTACACACAGTGATAAAAAAGTAACGTTTTCTGTACATTCTAGTGATCATAGTGTCACATTTCATCTATACACAGTGATAAAAAAGTAACGTTTTCTGTACATTCTAGTGATCATAGTGTCATATTTCATCTACACACAGTGATAAAAAAGTAACGTTTTCTGTACATTCTAGTGATCATAGTGTCATATTTCATGTACACACAGTGATAAAAAAGTAACGTTTTCTGTACATTCTAGTGATCATAGTGTCATATTTCATGTACACACAGTGATAAAAAAGTAACGTTTTCTGTACATTCTAGTGATCATAGTGTCACATTTCATCTATACACAGTGATAAAAAAGTAACGTTTTCTGTACATTCTAGTGATCATAGTGTCATATTTCATGTACACACAGTGATAAAAAAAGTAACGTTTTCTGTACATTCTAGTGATCATAGTGTCACATTTCATCTACACACAGTGATAAAAAAGTAACGTTTTCTGTACATTCTAGTGATCATAGTGTCACATTTCATCTATACACAGTGATAAAAAAGTAACGTTTTCTGTACATGCTAGTGATCAAAGTGTCATATTTCATCTATACACAGTGATAAAAAAGTAACGTTTTCTGTACATTCTAGTGATCATAGTGTCATATTTCATGTACACACAGTGATAAAAAAGTAACGTTTTCTGTACATTCTAGTGATCATAGTGTCACATTTCATCTATACACAGTGATAAAAAGTAACGTTTTCTGTACATTCTAGTGATCATAGTGTCACATTTCATGTACACACAGTGATACAAAGTAACGTTTTCTGTATATTCTAGTGACCATAGTGTCACATATCATCTACACACAGTGATAAAAAGTAACGTTTTCTGTACATTCTACTGATCATAGTGTCACATTTCATGTACACACAGTGATAAAAAAGTAACGTTTTCTGTACATTCTTGTGATCATAGTGTCACATTTCATCTATACACAGTGATAAAAAAGTAACGTTTTCTGTACATTCTAGTGATCATAGTGTCACATTTCATCTACACACAGTGATAAAAAGTAACGTTTTCTGTACATGCTAGTGATCATAGTGTCACATTTCATGTACACACAGTGATAAAGAAGTAACGTTTTCTGTACATTCTAGTGATCATAGTGTCACATTTCATCTATACACAGTGATAAAAAAGTAACGTTTTCTGTACATTCTAGTGATCATAGTGTCACATTTCATCTATACACAGTGATAAAAAGTAACGTTTTCTGTACATTCTTGTGATCATAGTGTCACATTTCATCTATACACAGTGATAAAAAAGTAACGTTTTCTGTACATTCTAGTGATCATAGTGTCACATTTCATCTACACACAGTGATAAAAAAGTAACGTTTTCTGTACATTCTAGTGATCATAGTGTCATATTTCATGTACACACAGTGATAAAAAAGTAACGTTTTCTGTACATTCTAGTGATCATAGTGTCACATTTCATCTATACACAGTGATAAAAAAGTAACGTTTTCTGTACATTCTAGTGATCATAGTGTCATATTTCATCTACACACAGTGATAAAAAAGTAACGTTTTCTGTACATTCTAGTGATCATAGTGTCATATTTCATGTACACACAGTGATAAAAAAGTAACGTTTTCTGTACATTCTAGTGATCATAGTGTCACATTTCATCTATACACAGTGATAAAAAAGTAACGTTTTCTGTACATTCTAGTGATCATAGTGTCATATTTCATGTACACACAGTGATAAAAAAGTAACGTTTTCTGTACATTCTAGTGATCATAGTGTCACATTTCATCTACACACAGTGATAAAAAAGTAACGTTTTCTGTACATTCTAGTGATCATAGTGTCACATTTCATCTATACACAGTGATAAAAAAGTAACGTTTTCTGTACATGCTAGTGATCAAAGTGTCATATTTCATCTATACACAGTGATAAAAAAGTAACGTTTTCTGTACATTCTAGTGATCATATTGTCATATTTCATGTACACAGTGATAAAAAAGTAACGTTTTCTGTACATTCTAGTGATCATAGTGTCACATTTCATCTATACACAGTGATAAAAAAGTAACGTTTTCTGTACATTCTAGTGATCATAGTGTCATATTTCATGTACACACAGTGATAAAAAAGTAACGTTTTCTGTACATTCTAGTGATCATAGTGTCACATTTCATCTACACACAGTGATAAAAAAGTAACGTTTTCTGTACATTCTAGTGATCATAGTGTCACATTTCATCTATACACAGTGATAAAAAAGTAACGTTTTCTGTACATTCTAGTGATCATAGTGTCACATTTCATCTATACACAGTGATACAAAAGTAACGTTTTCTGTACATTCTAGTGATCATAGTGTCATATTTCATGTACACACAGTGATAAAAAAGTAACGTTTTCTGTACATTCTAGTGATCATAGTGTCACATTTCATGTACAAACAGTGATCAAAAAGTAACGTTTTCTGTACATTCTAGTGATCATAGTGTCATATTTCATGTACACACAGTGATAAAAAAGTAACGTTTTCTGTACATTCTAGTGATCATAGTGTCATATTTCATCTATACACAGTGATAAAAAAGTAACGTTTTCTGTACATTCTTGTGATCATAGTGTCACATTTCATCTATACACAGTGATAAAAAAGTAACGTTTTCTGTACATTCTAGTGATCATAGTGTCACATTTCATCTATACACAGTGATAACAAAGTAACGTTTTCTGTACATTCTAGTGATCATAGTGTCACATTTCATGTATACACAGTGATAAAAAAGTAACGTTTTCTGTACATTCTTGTGATCATAGTGTCACATTTCATCTATACACAGTGATAAAAAAGTAACGTTTTCTGTACATTCTTGTGATCATAGTGTCACATTTCATCTATACACAGTGATAAAAAAGTAACGTTTTCTGTACATTCTAGTGATCATAGTGTCACATTTCATCTACACACAGTGATAAAAAAGTAACGTTTTCTGTACATTCTAGTGATCATAGTGTCACATTTCATGTACACACAGTGATAAAAAAGTAACGTTTTCTGTACATTCTAGTGACCATAGTGTCACATTTCATGTACACACTGTGATAAAAAAGTAACGTTTTCTGTACATTCTAGTGATCATAGTGTCATATTTCATGTACACACAGTGACAAAAAAAAGTAACGTTTTCTGTACATTCTAGTGATCATAGTGTCATATTTCATCTACACACAGTGATAAAAAGTAACGTTTTCTGTACATTCTAGTGATCATAGTGTCATATTTCATCTATACACAGTGATAAAAAGTAACGTTTTCTGTACATTCTAGTGATCATAGTGTCATATTTCATCTATACACAGTGATAAAAAGTAACGTTTTCTGTACATTCTAGTGATCATTGTGTCACATTTCATCTATACACAGTGATAAAAAGTAACGTTTTCTGTACATTCTAGTGATCATAGTGTCATATTTCATCTATACACAGTGATAAAAAAAAGTAACGTTTTCTGTACATTCTAGTGATCATAGTGTCATATTTCATCTACACACAGTGATAAAAAGTAACGTTTTCTGTACATTCTAGTGATCATAGTGTCATATTTCATCTATACACAGTGATAACAAAGTTACGCTTTCTGTACATTCTAGTGATCATAGTGTCACATTTCATCTACACACAGTGATAAAAAGTAACGTTTTCTGTACATTCTAGTGATCATAGTGTCACATTTCATGTACACACAGTGATAAAAAAGTAACGTTTTCTGTACATTCTAGTGATCATAGTGTCACATTTCATCTATACACAGTGATAAAAAAGTAACGCTTTCTGTACATTCTAGTGATCATAGTGTCACATTTCATCTACACACAGTGATAAAAAAGTAACGTTTTCTGTACATTCTAGTGACCATAGTGTCACATTTCATCTACACACAGTGATAACAAAGTTACGCTTTCTGTACATTCTAGTGATCATAGTGTCACATTTCATCTATACACAGTGATAAAAAAGTAACGTTTTCTGTACATTCTAGTGATCATAGTGTCACATTTCATCTACACACAGTGATAAAAAGTAACGTTTTCTGTACATGCTAGTGATCATAGTGTCACATTTCATCTACACACAGTGATAAAAAAGTAACGTTTTCTGTACATTCTAGTGATCATAGTGTCATATTTCATCTATACACAGTGATAAAAAGTAACGTTTTCTGTACATTCTAGTGATCATAGTGTCACATTTCATCTACACACAGTGATAACAAAGTTACGCTTTCTGTACATTCTAGTGATCATAGTGTCACATTTCATCTATACACAGTGATAAAAAAGTAACGTTTTCTGTACATTCTAGTGACCATAGGGTCACATTTCATCTATACACAGTGATAAAAAAGTAACGTTTTCTGTACATTCTAGTGACCATAGTGTCACATTTCATCTATACACAGTGATAAAAAAGTAACGTTTTCTGTACATTCTAGTGATCATAGCGTCACATTTCATCTATACACAGTGATAAAAAAAAGTAACGTTTTCTGTACATGCTAGTGATCATAGTGTCACATTTCATCTATACACAGTGATAACAAAGTAACGTTTTCTGTACATGCTAGTGATCATAGTGTCACATTTCATCTATACACAGTGATAAAAAAGTTACGTTTTCTGTACATTCTAGTGATCATAGTGTCATATTTCATCTATACACAGTGATACAAAAAGTAACGTTTTCTGTACATGCTAGTGATCATAGTGTCACATTTCATCTACACACAGTGATAAAAAAAAGTAACGTTTTCTGTACATGCTAGTGATCATAGTGTCACATTTCATCTATACACAGTGATAACAAAGTAACGTTTTCTGTACATGCTAGTGATCATAGTGTCACATTTCATCTATACACAGTGATAAAAAAGTTACGTTTTCTGTACATTCTAGTGATCATAGTGTCACATTTCATCTATACACAGTGATAAAAAAGTAACGTTTTCTGTACATTCTAGTGATCATAGTGTCACATTTCATCTATACACAGTGATAAAAAGTAACGTTTTCTGTACATTCTAGTGACCATAGTGTCACATTTCATCTATACACAGTGATAAAAAAGTAACGTTTTCTGTACATTCTAGTGATGATAGTGTCACATTTCATCTACACACAGTGATAAAAAAGTTACGCTTTCTGTACATTCTAGTGATCATAGTGTCACATTTCATGTACACACAGTGATAAAAAGTAACGTTTTCTGTACATGCTAGTGATCATAGTGTCACATTTCATCTACACACAGTGATAAAAAGTAACGTTTTCTGTACATTCTAGTTATCATAGTGTCACATTTCATGTACACACAGTGATAAAAAAGTTACGTTTTCTGTACATTCTAGTGATCATAGTGTCACATTTCATGTACACACAGTGATAAAAAAAGTAACGTTTTCTGTACATTCTAGTGATCATAGTGTCACATTTCATCTACACACAGTGATAAAAAGTAACGTTTTCTGTACATTCTAGTGATCATAGTGTCACATTTCATCTACACACAGTGATAAAAAGTTACGCTTTCTGTACATTCTAGTGATCATAGTGTCACATTTCATGTACACACAGTGATAAAAAGTAACGTTTTCTGTACATGCTAGTGATCATAGTGTCACATTTCATCTACACACAGTGATAAAAAGTAACGTTTTCTGTACATTCTAGTGATCATAGTGTCACATTTCATGTACACACAGTGATAAAAAAAGTAACGTTTTCTGTACATTCTAGTGATCATAGTGTCACATTTCATCTACACACAGTGATAAAAAGTAACGTTTTCTGTACATTCTAGTGATCATAGTGTCACATTTCATGTACACACAGTGATAAAAAAGTAACGTTTTCTGTACATTCTAGTGATCATAGTGTCACATTTCATCTATACACAGTGATAAAAAAGTAACGTTTTCTGTACATTCTAGTTATCATAGTGTCATATTTCATGTACACACAGTGATAAAAAAAGTAACGTTTTCTGTACATTCTAGTGATCATAGTGTCACATTTCATCTACACACAGTGATAAAAAGTAACGTTTTCTGTACATTCTAGTGATCATAGTGTTATATTTCATCTATACACAGTGATACAAAAAGTAACGTTTTCTGTACATGCTAGTGATAATAGTGTCACATTTCATCTACACACAGTGATAAAAAAAAGTAACGTTTTCTGTACATGCTAGTGATCATAGTGTCACATTTCATCTATACACAGTGATAACAAAGTAACGTTTTCTGTACATGCTAGTGATCATAGTGTCACATTTCATCTATACACAGTGATAAAAAAGTTACGTTTTCTGTACATTCTAGTGACCATAGTGTCACATTTCATCTATACACAGTGATAAAAAAAGTAACGTTTTCTGTACATGCTAGTGATCATAGTGTCACATTTCATCTATACACAGTGATAAAAAAAGTAAAGTTTTCTGTACATTCTAGTAATCATTGTGCCACATTTCATGTACAAACAGTGATAAAAAAGTTTCGTTTTCTGTACATTCTAGTGATCATAGTGTCACATTTCATCTACACACAGTGATAAAAGAAAGTAACGTTTTCTGTACATGCTAGTGATCATAGTGTCACATTTCATCTACACACAGTGATAAAAAAAGTAACGTTTTCTGTACATGCTAGTGATCATTGTGTCATATTTCATCTACACACAGTGATAAAAAAGTAACGTTTTCTGTACATTCTAGTTATCATAGTGTCACATTTCATCTACACACAGTGATAAAAAAGTAACGTTTTCTGTACATTCTAGTGATCATAGTGTCACATTTCATGTACACACAGTGATAAAAAAGTAACGTTTTCTGTACATTCTAGTGATCATAGTGTCACATTTCATCTATACACAGTGATAAAAAAGTAACGTTTTCTGTACATTCTAGTAATCATTGTGTCATATTTCATCTACACACAGTGATAAAAAAGTAACGTTTTCTGTACATTCTAGTTATCATAGTGTCACATTTCATCTATACACAGTGATAAAAAAAGTAACGTTTTCTGTACATGCTAGTGATCATAGTGTCACATTTCATCTATACACAGTGATAAAAAAGTAACGTTTTCTGTACATTCTAGTAATCATTGTGTCACATTTCATCTACACACAGTGATAAAAAGTAACGTTTTCTGTACATGCTAGTGATCATAGTGTCACATTTCATCTACACACAGTGATAAAAAGTAACGTTTTCTGTACATGCTAGTGATCATAGTGTCACATTTCATCTACACACAGTGATAAAAAAGTTTCGTTTTCTGTACATTCTAGTGATCATAGTGTCACATTTCATCTACACACAGTGATAAAAAGTAACGTTTTCTGTACATTCTAGTGATCATAGTGTCACATTTCATCTATACACAGCGATAAAAAAGTTTCGTTTTCTGTACATTCTAGTGATCATAGGGTCACATTTCATCTATACACAGTGATAAAAAAGTAACGTTTTCTGTACATTCTAGTGACCATAGTGTCACATTTCATCTATACACAGTGATAAAAAAGTAACGTTTTCTGTACATTCTAGTGATCATAGTGTCACATTTCATCTATACACAGTGATAAAAAAAAGTAACGTTTTCTGTACATGCTAGTGATCATAGTGTCACATTTCATCTATACACAGTGATAACAAAGTAACGTTTTCTGTACATGCTAGTGATCATAGTGTCACATTTCATCTATACACAGTGATAAAAAAGTTACGTTTTCTGTACATTCTAGTGATCATAGTGTCATATTTCATCTATACACAGTGATACAAAAAGTAACGTTTTCTGTACATGCTAGTGATCATAGTGTCACATTTCATCTACACACAGTGATAAAAAAAAGTAACGTTTTCTGTACATGCTAGTGATCATAGTGTCACATTTCATCTATACACAGTGATAACAAAGTAACGTTTTCTGTACATGCTAGTGATCATAGTGTCACATTTCATCTATACACAGTGATAAAAAAGTAACGTTTTCTGTACATTCTTGTGATCATTGTGTCATATTTCATGTACACACAGTGATAAAAAAGTAACGTTTTCTGTACATTCTAGTGATCATAGTGTCATATTTCATCTACACACAGTGATAAAAAAGAAACGTTTTCTGTACATTCTATTAATTAAATTAAGTTGCATTTTCTGTATGTTCTAGTCAAAGAAAGTCCGGATTCTGTGGGATTACGTAATAAAAAAAGTCACGGTTTCTGTACGTTCTAGTTATAAAAGAAGTAACGTTTTCTCTACGTTCTAATGTTCAAAGAGTCACATTATCTGTACGTTCTAGTGTCCAAAAGTCACGTTTTCTTTTCATTCTAGAGATTAAAGGAAGTCAAATTTTCTGTACGTTTAAAATACTACCAAAACCACTTCTATTTTACTTGCAGTCTTAACTAAGTACACTTCCGTTTATTATCTTCTCCGATTCTTAATTGTTTTCATGTATAATTCGCTGTCTAATGGAGAATATCTTAGTTTCACTTTACATGCTATTAAATATTATATGTCATGCATTTCAATAAATGTGCCAAGACTTGGGTTATAAGTCTTTAAAGAAATGAAAGCACATTTTTTATTAACAGATAACTGTTTACCTTGTTCATCAGTCGTGTCTTATCGCGTTTGCGTTGATAAGCAGGTTACATTACTTCTGGATGTCTGTAAATGCCGAAAGTTATCCTCCAATATTCTGATTTTGTCTCTAATATACAAACAAAAAAGTTTGTTTCGATCTCAACGCAACACTTAAATACAGGTAAGACATAGAATAAAAATATTTAAAGTTACGTTACTACAAACAAATCGTGCTGTGTACCTTCATTTTTTGCACTGAGATGGGTTTTTTGTTATTCGGTCTAAGCGTGTTTGAATAGAACTATTTAAACTACTGTTAAACAAACTTTAAATGTCCCAATTATATAAAATCAAATCCAATAGGCAGAGCTATATAATCACGTCCTTGTCAATATTCCATTTTAAATATGTCTTGCTATAATATTACCATAAATATGTGTCTCTTTATGTCTAAATTTTATTTTTTAACTACAAACAAATCGTAGCCTAAATTGTTGAAATTACACTGTATATTTTAGTTTGATGTCACAGGCTCTAGTTTTGTCTTTATGATGTTTTGAAATCTACACAAGTCTATTAATGGTGCAAGTGAGTTAAAACTCTTCCCTATCCGCCACCTTGGACATGCCCAGTAGGTCAGTGCTGGGATTTCCACGAGAAAAAAAGACAAACAATTTCGACACACCTGAAAAATTGGACAGTTTAGGAAAGATAGATATTTTAGATTTTGAATCAAATGAACCTATTATTTATTAACTAACCAATAGATCTTCAACATCCAAGAAGCATTGCATTCTTAAAACAAAGCACAGCTATTCGTTGTATTATAAGCAACCCCCACCCTCGGTTCCAACAAAAGATCATCTCCTTTCCGCTATCTGGGAGGTTCTGGGAAAAGTCTGTTACTAATGTTGACATATTTGTTAACTACTTATGTTAAATAAAAATCATAATGTTAATTTATAAACGTATGTTTTAAAACCCTTTTATAGACGTACAGCTAATAAGGATTCCAATATTCCTCTTTAACCTATTGTTAACAAAATCTGCAACGAAAGGTATAATTAACAAGATAATCAATACAATTATCATATAAATCTATTTATACTGATAAGGCACAACATATAAGTTCACTTAACCATGAAATATTTGGCACAACCCTACAATATTCTGACAGTAGTGAGATCACGTTGTATCTGTGTACAAGGTTCTTTAAGATGTAAAGTCATCTTCAAATAAATGCTTCGACGTAAAGATAAAACTTAGGTGGGACGGAAAAACATACGGACGAACAAACAGAAAAAAAGCTAAATGTCCCCCAATTTTCGTCAGGATATAAAAAGTAGGCAGGAACACCACAACGGTAAATAAATGATCAGATGAAAGGCGTGAATAGCAGAAGTAAAATAAAGTGAATACGGTTTTTTAACATTTAATATTGGCCTAACAGTGGAAAGAAAAAATAAAATTATTCTAGAGTTTAATAAAAGTAATTGAAGTCTGATAGACTAGTGTAAGAACTTTTTTACGTAAAGGAGGCTACCTACTACAACAATGCAAATGTAACTAAATCATGAAAATAGAACGAAAAAAGCAAACAAACAGAAACACAAGGCAGAAAAGTACTTAGTAGGCCAATCAAAGATTAACATTAACACATTTTGAGAAGATATATACACTAATAAAGGATAAGTTCATAATAAGAAACTGACATTATTTTTTAAAAGGAATGACATAGACAAATGCATCTGATATATAAAGTCCGGCTTTTAAAAAGTGTGATACCAGAAATTGGGAATACAATCACTTTTAAAACAGTTGATAAGCATAAAATTGTAGACCCGTAAGCCTTATTACTAAACTATAAACGATTCAAGACAAATATTTACGAAAAAGATTGATGGGCATGTGTTAACACATAACTGTTAGGTAACAAAACATTGGACATATTTGGAAAAATTGGGGAAAATCAAAAATTTATAAGATGTAAAAAATCCAAGGACGCTTTTCGTACTCTCTAAAACTTTGTTCATGGACCTGTACAATATGACAGGCACCGTACAAGACACAGTAAGTAGACAATATGAAAAATGTACCGGGGACAGCTACCATGATACTAACATGTATGAAGAACCTTAGTGAAACGGATGAAGGATAATAAACATAAAACTATCCACGCGTCAGGGTTTATAAGATAGCAACATACTAAAGTTTGACAGATCTTTGATAGGAGAGTCAGTGAAGATTTATCTCATACAAATACAGTCTTCAACACTTAAAGTTCGCTCAAAGTAGCTGTAATAGAATTTAAATATCGATACAAATATGGACTCGTTAGAGTACTGTGCCAGAATCTGGACTGTACTAAATTTACCGAAGACGAAATAGGTTTTATGTTAGATATTTTAACAGACAACATATAAGTCTTGTTTTGATCGATTCAATAATGTGCAGCATCTAACGTACACCTTCTTCTTAGAATTGGTTCAAATTTTGAAACTAAAAACTAAACATGCGACAAGCGTGATTACAACAACTTCCTAACTGTCCGCTTTTCATTAATTCGTGACAATACTTTATTAGCTCATTTAAACATTTATATCTATTGAATTTAATTGCCGAATATCCTATGATTCTCAAACCGTTGCTAGCAGAAGACAATCACGGAGCTTCAATTGGAATTGGTTGTTAAGTGTTTCAAAATAACATCTATTAGTCTTATAGATCACCGGTAATATTAAATTTTGATTATGACTTATTTTTCTGTCATCTGCAAGCTTGCATATGTATATAAAGAAGCACGAATAAAATTTTATTGAAAAACTATTTGGGCTCTTGGTATTTTTATTCTTTTATTCAGATCTGTTAGTATAAAAAATTATTAAATCGTTTATAATATCACGTCTTCGGTTATATTTTCAGCTTTCAAACCTCTTGGAAAACATTTGTGGCAGCTTTTTCTGCGACAAAATGTCGTAAAGGGGGTCTTGAAAATAACTCGACGTACGCTTCAAAAATATTTAGCATCTGTCTGCTAAAGTGGAAAAGATGACGCTTCAGTACGTATGGTATACGAAATAATGCTTTGTTTTTTGTAAAAGTGTTGGTTTCAGAGCCCCTTGTGTCAGCTGTTCCTACAAAAAAACAGGTATGCTGAAACACACTTGAAATGCAAGGTAAACTTTTGGACCTGTGTGTGCTTTAGAAAAAAACTTCTATAGTACATGTATTATCTTAACAATTTATTAGATAAATTTAAAAAGTCCAAAATCAACATGATTGTTCAATATGTACATGTATATATTCAAGACCTCAGCAAAAGTTTTAAACCTTCAATTCAACGAACAAGATAACACGGTAGACAAATATTATTGGCTGCCTTTGGAAAGCAACTGAAAGTTAAGGACAAAGAATTACTTTTTGTTGTAACATCAATGATTCTACCATTTTTCAACCATGACAAAAGCTTGTGGGGGTTGTACATACAATAATAGTTATACTCCTTGTCCTAGCTTAACACATCAGCCAACATGCTTTCTGTATTATACCCTTTAAATTCTAAATTTTCCTTACAATAAAACAATTTTCCCCGTAGGATGAAAAAAAATTTTGGTTTTGATTCATTGACTCATATTTCCAATTACATGACTTTCATTCATTTTTTAGTATAAATGGTAAACATAAAACTGTTGTTATAAAAGATTCTATTAAATGAAGTTAATAACAAAAACCGAACACCGATGAAATTGTCAAAAAAAATTCCAGAAATCAAAAGTCCGAAAAACCGGCAAACTCCAAAACCAACATCCAAAATTACAGTAACTGAAGCAATGGTACTGACTTGGTACATGCATTTCAAACAAAATGGTGGGTTAAACAAGGTTTTACTACATGCCAAACCTACCGCGTCCATTACTGTAGAATGTAAGTTGGTTAGTGGAATAAAATAGGTAGGTATCATACCACTAGTCACTAATCGGCGTATCCAACAATCATTGCAGCAAGTTCAATGTACACTGAATTCAAAATCTACAACAATATTTTCAAACGAGAATATTTTTCGACAAGGAAGTTGTATCTATAGTAAAACTTATTGAAGGCGCGGACGAGTCAAATCATTTTGTTGACATAAAGTTATTATTATATTTATAAATTTCTTTTAAAAATATTCCTTTACATAACATTTAATTTACAATATAGAACAGTGTTATTCATTATCTATTATAGGTTTGGCACCCTTTTGTATATATCCCTTATTCCTTATCACGGACTTCATGAATTCATGATATTCTATACTTTAAACGGGTCATGTCAAATTTAGACAAACCTTTCTTCTTTAGACGTCAGTTCCGTGAAGTAAACATGATTTGTGTTCGTCAATATTTGTGAAAACTTGCACGTTTGTGGGCATGTTGATAAACAACCTCGTGGCTTTTTACGATAGATGGTGACCCTTTCAACTTAATAACAATTATAACAATACATAAAATGGCCAGGAATAAAATTGTGTCAGCCTTTACTATTACGAAAGCCCAGAAGGCTCATGCGAGATTCGAGAATCGAAATTCGAAACTCGAGATTCGAAATTCAATATTAGTAGTAACCAATCAGATTGCGTGTGACATAATCGTCTACCAATCAGATTAGTTCCTATCAAGTTCGCGGGTTTTGTGCAATATAATTGTGTTCTTTAAAATTATTTTTATTTGGGGTTTTAACCGTGACTGAGTAGTTTCAGAGGATTTGTGCTGACAAGATAATTAATGGGTATTTTCAGCACATTTCTAAGTTCAAAGGGCCAAAAAAGCCAGTGGCGGATCAAGAAATTTCGAAAAAGGGGGGGCACTGACTGGCTAAGGGGGACCCACTTTGGTCATGCTACAATGATTTCCTATATATACAACCAAATTTTTCCGTCAAAAGGGAGGGGCCCCAAGCCCCCCTCTGGATCCACCCCTGATAGCCCCCACACAAAATTTAGGACCAAAATGCCATGGTAATATGCACAACTAAATATGTTGTACCTACTATATACCAAGTTTTTTAAATCTCCATACAATAGTTTCAAAGGAGAAGCTCGACAAGATGATAAATGAGTATTTTCAGCAAATGTTAAGTTCAAAGGTCCCACGGAAATTTGAAGATCAAAATTCCCTGGTAACATGTACAACTACATATGGTGCACTTCCTACACGCCAAGTTTTGTTGAATTCCATTCTACAGGTACATTCTTGTATCTTGATTTGTAAAATCAAGATGTAATTGTGAACTGAATTAATTTGAAAAAAAACAAATAAAGCTTATAACTTCTATTTGTTTAACAAAAACATGTTGAACACAGTCAAAATTGCACAAAACCCGCGAACTTGATAGCACGTGGCTAAGTTTATATAAGAACTATTCTGACGGGTAGACGATTATGTCACACGCAATCTTATTAGTAATAACTATATTGAATTTCGAATTTCGAATCTCGAATCTCGAGTTTCTAATTTTGATTCTCGAATCTCGAATGAGCCTTCTGGGCTTTTGTATACTATGGCACTGTTTTATAAACAAACGGCCCGCGCCATGTTTATATAGATAACAAGACTTATCATATACTTATTGTAAATAACTTATATTTTTTACTGTATGATAAAAGGAATAAATTTGTAAACATTTTATATTTTACCAGATTGGCAAAGCGGGCTGATATCAAAATGTTATTAACTGTTTCCGAATTTTATTACACGCTTTTCCGTAAGTGTTATATAATGCCTTTCCGTAAATGATCGGAAATTACCGGAATTGTTTGCAAATATGACGTCGAACGATAAATGTATGATACGAATGCATGGAGATGGACAGTACTTTGGATTATCTTAAGTCAATGAAAACTTACAAACAAAAAGAAACAAACCGTGAGTGATCTGAAAATATTATCTAAATGACTTAAAACTAATTCGGAGCACATGAATAGCGGTACCAGAACTCCATAAGATTTTGATATCCAAGTCTATTTCATTTTCCCCTGCTGAAGCATATGATAAAAAGAACATTACATGACATTTTGATATCATAAGCATTATTAGCCCTCGGTTGATATTGGCCCTCGAGCCTGCGGCTCTTCGGCCAATATCAAACCTTGGGCTAATAATACATATGATATCAAAAATGTTATGAAAAAATCTTATAATTTCAATCATCTATTTTAATTAACCTATTGATTATAGCTGTATCATATACATTCAGTCTTGCACCAAAATATCTGATTATTATATCTTTTATAAGGTAAAAAGTATTACATTTAATTTAATGTAATAACCTTATAATTTCAATCATCTATTTTAATTAACCTATTGATTATAGCTGTATCATATACATTCAGTCTTGCACCAAAATATCTGATTATTATATCTTTTATAATGTAAAAAGTATTACATTTAATTTAATTAATAATTTTACCTTTATCTGTCAAATCGGGACCTTTGCTGTCCTACATACACAAGAATTCAAATTAAATTGAAATATTATTGACATTATAACATTTATTTATTGCATCTTACCAAAGTTGTCATACTCCGGAATTTTATATACAAAATAGCTTTTTATTCTGGTTTCCGATTTTTAATATGTAATTGTATACACAGAAAAGCTTAAAATGATTCTGGTATCGATTTCTAATCCGAAATAGTATACACAAAATAGCCTTTTATTCTAGTTTTCGATTTTTGAAAGCTACGCACATGTATAGCGCTATCACAGAAAGACATATTATAGTATAGTTATTATTACATGAAAATGTGTTATCATCCCAGCATTTTTGCAATCCAGCGTCATATTTTACCTTGATTTTTCACTAAACTTGAATGATTGACATTCTTTTCGCAAAATTATGTTCATTCATAGTAACTAAATACAGTTCGAAATATTTTATCTTTTACATATCCTTAGCAACGAAAGTGAATACAAATATACAGTCCCAAATTAGACCTGAACGGGGATACTTGAGATCTTCTGTGAGGCGACAGTAGGAATGGTAGAGCAGGTAAAAATAATTTAAAATAAATTCATAGTTATATGAGTCTACTATTTACCGACACCAAGAAATGCCATGAAATGACAGATGTTCCGTTATTCATATCAACTGGAACATTACCAGTAATCAAATATATAACGTATCGGATTCTCTAAATACGAGACCTAAGTGGTTTCAATTTAGTTAGATTCGCTGAATGCAACAGCCACTGGTACTTTAAAATCATCTGCTAAAACACATTTCCAAAACTCATCTGTTAACTTTATTTCGTAACTGCTTCTTCAAAACTACAACGCTGAATCCAGTACTGTTACCTCCGCTCTGCTTTTACATTTCAATACATCGCTTTACCTACTCAGCCTGACTACAAAATGCCGAAAGAAAAAATAATACTACAACACCGGTCTACTCGAATTTCTACTTGAAGCCGCTAACGGTAAGCTGAACGCACTGAAGAAGAGCCTCATTATCTCTTTAACCGGTTCAAATCGTCCAAAATGTTTTATGTGACTGTTTCAAGCTAGACTGTTGTTCCCTTGTATTTGTCGTTATTTTTTGGGGTGATTTGTTGTTTTCACTTTCAGTGATTGATTGATTCGTACGGTTTGCGCTCGCTTTTACTACTTTTTAAAAATCTAAAACTTATTTTTTAATCAAGTGCTAAAAATTATAGACCAAATTCTTGTTCCTATTTCTGAGATAGCGTATACCTTTTAAACCTTTTAAGATAAGACTCTATATAACTAACACATTTTGCTTTATAACAAGGAGACAGGGAGGTGTTCTAGGCAGCAAAACAGTAACTGACTCTTGGACAAATCTCATTTGTACTTCGTATGTGTTTAAAGTAATGCTAACTGATGAGAATTTTTCAGCTCATAAATCTTAAGCTTATTTACATTTTATTCATTTCTAATAAAATATCGTGTTCTCTTTGTTTTCCCTCTTTTCACGCTTTAATGAGTACTTTACGACGGATCTTGATGATCCGTATAAAATTGTTTAAACGCACTTTTAGGTATACCTTATATATAATGATATACCACCCTTAATGCGTCGATTGGACAAACAGAAAAATGTTAAGTAAGACATGCAACTGGATGTGCCTGATTCTGAACACACAGTTTTAGCCCTTGTAAATCGCAACAGTAATAGTTGATGAAACTGAATTAGCTCACAAAGTTAATTAAATCCGCGTCTTAGCAACACTATTTACTATAGCACAGTGCCGCACAACAAGCATACAGCCAATATTCCCACTTAGAATGAACAGGCAGACTTCTGGGTTCTTCCAAACTGCCGAAGCTATGTCAGTCCAGTCAGATTCATATGACTTTTAATCAAATGAACAATTTCGAATTTTCATTAATATCAAACATAAAGAAATAAGCAGTGAAAGAAATGTATTGCCGGAATTATAAATCTCTCTTCTGACACCAGAAAATGTCAGGTAATGTTTGCGTTTAATTCCGGTTGTTCAATTACAAAATTCAAATAACAACTAAAAGAAAATCCCAACATTTGTAATAATTAATTTTTCTTATAATGGACTGTACAATTGTGATCAGTTCAATGATACCATGTACTGCTGAGATTTAAAAGCACACAGTACAAAATACTATCCGTCGTAACGACTCCTTACTGTCGGTCGTCCTAGCAACTCCTTATCTCCCTCGTAGAATAATTTAATTTGCTTTGTAAGCTGAAATCTGATTGGTCAATTCAAATGTAGAAACCCATATTATACCATATAACTTGCGTTTGTCACGCGCAGTTTTCTTACGATGTTAAAATTGAAAAAGTTCTATGACGTCATTGCTGTTTTCAACGTTGAAATTGTCAAGATTTACAGTTGAAATTAAATTATAAGGAATATTTCACATTTCGGAACAGATTATACGATATAATATGGTTTGGGTCTGTTTACACCATTCATACTTCGCGGTTTATTGGGCACAAACAGGCTCAAACCATATTATATCGTATAACCTGTTCCGAAATTTGAAGTATTCCTAAACCCTCTTGTTGCCGAATATATTTTATCGATTTATCGCGCCAAATATCAAAACGTCTTTGTTCTATGACGTTGCAAAATTTGCGCTTTCTCATCTTGCATACGGCTTTAATAGTTCATCCATTTCCCGCAAACATTAATTGGATATCCCGCGCTTCTTAATTAAAGTATTAAATGTATAAATATCAGTTTTAAAAAAATGAATATATATTAACGAAAATGCAACGGAAGACATTGGGCTTGAATATTTACTATTTCTTATGTACATAATGTACGGAGATCTCTATTAAAAGATTTGTAAACATAGTTTTAAATTTTCTTGTGTTTCTCCTAAATATATAGTGCTCAACATATTATTCGTAAACTATCAGAGCACGGACAGAAACTCATTCAAATAGAGGGTATTATATAATATCTTAGTGCTCATTTACATTGTGAAATGAAACACAAAAAAATATAAAAGTAGATTTTTTTCAGGTTGCAGATTTTAGAAAAACTTATTGTTCAAATTATTTACTTCGGTAACTGTTTGAGTTTTTTTCATAAAGCATTGACACATAATCCCGCATCATAGTCCTCGAAATCTAGGGGGGCCTCGGTGGCCGAGTGGTTAAGGTAGTTCGTCTACTATTGATCACGTGGTCTGTCAACTCTGAGATTGCGGATTCGATTCTCACTGCAGGCATGGTATATTCGACTCCAATCTTAATTGACAAGGATTGCCAGTTTACCAGTCTTCCTCCCCCAATAAAAACTGGACGCCATGATATAGCTTAAAATTGCTGAAAGTGGCGTTAAAATAACATTCATATCAAATCAATCGAAATCGGAGGCTAAATTGGTTCGTCGACATTAGAGCCACTCTCCTCCTAGTTGGGACGCCATTTCAATGATGACGTCATTGAAGCTAAATTAACGTGTACTCAGTTGTGGTGTTTTGTTGGATCGTTGTTTCAAAGACATATTTCAAAACATGTCATTAACATTACGTTATGCTAATAATATTTAGATAACTAAACTACAAGTCACCCTGTTTTGGTGAAGATTTTTGTGCAAGTAATATAGTTGATTTCAAAATATAATTTTTTGGAGAACTACAAAAGTAGCATGTTATGCAAAAAAAACCTCTACCAAAACCCGCGGCCTTTACACGCGAAAATGAAATTTTCATATTAACATACAGCTTGCTTCAAACAGGTATTTATAATAATAAGTTCTTTAGCAAGTCGTTAGCATCAAACAATACAATTTTTAGTAAGAACGACCACAACATAATTTTGGGGGATGAAAGAAGTTTACGTATATTAAGTAAGTAAGTAAGTAAGTAAGTAAAACTTTATTCGGCATGATAAGAACAATACAACACAAGCTCTAAGAAGCTATTAACCAAATATATAAAACAGACATCAACAGTAAAGCAAACAAATAGTAAAAACAGCAAGAGACACGATTGTTATAGTGCCTGGGAAAAATTGCAGAAAAACCCACAAAACTTTTAAAAGGACCGTTAAAAATTTGAAATAAATACCTAATAATTTACGAGACAATAAAAAGCTGCACGAAAAAAATTATAATGAACTAAAATTTAAAATAATTAAAATTCTATTACATTCATTTGGCATCAGTGAACTCCAATCGGGTTTAGTAGTAATATCACTTTTGTCTGCAAGCAGCACACCGACAATCAACACTATTCCAGGACTGAATTAGACTTTTAAAATGCGAGAAACTATTTTCAGTTCTAAAATGATTTGATAAGTTGTATATTTATTTCATATTCCACGTCGTTCAAGAGCGCTGTTTAAGTAGGACCCGACATATACAATTTGATTAGGATCAGATAACATTCCGAACACAGACCTACAACAGGATCATAAACTAGACCAAATGCGGTAAGCAGTTTTCATTAGTCATACAAACACAGCAACACAATCACAGACACCGTGACTGATATAATGAAGCATTTAATGTTGTCCTTCGTTTATTCTGATTATGAAATTATATTGTTAATGTTAATAAATATGTAAGTTTATTTTTAATTTATATTTCTTCTCACTTTCTTCCAAGTTTTACACGAGAAAAATAATAATTTTGTAACAAGGAGGATCTCGGAAATTGGAACAGCCAAAATAAACCTTGGGGAAAATATTTGTTTAAACGGATTATGGCATAGTTGTCTTCTACGTGTAATAAAGCCTTCAAAACAATCTGACTTGATTATAACAAATACTATGGGAAATACATATAATCCCGGTACCTTAAGAACAGGTAATAAAGATGACGTCATAACTTTAATACTGTTGGTGACCATTAACCTTTTTTAGCTTTATTTAAAGATTTTGTCATTAGAAAACTGAAGATAAAATATTATGAAAATATCGTATGGAGATCGAAAAGTATATGTTCTTAAGAAATGTTTCGTGTCTCTCCGGCGGTGTATTAGACTTGCAATAAAATAGCTGTCTTTACATTAGTAATTGAACTGAGTGATGTAAAATATTGGAACTGTCTAACTGCTGGCTTTCTTGATCTTTTATGACTTTTCAAAGTTTTATGGGCTAAATGTCAGCTAAATTAAATATATTTTACCACTTATACCATATTTCTGTAACTTACACCACAAACAATCTCTATTAATATTGTCAAACGCCTTTTTTAAGTCAATGAAACGTGAAAAGGTAGGCAAACCTGAAAGCTCAATTATTATAGAGAAGCTTTGTTTCCGAAACATACGATATAAGGATTAAGTACTTTAATTCAACAGATTTCAATTGGTTTTCCGAAAATCAGAAGCGCTAAAGAAGGTCATTCGATATTTATCTCATTTAAAGTCCCCTTTTAACACAAGAAAGACTTCATTCAATACAAAAATGCATAATATTGATTTAATGCTGTAGAAACTTATCTTTGTACTTGTTACTGATTACTTTTAGGGTGTCTTCAACCTATGCCAACATTTAAAAAATTTCTATTCAAGGAATGCCAACATGCAGAATACAATTGATGTTTTGATAGTATTACTATTAGTAATTAAACTATTAATTATAGGTAAATCACAGGCAAAATAATTGTATGGGTTAATGAGAATCCTCAATTATTATTTAATGTAATTACACAAAGTGAACACTTTTCACCAGAAATTTGTATAAATACTGCTGATTCTAAAAGATTTTATCCTTTGTCCAAAGTATGGCCAATGCGCAGTTAGACATTCAGTATGTTACAAACAGACTTTGGAACCAGACCTAGTCCACAATTGGTATAAGTTCAGAGGGAAGACAAAATGAAACGAAACGAGTGAACATATTGGATATGTTGTACTCACAACTGTACCCTTACTATAAATACTATGAACAACATTCCAACTAAACTACAGATTAATCATAACCATGACAATAAGAGAGTTCAGTTCAATGTTCTTAAAGTCATACAGACTTCCCAACGCTGCAGAGAAGATACTACTCCAGTTCACACTATCTATGAACAAGAAGTTATACCCCTGTAACACTAATAAACGAATTGTTCATATAAGGGATTAAAATGTTTATACAACAATTCAATGTATGCCAACATTTTTTTTACCTTTTTTAACCAAAAATTAAAAATGTTGGCATAGGTTGAATGAACCACTTTTAGAACGTCAAGGGTGTCAACATTCTAGTATTGGGCATTTGTACATTGTAGTTTGCATAATTGCAGCAAGTAAACTCGGCAATGAAACCAGAAACAGCATAAATTATACTTACGAACGTAAAGGAAAAATAATAACAAAAAAAAGAATAATTTAAGGCATCGGTGACCGAGTTGGTAGTTCGTCTACTATTGATTGCGTGGTCTGTCAACACTGGTTCGAGTCTCATGGCGATAACTGTGCAGTCGATTGCAATCTAACTTGACAAAAATTGCCAGTTTTTCTATCGAAAGTTGGGTTTTAACCGGCTTCCCCTCCTGGACGCCATGATATAATTGAAAAATGGCTGAAATTGGCGTAAAACAATATTCAAACAAATCAAACAATCATTTTGTAGAAGCCCAAGTCAAGTTAAAAGTTTCAGCTATATCATGGCTTCTAGTTATCTAGTGTTTATTGGGAAGAGACGCCAGAGTACCAAGAGAAAACTACCGACCTTCGATAAGAAAAATTGCCATCCTTGTCAAGTAAGATTGAAGTCGATCTCACCCTGCCTGAAGTAATGCTCAAACCCGCAACCCTTGTGTTGATCAGCATGAGATCAATCGTACACATACCTTAACCGCTCAGCCACCGAGACCCTAACCCAAAAAAGCCACATACAGTATGAAAGCGCTCAATTTTATTTATTTTATTTTCTGAAACCAAAATCAGTATTACAAATCTCACCACACAGATTATTTAATGAAAAATAATTTTAAACAGTGGTGACTCTTCTTGATACATTTTTAGAGGAGATTCTTACAACCACTTGTACATTGTTTTAGCCTTTGATCCTATCTTAAATTGGTACAAAAACTGCGTAGAAGTCCATTGAAGCAGCGATTCATAGCATGATAAGCCAACTGTCCTACAAAACCATATAGCAAAAAAAACAGCGTCTATTCTAGCAGTTGCTAAAATGAGCTTCAGACGTACTGTGAAACGATCTATTCTAAAATTAAAAGATCAAATGCAATTCCTAACATTTTTTTAACACCTTTGACTTTTTTATTCTATACCCCGCTTTTATTCATATGAAACCCAAAATAAAGCTTTAGGAAGTGATTCATCTTTGTGGCTTTATAAAACGTGGAAGTGAAAGAAGTGCTAAGTAAAGATAAATCCTACTTCGTTAAATCCAACTGTGACACTAGCAACATTTACACGGAAGACTGATGGTTGATCAATTGATTGATTAATTGGATCTTTGCATCCAGCGAGTAGTTTCCTAGATATATTAAGGATGGGAACAAATTTAAATGCAATAAAATCATTTAGGAAACGGGATGGACCAACTGGAACACAATATTGACTGCTACTAGAAACGTATGGAGTTTTAGGTAGCGAAGTGAAATTTAACCTTTTGTAGCGGAAAAAGTTATCTTACTCTTTTTCGAATGCACAAAGGGGGTCTTTATCTGCAAAGAGCATGTCTCCTTTCAAACACATCACCCTCTAGGGTCCGTACCGAGGCTTTCCGTATTACGACCTGAAACCCTCAACGTGAAGGCCTCCGCCCTCCGGGAACAAATGGAAATTTGTCTGTTTGCTTTTTCAAAGGATATATATGCAGCTTTTTCTTTTTTCTACAAATTGTTTCTTTATTCATATGCAGAAGATTTTATTTTAGTACAGGGGTAAAAACAAACTATCGCAATCGTTTAAGTTCGGTTTTCGCTATAAAGATGTCTTCATCGATTAACAATTTATATGGAAAACATTGGTCGTCTGAATTTACTGCCATAACATAAAGGAAAGTCTATTCTCAAGGTGTAGATGATCAGCTTTGGCATAACCTCCAACGTCCTGTTTGTTTGTTTAAGCGCAGTTGAGAAGTTGATTACAAAAATGTCTGGTGTAATAAACATATCTTGATGCTATTTTATTTTGTTGACATTAAGTATTTCCCCAATACCAATAAACGCGAGAGTAAAAATACAATACAATTTCGAATGACACCGTCTAGATAAACGACAATGGTTTTAAGGAAGATTAACAGACTACTCTAATATACTGTTTGATAATCTGTTTTGAAATGAAACTTGTTATATAAATATGTCTGGAAATTTAGACATAGAAGTAATAAAGAAAATTTAGAATTGGGTCCCAGTACTTGAACCTTCAATGCAAAAAATATATCTGTAAATGAAAGATTCAAATTAAAAGAGATCGTATTATCAAAGAAATATCTGTATTCTATGGCTTATGAGATTCTTTTTTATGAGATACTTATGATATATTGTATCCACTGTTAAAAGATCGATATCCAACCTGAAACAGAATTATGAGACACTAACTTATATTCTATTTAAACAAAGACAAAATGTTTACGTTGTTACGGACTATCAAATTACACATATACACGTAGCATTGAACTATTTCACATCTTTCGAATACATAATATTGTTAGAACGCCATAGGTGTCTTATATGGTATAACTTTAATTATATGATGTTGTTTCGTTATTGTATGCTGTGGTTTCGTAATTGTGTGCTATTGATCCATCATTATATTATAAAGCTTCGTAATTATATGCTGTTGTTCCATTATAATATGATGTGGTTTCATAATTATATGCTGTTGGTACTTCATTATGTGTTTACTTAATTATATGCTATGGTTCCATGTGGTTAACAATCCGGATAATTTCTACCGAAACTTATTTGTATTTATTTATTTATTTATTTTTTATTTACTCTCTTTTAGGTTTGGGGGTGGGGGAGTTAACAACAGGAAAAGAATAGAGTAACAGTAATAAAGGGATAGGGTAGAAACAGCATTGATAAGTAAAGAAAATGACTATATATTGATATTAAAGGAATAGAGTCGGGATAGGAAAGGGATGAGGAAAGTGTGGGAAAGGGATAGAGTTGAAGTAGCAAAAGAATGGCTTTGTGGTAGAAAAGGGTTAGAGCAGCGATACACAGGTCAGTGTTGTTATAGGACAGGGATTGGGTAATGACAGTATTCTAAACCTATAGTTACGTTTAGAATGGAATGGAGTAGCAATAAGAAACGGATCCCCGCAATCTCATTGTTGACAGATCATGTGATCAACAGTTGACGAACTACCTCAAACACTCGGCCTCTATGTTTTGTTATATGTATAATTCCGTTTCTCCCGACGAAGCAGAACAATAAAGAGTAGCAAAATTCTTATTGCATTTAAAACAATATGTCACTCCGTCTAGTACTTGTCCTTGTAATGCATTGCTAGAGATTTTTCTTGTTTGGCTCTTGTTTTGTCACAGCTTTTTTAAAAAATAGTTACATTAGTTATCTCTTTATTCTTCTAAGTAATATGAAAATTAAAACTACTGGCGATAGGAAAAGTATGCAACCATATAATATTAAATTCCATGAATTCGAAGCTTTCCAGTATTGAATATTATAGATTTGCGAGTGTTTCCATGGCATCGAGAATTTGTGTTTTGTCTCATCGGCCGTCTCCAGGCTGGTTTACACCAAAGTGACATTGAAAGAGCTAAGAACGTAAACCAAAGCACAATTTGTCGGATGTGGAAGATTCCAGAAGACTAGCTCTACCAGTGGTTGCCCGAGAAGTACGATCGGTACATCCGGGTCTTTCATCTATAGAATCGAACCACAACAGCCACTGCAGTCGTAATACCTGGATTAAGAAGAATTAGTTCACAAACAGTCCGCAACATAGCGTATTAGACACAGGAGGCCGTATTTTGGAGCAGAAAGCTGGATAAACGTACGAGACCCGAATCAACCTCCGCCTCAGACCCTTGATATGCTAGGTCAAATGTTGCAACAGAAATAGCGAACAATGTCACGTAATAACGTAAGAACATTTATTGACTCTATGACAAGTAGATGCAGAGCATTGCTGGTTGCTCGAGGCGGTCATATATAGTACTAATTTAAACATGACCGGAAGTATTCTGTAATAAACTTATTTTTTTCAGCAATCTCTCTCAATAATGGGAATTAATACCATTTTAGTGAATATCTTTATTTTTTATTGTAAAACCTTTATCCAAAACTAATCTACTAAAAATCCATTACGCTTTTACACCCATGTCATCATTTAAAAGCTGACCCGGGCAACTACAACATAACATAACCGTTTTTCCATAACATGCCAAGTCCATACGATTGAAAACGGATATGAGAGGCCCTCCCGTTGGGGCATTGTCAATTTATACAGTATTAAGAAAGTATCGCCGCGGACTATAGTTCGTAACGTGTTTGGAGAATGCTACCCTCCTTGCACGATAAAGAACCCTTTTTCGGAAACGCGTAGGTTTATAATAGTGGTTAAAAAAGCTAATTTCTCTGTTCCGATCCAATACTCCAAACGTTTTCTGTGACTTTCAAAAGTTTATTCATGTTGGTCTATCATAATCCTTTAATGGTTTATTATTTTATAATTTGTTAACTTGTTCTCGTTCTCGTCTAAATATAGCTGAAATTTTGCTCAGGACGCAGAGCAAACGTTAAGCAAATCAGTAGGATACTACTACACAAGATAAGTTTGTTTGTTGGAATGGAAAGTTTCAGCAATTATTTTTCAGCCATCTAGTTTTTATTTGTGAAGGAAGCCGAAGTACTGGGAAAAAACCCTATATTTGGTAAGAAAACTGTCAATCCCTGTCAATTAAGATTGTAGTCGAGCACATCCTACCCACAGGCCACACAGTTTTAATATAAGGTTGATTTCAGGACACTCACAACATTCGTTTTCAATACACGTATAAAAAGGAAAATCTCCAATTTATGTTCTCTTTAACGATTCATAGTTTTCCGGCTATCGTATTGCCCTTGGTCTACCCCAATGAAATTACGATGAAATTGAGGGGGTGCTCTGTCGAAATATTCCTTTTTGCTTACCGTTATACCTTTATATAAGAGTTATCTCCACTTAATTTCTTTCACGTTTGGATGCATGTTTTCGCTCACATCAAATTTTTGCTACAATCTTGTCTGACAGATAGCTTATTTCTATACTTACCTGTTTATCAAGTAACTTTGACGATGTTGTACTGTTTATTTCTAGTTTTCAACAACATGACCTAGCTTCTGACCTTTGCATATCATAACAGTATTTACATAGTTTTTTGGTAAAGATAAGGATAATTGTGAACCATTTGCATATTTCACATCCATTTATGTAAGTACTATTATTTGGCCTGAATTTCCCGTCAATCTTTTATTATTGCTCTTCTCCCTCTCTTTTTCGAAGTTTTTTTTTCATCTGCGGAATACCATTCGGATCATCATTTGAATTGTGTGAATTTTCAATAAATAGTATTTAATGTGTTATGTTCAGCGTTGTAATTGCTTACAATTGTACTTAATGTTTTTTTCATTTGTTCTTTTGTAGCTTTTACCGACTATTACCCAATAAACTTGTGCTTAATAAGCTGCTGCAGTTTTATTAAAACAAACGGTTCGGTTAAACTTGAGGTCACCTCAGGATAGGACTGAATAGGAGGTGTCAGTGGTTACAGTAATATAGTAACAGTTTTTATTTGAAATTTTGTTAAAAGCATTTCTAATACAGTATTATATAAATTTAAATAAATGCATAAATAGGTAGAAAAAAACACAACAGACGAAATGTTCTAAAGTAATTTTTAAATATTATGAAAACATTATTACAATTTGATAAAAGCAGATCGCAATGTTCTTGACCTAAGACAAACATGTTAAATATTAATGACATGAAACTAACCAGTGGCATATGTCAATAAATCAGTTGTCTTGCTATTAAAAATTTTTACCATCTATTCCCACGGCATGCATAATTTTTAAATCTACCAATATTAGTGAAATACAACTTTTATATTTAACAAAATTGAAAATTACAATACATGTAAACAGAAATCAAATTACAGCTTTTTTTATCTTTATCATCAAACATGTTTTTCTGCAAACAACACTTCATGTAGATGTAGGGAATCTTCAATTTAAAGTATAAAGTATATAGATAGAGGTGGTAAAGTTAAACTGTTTTTGACTTCCACAGTACAGTTTGATTTCTTAATTTGTTAGCAGCATATCTTCATGTAATTATGTCAAGTTTCATCACTGAACTCTGAGAGGTTTTAAAGTCGTAGAAGGGAAACGATGTCGAATGGTAAGACAAGTTGATACACTGTAGCAAAAAGGGATTCTAAAATAAACTCTAACTCACGTCAGAAGAATGTTGTTTTACCTAGAATTAGTATACTAGCAGACAAATTCCGTCAGAGCCTTCGTCGATATGGCTACTAGTTTCATTTTCCCTTTGGGCACATTGCTATATGCCTTTATTTTCTGTACGGACACATTTACTAGCACTTATCGCCTGTAAACGTTTCATTCGTTTTATTGCATTCTGGTCTAAAAATAAATAAATCTTTATTTAAATATTCATTACATATTTTTGATATATGCAGAAAACAAACTGTTCACATTTTAATGAAGTGATTCATACTTTCTAATAACAGTTAATCCAATAACGATAATAGAGCCAATGCTGACAAAACATATGTAACCATTTTGGCCAGACTTAATGTTCGACATTAATTATATTGACAAGTTCATTATCCACTTTGCCTACTTTGAGTATTTTGTATATAAATTTGAGTTGCCTATTCGTTTGTTGTATGTTTTGAACGTTTGTTTCCACTTTTCTTCCCGAGTTTTCTGTCCACTACGGTTTTTTGTAATTTCGTACTCGGATGTTTTCTTTTTATTACTTTTTGACACTTTCTTATTTATTGTATTGACTTGTTCTAATAGATTGTGTCGCATTGATTTCTTCATATTTGATGAGAAACAAAAATAGACTAATTTTTAACATGAATGATGGAACACATTTTTCGTCGCAGTTAATACAGTTTCAGTTTTAAAAGATGATCTGAAACTCAAAATATTGTTTCGGTTTATATAATATCTGAATGTTTTTTTTTGTTTTTGTCTACCTACTGAATCACATTAAAGTTATTCTACGGAAAATCGCACGAATTACCGCTAATTTAAACAATTTTACAATGACTTATTGGACCTGTAGTATTTTTTTATTCATATTCTTCGTGAATAAAATTCTCTTGAAACACTTACATTGTGAGTTGTCTTCGTATTGACAGCATTCTTTACACCACTTCATGCACTTTGCCCAATACATAAACGGTCTGAGTACGAGATTTAGAGGAGCAGGAACTCTCGTACGATAGTCCATTATTACCTCGTACCTCCAATATCTCCACAGTCTTTCAGAGTTAGCTTGTACAATCTCAAACCGATAACTGCAACATAAAAGGATATGGTCTGCATTAATTACGCGAAAACCGCACACATTTATATGGCCAATTGTGTATTCGTCATTGACTTTTCCAGACAAACAGATTTTCTTGGGTGTTGTTTATATTGAAAGTGCAAAACAATACATTTATATGATCTTTGGTGTGTTCTGCATAAAATGTTCTAAAACAACCGCTTTTTATCTTGTTTGTTTGTTTGACTTTGATTTCAGCATTTTTCATTCAAATGGCATCCATTTTGTTTTATTGGAGAGAAAGCCGGAGTTCCCGGAGAAAATACCCCGAACGTCGGTAGGAAAACTACTTATTCGTGCTAAATAAGGCTGGAGTCAATTACAATCTACTCTAACACGCTGTCTCTGTGTTGAAACTCTAGTGACCAATAGTAGGTATTCAAATGGTCCAATTTGTGTTAAACACGATCAGCAATGACACTGACATGATGCATGGCGTGCTCTCTATCGACTGTACAAAATAAAGAAATAGTTACTTATGGCCAACGCAAACACAGCAGTAGTTAAAATTGTCTAAGGTCTTCGGTGTCAGAGTGGTTAAAGTAGCTAATTATCCAGTATTGATCACGTGTCTGTTGATGGGATTAGTATATAAAGTTATTTCGGGATCGGAATGCATTTTTCATTTATTACAAAACACCAAACACAAATTCATAACACTTATGGGTTGTCTAATTATATGTTACAAAATAGATAGGTTCCTATAATTATTAATATATCTCTAGTTTATATTATTTCATTTTTCTTTTTACCGGAATGTATTTGTCTTTCAAATTAAAGGAAAAAAAACAAATTCAGCTGTCGGAAAAAGCAAAAGGCGAAGATCTACATTTCGTAAATTTAGCTCCCATATAAACAATGTATCTCTACGGTTGCAGTATAAAACAATATTTGTACACTGTCAGAAAATATAAGTTTACTTGTACTCGACGGGAGACAGGTGTGAAATTCTTGACAAATCCTCGCATCTTTTACCTGTTTCTAAGGCTCGTACAAATAAATTTTATATTTTCGGACAATGTACGAATATTCTATATTAATCTTTTATTAATTCAAATTTTATGATATTGCCCGATTTACGTTTTTATTACAAGTGATACTGCAGGGCTGGCTATTTTAGTTCAAGAATAAAATCCAAAAAATTAATATCTATTGTCATCAAGATTAGCAGTTCAATATTACTTTTAAGCAAAAGTAAAAAATTAGAACACCAATATATTAAAACGACTCAGAATAAAAGTGAAAAATTTATTATGAAATGTAATAAAGCAATAATGGCAAATCTATGTTTTATGGAGCACTTAAAAGGAATATCGACCTCGCCCCGTATCTCTTTGAAGTATTCTATAAAACATGATATCGCATGCACTGAGCTGCCATAATTGTATAATATTAGTATATTGTACGACATTACTAACCTAAACAAGGCAATTACCAAGTTAACCAACAACAGGTTGGATATTAGCATGTACAAAGCTGCAATGACAATGAGTACCCAGTCATACTGATTACACCGTTCTACTTCTGGGTTACTTTCCCATTCACTCTGAAGAGTTGTACACGGTGTTGTGCTGTTAGCTGCAAGGAAGCAGAGTATTAAACAACTTAGCTATTCGTTAACGGTAAGGTAACTAAATGTGTATGCTTATTTGTGTTAAAGTACATTCCGCATGCTATTTGATAGGATATGAATTTACTATGTTTTTTTTAAAGTTTTTTTATCGTTTGTTGTTGTTGGCGTTATTTTGTGATTAAAAAAGGTATATCGAATTTCATAACAATTAATAAATTATTATTGCATTGTTATCAGATGTTATAAGCATTTAGATTAAAATACTTTTTATCCAAGCAAACTTTTTTTGAAGACTAACACACTGATACCTTCAAACTTGTCAAGAAATAGTTCCCCATATATCTGCCAGTAAGGAATGTAGATAATTTTCCAGATCCGCCAGTATGTCCATCCACTCATATTAAACATATCAATATGGGCTGGATACATGTTAGCATGATATAGAACGCCGACTCCCATCATAAATATGAACAATATACCAATAAATCGGAACAAATCCTTCAGCTATATATTAAAAACAAACACAGAAATAGGCAAACGGATGCTAGATTATCACGATTTACTTATGTTTTTGTTATATTCATAGTCATTTGGTTGATGTCAATTTAAAAAAAAACCTGTTCTTAAAATTGCAACAACGGCTACATTATAAAACAATACAAATAATAAGATTCAAGTTTCTTTACTTATTCACCTTATGTTGGATATATGGCCTTTACAACAGCACAAATAATGCTAAACATATATATTTACGAGTTTCATTATACTTACCATTTCTTTTATCATTATGATCTTAGGTCCGAGTTTTCGGGACATCAGCAAGGCATGCAAGAATCTCATGTACATAGTAAACAGACTGAGACTGAAACATCTCCGGGATAATGTGGCAGTAGAACTTTTATACAAGAAACGAACTAGAATGGCTGCGATTGTTATACAATAAGAGACAAAATCTAACGTGTTCCAGAAATCGTAAAAATATCGCGTGATCCAGTATTTTAAAGACCGCCTCTGTGCTTTTTCTATTTTTTCGTCTCGGAGTTTGGTCTGAACTTTTTCTCTGTAGAAAGGTAAAATCTGTAATAGAAATGTTACACGGATTTACGTATTGAAATTTATTGGTATTGGTGCTGCTACAGCTTAATTACAGTTTAATTAATATACATTTTTACACAAAAGTTTAACTTCTATTGTTTACCAAATTTACTAGATACTTGTGTCTCTCTTTATTTGTCATTAATAAGCAGTTTTTCAGGAGATCGTCAAGTCTGGTTATAATCCTCATATCAGGAATGGTTTTTAACGTTGTTGCATTGGGCAAGAGACGTAAAACCTTAAACTATCGAATAAAATATATGAATTTTTAGGATATAAATATTATTTATTCCACTACTGCAAAATAACAGGTACATTGTATCATCGTATTTTTGAAAGCCTGTTTTCATAACTGTTACAATTTTTGTCCGGAGTTTAGAAACCATGGCACAGTAAGTAGCTACAGAAAACAATAAAAGAGTTTTAAGAGCTAATCTATGAGAAAACCATGCAAAAATAGCAACTTTTTAAAGCAACAAAATGTGTTATGTATTTGAAAGATATCCACATAAAAAGTAATAAGTCACATAAAAAAAATTCTTCGGACTGTTCTATTTTTTTTATCAAGGCTTTCTATTTTTAGAATAAATTTTCCCATCATAACATGGTTTCCATACTGCAAAAATCACCTTTTTCTGTAGCACTTCTCCAGAAATATAGTATATATATTGACATAGATCTTATTGAAATGCACAGTTTAGAGTTATATAAAACTGTCTAAATGTTAATTTAATATAAATCAAAGAAATTTACAGCGTGCCAGGCGCTTGACATAATTACTTAAAAATAGATTTATCTAGACCCCCTTTTTCCTTGAGCAATATTCTGAAAGTGAACACCTATAAGTGTCTTTATCTAAAATTAAGTTATTACCTCCCTTGTCTGTACTCTCTACTATGTTTATATATGAATGATTGGGGTACAAAACAACTCTGCATAAGTTCTCTTTCAGTTTTACTGTTTTAGGCATAACTTAAATAAACAGGTAGAGACAAAACTTTGGGAATGTATGAATAATTCCTATTATAAAGTTGGGCCTTGTCATTTGATTACATTCTCACTGCAGGCAGGGTGTACTCGACTCCAATCTTAATTGACAAGGATTGCCAGTTTTCCTACCACAGGTCGGGGGTTCTCTCCCGGTACTCCGGCTTCCTCCCCCAATAAAAACTGGACGCCATGAAATAGCTGAAAAATTGCTGAAAGTGGCGTTAAAACACCATTCAAACAAACAAAATTCATTTGATTACAAATATGGAAAATCCTGGACATAGGCACACGGCACATGTACTTTGAGAAAGGACCCTACTTGGAGATGGCATATGTTAGAAAACTCTTATTTTCGGTGAAATATGTGTGTTATGTCATAAGTGCAACCACTAGAAGCCAAGATAAACAAAAGCGATGACTAAAACATAAGTAAGTAAAAAAAAAACATATGTTGCAAAAGGGGGGGGGGGGGGTTATTGGGGTACCAAGAAGGGCCTCTGAGTGAAAGATTTTAATGTTTTTGAATTGAAATTTAACTTTGAATAGCGAATCATTTAATTTAGTGGATGTTAAGACTCTATATTACCAACATCTACCTATAGATGTTGACAACAGAAAGAAAGAAATGCAAATACACATCACATTATCTGGTAAAATCACACAAATCTTCACCAAAATAGGCATTGTTTCAAAGGCTGTAAAGTCTTAACGTGTTATTTGCAAATCTAGCCCATTCATATATTAATTTTTTCGTTCAAGTTCAACAAAAAATTAATAAATTGAATTAAATTTACGCGTTCACTTTGAAGGAATAGACAGCCAAGTATAAGCAGTCAAGCTATATTCATGATTTGGAATGTTTTTAAAATTCTTGGCAAGGTGCCAATTTCAATTATTTTACATTGTTCAGCAAATATTTCTAAAAAGGGTGGTCTATTGATTATTTTTATATTATATGACAACATAACCTATTCACATTTTTCCAGAATGAGACCCAGAAAAGTAGATACTTTTTGATTGAAAATCAGAAAATCTGACCATGTAAACGATGCTAAAAATAGAATTCCCATTTCTAAAAATAGAAACATTGCAGAAATGTTTAATGGCTGTTGAATAACTTTCTATGCATATACCTTTTAAGTAAACATAAGTATTTGAAAGTTTTCAAAAGTGACACTGGACCACTTTGCATGGTTTTCTCGTAGACAGGCTCATAAAAGTACTATAATACGCTATTGGCAACAGTTACACAGTTGTAAATAGTCCTGACAAAGAAAACCTCACCTATATACGTACACAAAACCAAACCGCTGGTCGGCCTGTGATTTGTTTCAGTACTATAATATCAATATAAGAAACAATTACACAGTTTTACAAAGTACTTCAATATACCTAGTGGCGACGAGTAGACTTTTTTTAGTGTCATAATATTTGTATTGGTACAAAATGCACAGTCTTTTAAATTGTACCAGTATATAGTAATTGCCAACAAATAAACAGTTTAAATTGTTCCCCAACATAGCTAATGGAAACAACAAAACAATTTTAAATAGTACCATATAGCTATTAGCAATGTTCAAACATTTGAATACTACCAACCCCTCTGTATTCCTCCAATATATCACCTAGTAACCACAAATATATTAGAAACTCGTAGATCTTGATGGAGTCAATATCCTTGTACTCTGACAACTCTATTAACAAGAAGGCACTGAACCAAACTAATGCGGCCAGAAATATGACCTTTAATTAAAAAGAATACAGATTACAAAGACACTAAAAATATTCGGTACATAATACAATAACCAAAGGTGTAGAAATATTTACGAAAATTAAATGCGCTTACTAAATTTTAATATCAGTTAGCATTTAATTGTATATTACAAATAAATCATGTTACACAAGACACTCCTAGTAGTACAGATTCGAACATACATGCCTCTTTTGCCACCAACCACGGCGTGCCTGTACACAATATTTGATATTCTTTATTCACGTTTATGTCGTCTCAATCGCTTTTTTCCTTTGTATGCAGGACGTTTGAAAAAAGATCACTTGACTTTATGTCAAAGTTGTATGTGGAAGATCCTGCGGTCGCAATGGATCTCGTGTTGACACGCCGAACCGTTTGGGATATCATAATTAGACTGTAGATTCATTCACAGTATTCCATTAGGATAGGAGTGTTTTTAAGCAACCTGTGTACGAGTTGCGATACCAACTTGTTTTTTTAAATTAAATCGCAAAAGTCATTGGATTTACTAGTTTTAAACTCTTATATCTTTTTTAAATTGTTTGTGACGAGTACACTTTTTAAACAGGATGTTCTCACTCTCTAGGAACATTTGTGCTGATACGAATTCGTCTTACTTATTTAAGGCGGATGTTTTAAATTATTAAACGTATTGCCATCCCGTACCCCATGACAACTTCTGTATAAGAACGCTTTAATCGTAAATAAATTACGACTCATATCCACGCGGTACCTCATTTAAAAATTGATTTGAAAAATATGTATAGAACAAAACAAAATGATTCGATAATACATGTCTTGTTATATATTACTTATACTCACGTAATGCACTAGAAACCGTGTCAGAGGTGCATAAATAAATTTAAACAACAAAAATCTGTTCTTGCTCCCCTGTTCAAATCGACAGCCACAGAAAAAGCCATTCTGCAATAATACTGATTTTATTTTAATAGTTTTAGACGTTTAAGGTAGCATTTACATATTGACTGTTTGTTTAAATGGTGTATAACGCCACTTTCAGCAATTTTTCAGCTGTATCGTGGCGTGGCGTCCAGTTTTTATTTTGAGAGGAAATCAAGTACCTAGGAAACTGTCAATTATGAGTGGAGTCGAGCACGCCCTGCACTCACCTATTGACAATATGTTACTATATCAAATGTGTCAAAAAGTGAAAAAGCGCTCTATGAAAAACGATTACTTTATTTTGTAATGAAAAATATATTTTCATAATTATGAATACATATTTTTGACAATTTTTGACAATAAAGTTACCTTCCAAAACTCCCATAAACTGGCTCCTAACTTTTTATACCATATTTTATTTAAACGCCTTTGCGAACAGCTGTGCGCAATAAAGTCCAGCATACAGTTGTCGTAAGCACACTCTAATGGACTAATTGTTATATCCCAAACGGTCCGGGGTGTCAACACGAGATCCATTGCGACCTCAGGATCTTCCTCATACAACTTTGACATTAAGTCAAGAGATCTTTTTTCAAATACCCTGCATACAAAGGATAAAAGCGATTGGGATGACATAAACGTGAATAAAGATTATTGTGTACAGGCAAACCGTGGGATGTGGAAAAATAGGCATTAATGTTCGAATCTGTACTACTTTATTTATTAAAATGTTAAATTTTAAATTTCGCTGCTTGATGAAATTCTGTGCATTAAAAGTAAACGTATGTTTCTATACGACCTTCCGTCATTTTGCTATTCCAAAACAACAAGTCACAACTATAATAAAGTGTAATATTTAATATTATAGTGTTACTCTATTAGGAACGATTTATATATATGTTGAGTGCAACACACATCTTGAATAAATAAATATGTCATATTTAACGACTGAACAAATAAAATTGTACTAATTTATCTCCTTAATTAATTGCAGAGACTGATAATCTTTTAGCCAAATTGGAGATTATTAAGTTTTTTTAAATACATTTGTAAGCTGTCAAACACTATATTACAAAAACATGCTTGTATGACAATTTCACAGAAGCGCCCTGTGGTATGGGACAGTTCAACAGCTGGCAAATAGTAAACCTCTTTTGTTGTGGAAAACAACATATCATAGTGAGTAACTTTATTATAGTGTCACGTTTTTTGCTTAATAAAGACTTCGAAGACTTATAAACTGGTCCCTATATGTATAAACTCCATACTATTCTAGCTAATTGTTAAGTGTATATTATAAGGTTTGTATGCTAATATTTGAGTAAAAATTATATTTACGCTGAATTTTCCTTCAGTTTATCATACAAAATCTTATCTTTCCCACTTTTAGCTTTGTCGGCCATTTTTTTCAACAAGCAACTTGATAATACAGCTGTCACTAAAATACAAGTATGTGGAGTTCATAGACAAATGTTACATGCTTAAATTATAAATAACCAGATTTCATAATTTTCGTCTAATTATGTGGTATCTTTTTGTCAAAGTTTTGGTTTATTACATTGTTCTGTATTGTGTTCTTAAATATAACGGCACATTCAGCTTTGACACTTTTTTTAATGCAAAACATTTTAAACCATTGCAATGTGGGTAGAGGTTTTGTTTGAAAACATGACAATTTATTAATGAAGCAAGTATCTGTTTCTGATTAAGTGTTACTGTGCACTGGCTGTAATGTACGAATTACGGAAAATGTAAATATACTGGATAATACAAGCTTAGAAAAACTGTTTCTAGTATGTATTACAATACTTACATAACTGATCCTCACATTTGACCCAAAACAAAGTAGCCAGTTCCGGTCTGTTGGCAAATAAGGACCAGATTAATAAATCTTGGTATACTTTCTTAATATAATCATTGTCATCTTCTTTCTTGTATGTTTCTGTTGAAATACGGAAATCAAATAAAAGTACGTTAATTAAAAAATATGAAGCTACATTAAAACAGTTGTTAAGGGTCATCCATAATTGTCAACATTTTTCAATAGTTTGTAAAGGGCACTATAGGGGGAGGGTTTCAATTTCAACATTTGTTGGTACGTTCTTTAAGCTTCCGGTAATGTGGATGTGCAGACTTGCAAAAAATGTTGACGTACTCTTTTGTAGGGAGGGAGGGGGTTTTCAAAAAGAGGGCTCTTTGCAAACTTGTGAAAAATGTTGACAATTATGGATGACCCCTAAATCAATGAGTTTTTACGTGTTCATAATGGCATACCCTTACTATACACCAATACGTTGGTATAGACTTTAAAATCACGCGAATACTTGTTCTAAGAAAGGTAAGTAACATCAAGCAGAAAACTGAATACGGATGTCAAATGAAACGAACCTCTCATCGGTAAATGTTAATGTGTATGGTATTTAACGTAAAACAATATTATAACAAAGTAAACGAATTTATGACTTAGCAGAGAACATAGCAATCTGTTTTAGTCCTTAATAGTACACATATATTAGGACGTTTATTATCCAATATTTTATATTCTTTTAAGGTATACAAACGTTTTGGATAATGCAAAAATTTTTGAGCAAGTTGTCTTCCCGACTGGATGCATTCGAGATAGCCTTTCGCTCCCTTATCTCCCTCGTTTATCAGATTCTCTGCTGCAGCTTCTGTTGCTCCCTATAAAATGTATAATAAACTACAATTAATATACACATAACATAAAAATGTATTGTAATTAATGTCCTATTATTGGTTCATTATGCGCTAAGACAAGTTTATGAAATAAAATTGCATCATTGTATCTTTTCTGAAATTTACGCTAAAGTGCTTTTCAGCGTACCTATCAGTCCAATATACGTTTCTTTTGAAAAAAATAGGCATTGAATTTTCGTGATAGATAACAAACTTTATGTTCTCTTCAATATTGATGCCTTTAATTTCCGCATTCAAGAAAACACTGTAATGAATAACGCACTGCTAATTAAACCGAAGAAGAAATTAATATTATCACAGTTTTTTGTGTTGGGTTTGCTTTTCTTGCCATAAGTTGTTTCCTTTTTTGATTTCATATATTTTCCAACAATTCCTGTTTCGACGTCTTGTTGCAGTTCATATATCCAAGTGATCTCGATAGTAGGTTGTTTTTTTTATCTTTGGCCTCATAAAATGATCGTCTTTCACAATGATTGGTAATGTAGAAGTCTCTCTTCCACTAGTTTGTGACCTCATATTGATTTTGAAGCAGAATATGCTCATTCATCCCAAACATTTGTTCAAATGGGTTTCTTCTTAGTATATGTTATATGTATTTTTTAAAGTGTTTGTTGCTTGTCAATTTGTTTTCTATGGTTTTGTAATTTAATACTTAGATTTTGTTCATTTGAATACAAGTCCTGTACATTTACTATTAATTCACACCAAAAATATAATCTCTGTCTTGCTCTCTATCAGCAAGTTTAAATATTACAAAACAACAGCGCTATTTTTGCCAATAAAGTTATTCTTTTTCTTCAAGCTTGTTGACATATACCCTTAATATAGATAAAACGTGTTGACAATCGCCATCGTTTGCACAGCCGCACTTGATAACCTGCAACAACAAAAAATAGTTTTTCTTTGTAAAACTCATAAAAATGCATGCGTGAATAAATATCTGGTAAAAATCTAAATAATACGTGCCAATGTTTGGGAATCTAGTTTACAACCAGTGTGTAGTTTCATTTTGAAATTATATCACTTTGTGGGGCCCAATTCAAATTATACCAGTTTGTAGAGCCAGATGCAAATTACAACATTGCGTAGGTCCTCATTCAAATTACATCAGTTTTTAAAGTCATATACAAATTACAACAGTTTTTGCGTCCTCATATCAATTACACCAGTTTGTAGGACCACATAAAAATTACACCAGTTTCTAGTGATGCATGCAAATTATACAAGTTGTAGGTCCTAATACAAACTACACCAGTATGTAGGTCCTTGTACAAAGTTTGAAGGTCACATGCAATTACACCTGTTTTTGCTGTCGCGTACAAATTACACCAGGTCCTCATACACATTATATCAGTTTGTATGACAACATAGAAATAACACCAGTATGTAGGTCCACATACATATTACAACAAGTTGTGTGGTCAGATACAAATTACACTAGTTTGTGGGGCCATAAATACAATTTATAACAGCTCGTTAGACCATAGACAAGTTAAACCAGCTTGTAGAACTACACACAGATTGCGCCAGTTTTATGACATACCTGATATAAAGTTGGAAACACCTTTATGTCAAATTTAACCTTTTCTTCTTGAAGAAGAACTGAGACATAGTCCACTCTGTCTGCTATAATTGCTTGCTTCAACAAAATCTGGAAATTCTGAATATAAGGGAAATTGTGTGTAAAACTTATGTTTTGTCACAGTTAAGTTAAATTATACTTTGCATATGACTACAGTGGTATAAAACTTGTATTTAAAATTCATCAAGTAGAATATTTGCACTTTCAAACTTGAATCAGTATTAAATGTTACTAGACAAAATATAGTTGCAATCGTGGCATTATGCACATATTAAGTATGCGGACAACAATTATCAATGCCATTCCCATAATAGGTAACGGATGTTGCGCAGCAATTCATTTGATCGAAAGATAATGTCATTTTGGTCAAATATGATGTCCATTCATTTGTTTTAAATATAAAAATTCATGTAGTTACATTTGATTGTGTAACTTAAACAGCAGAACCAGACGTTGGGGCTCTATGACCTATAACGTCGTATAGTCTGCAGTTTTGTAAATTCCAGCTTATGATCATTTCTTGTCTGCCCTTAGATCCTTCTACAATTTACTACTGGCAACATTTTAATTAACATTATAGTTTTATATTGACGCTTCTTAGACAATATAATTGGTACAATGTATAAAGTTCGACGTTCCGTCCAGTATACAAAGGCTGTTATTTGTGACTACAGAATCAAAACAAACGCAAAATCATTGAAAGGTCAGCGCTGTTGTCACACACTGTTCTATACTGTTTTGTTACTACTTTACCAACAGAACAGCATTTTAACTTACAATATTCATCTAACTTCAGCATGTATATCGTTGTTGTTAAACAAGCCATATCAAAAAATGATTATTAAAACATTTTTTTTTCAGACCACAGGGTCCTGCATTAACATTAAAAAGACCTTAGTTAGTGAAAGGTGTTATAAATATTGTAAAAAGTTATTTACTACAATACCATTCTATTTTTACGGAAGGACAGGGGTTCCTGGTACAACTATCCGAAAAACTGTTGTTAAGTAACAGAATTTACGACATTGCAAACACTAAGCAATCATTGAGACAAAGAAAGACTTCATAGCGATAAATACTTTTACCATACATCTTCCTCAGTGAGAAGTGCGGCAAGCAGACATCTAATTTTCATAAAACTCAGAAAGAATGCATACTAGTATCCTATTTAATTGACTTGATGTGCAGATGATGCTATAATGTAGCAACATATTAATTGGCCATTGGAATGTCTGACTATTTATATCTCAATCAGCATTTATCGTAGATTTCCAGGTAAACGTAAAAGAAAAGCAAGATAAGCCAGTTAACTCAACATCACAAAAATGTGTCTATAAGTTAAGCAGTACAAAAATGTCAGTTTTGGAGTATTCCTCTTTTAGAGTTTTTTACATAGCAACACAGAAAATCAAAATTCTTCGATTAAAAACCCCATTTATTGACTTCACTGAATTATAAACCTACTTACTTACCAAGTACAGACTTCAAAAACATTTTAATTACCAAAAGGTTAAACAAAGTTAAAACCATTTATCGGTTTATTACAAATCGTTTTAAAACAGACTTTTCTTTGCTATTTTTTCATACAATACCTCTATTTTGACTTTTTTGTCATTTCCCGGCATTTCTTGAATAAATTGGTACGCTATATAAAAGTATAACGGCAAAGAAGCAGGTGTCAGAGATTTCTGGTAACGTTCCATAAACTGTTTGACATCTCCAGTCACATTGATGTTATTTAGTGTCACTGTTGTGGGGACGGGATGTATACTGTTACGTTTCCGTGGATTAGACACCCCATTCATATAACTACCATTTTCCGTAAGACTAGTCCTGTTTCTAAATTCGTCAGGCCCTGCAATCTCCGGCGTAGTTCCGCGATAATGCTCCTCTTCATACAAATCTTGATCTGCATTTAATTTGAAACTGGATGTTAAAAGTTACTTTGAGTTTCCGCGATGTTTTAATTATTTAATATCTCGTCGTTTTTTAAGTTTATATATGAAATTAAATAAAATGAATAATTAATCATTGATTTACTTCTACGTCTGTGAATAAAGCTAATGTTGTCCACCCAACTGAAGCATGACAACAATATCTATGAGGTATTCATATTGTTTAAATCGAACAGATCTTGGTTGAATTTTAAAACAAGGTTTACCACTAATAAAAAACATAACATCGTGCCTTAATTATAAAATTATTTACATAATAAAGAATTAATGTCTATTCTATTATTGACCTATTATCATATAATTATTCATACAATTTGGAGATAAGTTAAAGCATAAAAAATACTTACACGAATTGGTTTACATATACATAGGTACGTAATTAGAGAGCGTTTCAGATTGCAATGAGATATATCTCGAGAAAATTCTGCGTATTAAAATTAATTTATCAGAAGACAAACACAATAACAAAAATTTAAAATTAACAACAAAATTTTCGACCAATTTTAAGTTCCGCTAACAAATCAAGAAGCACTGTTGTGGTACTCCAAGTAACGTCATGAATCATAAAATGTGAAATGCTCTAGTTAAAGCTTCTGCCATATTCATATTACACATTTTGGTGTTGCTTTTTGTTTCTGTTCTATGTCGTGATATTTGTTTGACTCCAGATTTATAATTAAACCTTGTTGGTTTTTGATGGTCGGTTTCCCTCCTATTTTTTTACAAGACAGATAAATACAAATTTACGCTTTTAATGCAATTACTTTCTTTATATCTATTGTTCAGTGAATGATGACTTAGAACATTTTGCTAAGTAAATTTAAATTATTTCAGGTATTATACCTAACAAGTTAAATTTATGCTCATTTGTGTTGTTTGTTGTATCAAGGCGTCTTCTTTTTATTGCAGATTTCACGGGTCTTTCATTCTCATTCTTTCCACCATTAGCCCAAGCACGAATTATTGAATTTACGACGGCATCGCTAAATTGTGCTTCGTCCTGCTTTGTGATGTCTATTATATTTACCTAGAATGATGAAATATACATGATTCAGACTAGACTATGATCTAATGTAAAGTAAAAGTGTCGCAGATTGTTTACATATCTCGATAACTGGTCTGAGAAACAAGCTATATAAGTTTATTTTGTAAAGACACAAATGATCCTTTAGTGGATGATAACAATAAAACATAAAGGTATCAGCTGTTGCATTTTTGTAACACTCACTAGTACTAGTAAATAAGGAGATATAGCGACGTTAATAAAAGAAACAAGATTTTGTAAGGCAGAAGGTTAACGCACTGTGAAATAAAGTTCATAACGAATCATAACTTTAAAATACTTGAGAAAAATACCGTTAATAACCTAGAAGATATCTGTTTATTTTTCCATATTTGTCTTTTCTGTGCTTACGCAAGCATTAGTTTCGATATTTGGTAAAATTTATGAATTCAGGTGTGAAGAATATCGGGGAAAACTTCACTAATTTAAGTTTTTAGTTAAATCATTTGAGCATATATACTGATAAACTTGTAAATATGGCGTGCAACTTTCACGCCATATAATTATATTACAAGTTTCAAAACTCAGAAGTTTTTATTGCATTCTCAAGGATGATTATGTTAGCATTTATCGTTCCGTATTTGAGAAAGAATATCTAAGCACAAAACTCTTGACTCGTTTGTTTAACATAAATTAACCGTATCACACATGAATGTCTTTTCCATTTTGTGACACCAATAAGACAGATGGCAACTATCGTTATCGAATATGTTATTTAAAGCAGTACTTATGGTTTTTTTGCTTTATTTGCACGCATTGCAGACAATACTTACATTTTATAACGATATTACATAGCAAACAGAAAGATCAATATTTATTAAGCTTTGATATTTTAAGCTTGGTCAACATTATGCAATAAATTGCATATACATCCGTTAAATCATTTTTTTCCAGTTTCGCTGTAACTCAGCAACTAAAATATTGACGCTAAACGAAGACTTTTTCCGTAAGTTTCTAATCTGAATTTTTTTAAAACTTTATTCTGACTTATCAACATTTTTTACAATTTAAATTTGTTTACATTTTCATCATCTTTGATCAATAATACATAACGAAATAAGATTTGTTCTTTTTTTCATTTTTGATATGTATGGCTAACGTTTAAATAAATATCGGTCATTATTATGTTTCAAAGCACGTGTAATTCAATAGTAGTAACAAAAACCTCCGTATATTCAGGTTGCTGTTAAATCACCGCTTGAAACGTGTGGGTATATATTGATGGAGCTACTTGGAGGGTACCCATCTCTTATCCGCTACTCCTACTAAACCACTAAAACATAGTTTGATGAAATTTTCCCAGTGCCTTTGTGCACATGATATCTTACATTTAAAAAAAAAATTAAACCATCTTTTATCCGCAACTCCACTTGCACAACCGAATTTAATTTGATGCAATGTTCACAAAATATTAGCTACAAAGTCCCATTGTGCCCTGATACTTTAAATTTTGATTGGAATGATATTTATGGTTTCCCATAGCAAAATATAGAATTTGCCATTTTTCATATGTTCGATCTCTTCTTATTATCTCTTAATGATATATAATTGTTTTCGGGTAAATTGAGCAAAAAGGTAAAAACCATACTCTACAATATAGTTCATGTTGTAAGTGATAAAATTGCAAATTTAATATAAAGAAAATATTTCAATTACAGTTTTTCGTATTTGTTAAATCCTTCAAGCTTTAAATACGTTTTTCGTCCTGATCTAATAAGAAGAAGTAAAGATGTACATAATTGCATATTAATGCGCGCTTTACCAGTATCTCGGTAGTATGAATAGATCCGCTTCAATTTTTTTGGATTATTTTACTATCTATAGGGTAAGCCTAGTATTTTTATTAATGCATTCTATTCTTGACATAATAAAATGTATATACTTGAGTTTCTTTTATTAATTAGTTATTTAATTTGATAAGAAAAAGTAATTTAAAAATTTTGTTATGTTATATTACGTAATGTATTTTATCGCTTCAATTGTATTTCTTGGATTATTTCGTGATTTATATGTCAAGCTTCGTAATTTTTTATGCATTCTTATTTTAACACGATAAAGTGTAAATTTTTCGGTTTCTTTTATTAGTTACTTAGATAATTTGATAATAAAAGTGCATTTTTAGATTTTGCTTAACGCGCTTGTGACCACTCATCCAGAAAACTTATTTCTGGATTATTTCATAATATATAAGGTAGAAAATGGAACCTTTACGCAGAAAATTAGTCATCTTGAACATTAAATTTAATTTCCCTTTTTTTGTTTATTGACGGTTTCGAAATCCCAAACTATCGTAGTGTTGGTTTTAGGGAAGGGGCAGAGACATTTCTTTGATGTAATTGTATATTAGATGTGCCTTGTTTATTTGCTAATTGATTATTTATTACCTGACACTGAACTTTGATGAAAGGTTAAAATGAAAGACCAATCAGACTCGCATAAAAAGCCGCTCAAATGGCTAAATTAGATTGTGATTTTGTTGTATATTGTATATAGCCTGTTGTTTTGTTTGTTTATTTGTTACTTTCTCTGTACCAATTGTATTATTGACTGTGTAAGAAGAAACTATATATTATACAAAATTAGATTTTCAAACAGGCATGTTATTTAAAAAGAATTGATTTCTGAATAAGTGAAAAATGTGGTAGAAATTAGTAGGGAAAAGAAATTTCTCAATTATAAAAAAAGCACAATAGATATAGATTTTTATTTAATTCAAGATTTAAAAATTTTGATGTTGAGATATGTTAACGAAGCAAGTTATATATATAATAATACAACAGAAAAAAATTCAGTTACGTTCGACTAAAGGTCACCAACAGTTTATATTGTTGAAAACAATTGTAGAAGTTAATAATCTCATCAATTGTTTTACAAAATAAGACTCTTCTTCTAATTCTTCTAATTGTTTCTTTTATATTTTAAATTCTGAAAATTGTATAAAGTTCTTAGCATTGTTTATGCACATGAATGCTAGTTTGACGTTTGAAATACATTTAATTGCAAATCTTTTGAAACAATTTTAATTACAGTAAAATTAAATCAATAAAAATTGTAACTTGTCGGTATGTTTTCTGTGATTTTCCGAGGACGCGATAACTGCCGATCTTACATTTACATTTTCCCCCACAGAACTACTTGACTATTGTCAATGTATTTTTATTGGTAAACATATATTTGTCCTTCAAAAACGTTGCTCTTTTATTACAGTACTCTTTCTCAAAGTTGAGATATTATAATCAAGATGATTATTTCTTGCCTTTCACAATCGTCTATATTTGCATCCCTTTACAGCATATGATGAAATTTCAAATAAAACAAATTGAAAAAAAACTATTAAACCAAATGTGATACACCTATAACATATAAATCAAACATCTCTGGATATTGGTTTAACCCGTATCTTTGTTGACATAGGAAATGGGGATTGATTGGAGCATTGCTCATAGTTTTTCTAGTTTTATTATATGTTGGTTTTTTTGTAAAAATTTTATTTGTCGGAAATTGTCAACCTACTTAATAATACAGTATTATTAAACAATGATACATGTCATTTACGACTTTGTTAATTGAATTATGAATTACAAACGTTGACGACAAATAATAAATTTTATTTTACTTACATAATGTTTATGATTCTCGATCACTTCCATGCATCCTTTAATTTTGTCAAAGTCCTCCTGGTGGAAAAAAATTCCAAACAGCAAAGGTGCTTTTGCTTCGATTGAATCGTGACTGCAACGTTAAATATATTAATCACACAACTACCTTAAGGGGCCAGGGCGATTGAATTTAATATTTGAGTTTATCAAGAGATATGCTAACAAAGGTGTCCTTTTGATAACTTTTATTAGAAACACAACAAAAGATCGAAAAATGAAATGACACAATAGAATGTCCAGTCAATAGGAAATGAAAGCAAAAAAGGTTAAATCAAAATTGATTTATTCGACCCCTTGCGGCTCAGTATCTATAAAAAAAATGGTAACAATCAGTTATCTGGCGAAATTTATTCGGTTAGGACACCAAATTATAAGCCTCAATGTGACCCTTGTCATTTTTAAGCTTAAAGAGTTACAAAAATATTGAAATCCATGGTTTATATTATGTAATTGCAAATATGACTTATATTAAAATATATTTAATACAAACCATAATGATAGACACTTTTTTGAAAAAAGGGGTCAAATAGCAAAATAATATAAACAAACAATCTCATTTACAACTCGGCGCTGTTTTGTACAAGAGACCATATTAGTATAAAACGATCAAGAAGATCAAAATGTAGACACAAGAAACTTAAGTGTCAACAGAGTAAGCCAACGACGATAGGCCTGTTTCATAAAAAGAACGCAGACATTTGCTCAATGTAAAATGAGTAAGTTTTTTATGTCTTCATAAAATAACTATAACAACACAATTATCTTACTCTTCCATACATTCGGCAATCAAATCAGCTGCTTTACCAGATCCCTGCAATATTAACACTGGTATATCACGCTGTAAAACCTCAACCACGTGATCAACTGTACACAAATCTCCTTCTGCTACTATAACCAAGACAGGGACCTTCATAGCTTAATTTGAAAAAAAGTGATATTGTAAGTGTTATAGAATATTTTAAGTATCTTATAATAAGATGTTTCATTAATACCCGATTTGACTTTTAATTAAATTATATCAAATATACATGTACTTATATTAACCAGTCATGAAGTCAAAGGTTTTGTCTAATAAATATATCAATTAGATAAATAAGACTAGTTGCTTCATTAGATATAATGTTATTAGCTTTGGTCGTCTTAAAAGACCATCCAAGCTATCTTCTTAGTCGTGCGGAGTCTACAGGCCGTCTATTTAACAATTGTTTTGCAAAATTCTTGTTACTTACATGACAAAAACTTGCTAAAAACAGATTTCGGAACATAACGCAAAAGGTAGATGCAGTTTCTGGGGAGGAAAAAGAAAATGTATTGTCTACCGCTGTATTTGGTCTACTAAACTTCCCTCGGAATGGTAGTCTACCGAGACTTCTCTGCCGCAAGACCAACGTTTTAAACACTTATTTGAATAGTGTCAAAAAGCCCGAGACGTGTAGTTGTAAGTAAATAAGTCGACTTTTAAAAAGACAGTGTTTGATTATAACTTAATGTATAGAAATGTACCAATGTAAGTAGTTAAAAATTAAAAAAATAAACGATTTCTTACTCAGTTCCTCTCCAAGTTCTACAAATGGAACATACTGCTTAGACATACTTTGAAGTATTTCAGCATGGAATTTTCCATAGTCCTCCACTTTCCAATCATCATTTGAGTCTTGCTTCAGGTTGAAATAATGTTCTTTTACACAATGTTTGGCAAGAGTATGTTTCTGAAACAATACATTTATTTAACATTTAAACAACAGCATTTGTTCCCCTTCAACGATTTCAAGACTACATTATGAATGCAGCAAAATAAGTTATGCAAATAAGACAAATGTTTTCTATGATGTGGATTTCTGGCAAAATACACGTATTTTTTTTAACATTGTATGATGTATTAAAGGAACAACAGAGGGTTTGGTTTCCACCATGCGATCGTTGGAAGTAAGAACCAATAAATGTTAGGATTGATCGCTAGATTCCCGGAACACATACATTTATAAAGATATTTGTATTGAATGTATAATTTGTTTTGTAAAGTAGAAATATAAGGCAAAAAACAATTTTCACATGCAAACTATTTACTGCGCAATTGTAAAATTAATTTCATTGTTTAGCAACATACTGGCCTAATAAATAGTTGGAAGTGTGTGTTATTTCTAAACTTGAGTTGACATTTCCCACAGAAATTAAACCAATGAGGACTTAAGTTACGGGACAGTTGTACAATCGCTGTAAAATTTAAACTATATAGGACTTCATACTAATTGTTCCAATAATCAAAATATTCGATGAAAAAAAGGATTCAATAACATAACCACCAGAGTTAGATTTCACGCCTTTGGTTGAGGTTTTCGAATTTCTACTGCAACAACCACTGCTACGACATAGAATTCGTCCACGAAGAACCTATGTCGGCCCAGTTTAAACCCACAATCATATATAGTAATGTTTTCGCTGGTGTAACACATTAATTGTTTACACTCTAAGATTGATTGATTGATAGGATATTTGCTTTACGTCTCAGCTATATAAAGGACGAGATCAAATTAATACAAAATAAATCAATGCGATTGACAAAAGGGACAAAATTTGAATGCCCCTGGAACAGTGTGGGTAGGGCGGAAAATTTTGCCTTTTGTACCTGCGGTTCCTGTATCCTTCAAGTGAACAGATACAGTGATGGTGTAGGCCGCTATATCTAATGATAGCTGGATAAATTTGGCTAACATAAGTGGAATTTCGACAGCCAAACGTTATAGAGATTATATCCATAAACCACCCTCGCTGCCTGCTATAAACGACAGTTATTTCAGCATAATAACGCTCGGCCACCAAGAATACGTGTAACTACGAATTGTCTTGCCAATAGCAAGGTCAATGTGTTACCTTGGTCCTTGGAGTCGCCAGACATGAATCCAATGTAGGATCTAGTGAAGGAACTTTGCAAACGTTTGCGAAGACGACAAGCTAACCGCAATAAACTACTTTAATTAACCAAGCGTTACAAATTTACAAAAATACAAAAAACATAGACGGATTTATACGAGAAATTAAGGAGAAAAACTTTATTATATTAAAAAGTTTAAACCATCTTTAAATGGACGATCATAATTTACAATATACAATATATATTATTAATTATTTGTACATATGTTTATCGATTAAGTTATCTCCCTTTTAACAAGTGTAAATTCTGGTTACGTTGGACTTTTTATGTTTAATATATACTTCTGTATACAAGATTACGAACTGATATATATATATATATATATATATATATATAGATTACTTATATATATAAGTAATCTATAAATAGCAATAACAATCTAGTTTAATAAATGCTGGCTCAGTCAGATGCAGAATGATACAATTACAAATAAAAATAATATAGTTACCGAATTAAAATAATTATAACAACACTACTATGTACAAATAATATATATGGAACGCAATATTTCGCTCTACCAAAGAGCTTCATCAGGCGTTGACTCAACGCGTCAACGTTGAGTCAACGCCTGATGAAGCCTAAAGGAAGCAACCAATATATAAAGTCTAAAGGAAGCTACCAACCAATACACTTACTAAGTATCGGATCGCCAACATGACGATACAGCATAAACAAAAAAATAATATATAAGTCTAAAGAATTATGCAACGATACAAATATAAAGATTGATATCATAGATTGATATTGACACTGAAGAAGGCCATCAGTTGGTCGAAAATTTTGATATATTTATTAATATAATTATTTTATAGTAGAAACATCTTTATATTTGTATCGTTGCATAATTTAAATCTAATTGTTTGAATGATAAATTCTCATAATGACTAGATCTAAATAAACATTACAAAAAACAAAAAGAAAATACTATTGATAATAATCTGTACCATCGAGTACACGTCTTTTATTAATCAATTATCTAGAACATACTTTTTGGCCGTTTTATGAACTCAAGAAGTGGGTTTAAAGACGATTAAATCGAATATTCAGTACACTAGGCAGTAATTAAGCGGAACATTATTATAATATCGAAGATTTTTTTTATTACAAATTTGGCTATTTGCCCGCTTTTTTTGGACTAATTTGCAAGAAACAATTTTTATCTGGTTAAGAATATATATCTTATTAAGGTCATTAATATATATAACAATTTCGAACATCTATGGTTCGCGGTCCTCTTTCCGTTATCTAGTGGGCGCGCTGGGCGGCTCTGTGGGTCGAGTACTGGGAATCTTCTCAATGTGGTCCCATCACTTGACATAGATTTACAGAAGCAAGACGTATAAATCAAAAACTGCCGAAGTGAAGTAGGTCGGTTCCTTCGTTTTTAATTCCTGTAAAGCGTCATTTAGATGACTTCAAAACTAACCCTAATGACAAATCCAGTGAAACTTCAAACTGTAAAAAATGTTTTAAAATTATATCAAATATTCGTGTAACGGTCAATTTTAGTTTTAGTTCTTGAATTCGCAAAGAAGTAGCTCTAAATAAATGCCGAAAACTAATAGTCATATATTACGTTACTTATAATTAATATCATTTAAATTTATTGCACAATTCATGTCCTGACTATATTTGTAATATTATTTGCTGGAATTTGATCAACAGCAATCAATTAATCAATCACTAACAGAGTCCTTCCTTGTACACTCAAACAAGTTGACACTCGGTATACACAAGATAGTTTGGCGGTGCAAGAGGACATGCCAGATAATTTGTGTTAATCTAGTACATGTGTACTGAAAATTTAAAGGTTATAATTTTACATGATTGTGATCTTACAAGAAATATTACTGTTCCAGATTTTATTAATAATTTGAAAGAACATGACACGTGCATTTTTGTTAAAACCAAATTAACTGATTTAGATCTTTTAAATATCCCAAATTATTACGTCTTTGTTGCCGTGTTACACAAAATAGACAGAAATTTAAGAAAGCTTCCAATGGAATAGAAGTAATCTGTTTGAAAATCTGAAATTTCTTAAAACTAAAGTACAAAATCAATGAATACAACAATAAAACGTTTTGACGAAGAAAAGGGCATGTTATATTAATGCAGAAAGGGCTTTCTTTCTCAATACGTAGTTCCTAACAGTGATTATTCAAAAGATTTGTATTATTTTGAATACCTGGCACAAAACAATTTATCATGACAAAGAGTGTCAAAGTGTACATCTAGACCAAATAACTACGGGAATAAACATCTTAATTTTTGCACAAATAATAACTTATACATAGCTAACTACAGAGTAGAATCAGATAAACGTATAAACATGCAACGATTTAACTGTGGTCGACTATACTTTCTTCAATGTTGTTTTCTTTTATAACAAATTCCAAATTGAAGATTGTATTCGTTTATAATCAAATTGTCATTGCATGTTAAATTTTTCTCCTTGAACAATATTGTAATGAATGCAAATACAGGTAAACAAAAATCCTTATTTTAGTAAGACAAAGTGTAAACATAACTTCAGAATAAACACGGAAAACATTTAAATAGTATACAACTCGGAGTACTTTCAATTTTAATAGTAGTTTTATGCAACACCTATAAACCTACGCATTGTACTTATGTCATATAGGAATATCCGAGACAGTCCATTCCCATAATACAAACGAATATAAACCGAAAGGCTTCAATCGTTCTGCGACATGAACGCTAAAAAAACTATATATCACATTTTTTTTTTAAATTTTAAGTCGTTATCTATAGAACACTCCATTCTTCTCTGGACGTATTAAATATTGGTTGTTTATACATATATATTTTTTTCCTATCATCTGATCTCCTATATGTGTTGTGAATGAACTGCTTTTGTTTTCTTTTGTATTCTCTCTGCAATACTTGAATTTATTTGTATTGTGTTTAGTTGAATTACATTTGCTAAAATATGTATCGACTTGTGTGTTTTCATTAATGTAGTTTTCGTCTACGTATTATTGTCTAAGCCCTCTCCTGTGTGTATTTTATGTATGTTCTTTATGTCCACTTGAACACCTGTGTGTCCTAGGTCTAATAAACTGTTGACTTGTCTTGTGATAAATATGAAATATTGGACATTTTGTTTTGGAAACAAACTTGATCACGGCAAGTATCGGCAACCGGATCGACATTTTAAAGTTATGATGGCGACCATCCCATATTAAACCTTCCACAACCAATTTGAGGTCACGAATGAACCAAACAATTATCCCCATTTGCTGCCCTTCTCAACCAATGACAGATATTATGAATAGCATTTACATGAAATATTTCAGAGGAAATGGGATTATGTCGGACCAGTGTGCAAGATCATTTTAGGATTTGGTATGTATGACGTGTTTTAATATTCATTTTTTTAAACTGCCCTAATGTGCTTTCACCAAATATTATTATTAAATGGCGTCTGTAAAACAACGTTATTAAAATGTCGACTAGCGTGACAATCTCCGAACAAGTTACCCACTACGATACGCTAGAAAATGGATTACAGTAAAAGGCAAATAATAACGTAATTTATAATAATCTTTAAAAGCTCTTCGGTACTTCGGTCATTGGAATTATTTTCTTTTAGTATTGTATTTAAGCTCAGTTGTTACGATTACATAACAGTACACTGACATAATTATAGATAGCATTTTCTGTCTTATCGTCATCCTCTGCAAACAATAAAAATAATAGAAGGTGCAACACAGGTATGGAAATAATTAACTAAATAAATAAACAAACACATACTCTTCCTTCTTTCTCGGGTCTTATTCCGACCAGACTTATAAAATTGCCATCGATATTATTGGACGTGTGGTTGTTCAACACACTAAAATCATCAACAGCTTCCCAAACTAACGTACTCACTTTCTCGTTTGATCCCTTATATAGGATAACGCAATCTGTAAAAGAACATCACAAAAGATTTGTATGAAAAGAAAATTGAACAGAACGCACGAAAATATTGTTATATGGTCAAAAATTGTCACTGGACCAAGAAACCAATGTTGAAATTACCGACGTTAAGCTATAACAACGAAAATCTGACATCACGCGATAGAACAAATTTAACGGTTGGTCATCTTTACCTCTTGCTCCTTTAGCAGTTTCGATCAGTCCTAACTGGAAAACTTGTGTTAGCCACGGTTTAGGTACAAAACTACTTGAGTCACCAATTACGGACAATACTAATCTTGGCGCCCTTGTAGGATTACTATTCGCTCCTGATGGCGCTCTAGTCGTTGTATTGAATTTTTGTTCTAATACATATTTTGTTAAATGGTCTATGCAAGGTTTCCATGTTGCATGATTCTGTGGGTCACAAGTAATAGGTTTAGATGCCATAGTGACGTTCCTGAAAAATATAAAAATGCTTAGACGAACTACAAATTTAAAATTGCGGATGATCTCATAGAATCTGGGCCAGAGTATAGGTGCAGTTGCATTATAGTATGTGGAACCCATCGTGTTGCTAGTGGTAACTTTTTCGCCTGTAAAAATTGTCTACAATGTGCTATACCGGCAGTGATTTTTCCACCCTGTAGAAAGGTTGCTTTTTATCGCGTAGCCATTGCTATTTCTGGCTGGACTGAAGCGATTTTTGTATAGTATAAACGTACGAAAATGCTTTATAACATCTGGCGACACTGAAAGGTACCGCATCAGATTCTACTGTTTGGGAATGGAGATCTATGACGTCCCACGCTTCCAGCAAAGTAAAAAAAACGCGTTGAGCGGCAGATAATTCTCGGACTAGGTAATGGTAATCTGACGTTGTTTAATACACATAAGGTATTAGGTACACCAGATTAGGTAAAGAAATAACCACTTTGTGTTATTTGATATCTCAGTTTACGTTATGTAGTGAAGTGTTGCCAAATACGACACAAATAAGAATTTCATGTGTGTTTAAGTACATCCTAGTCAGAGATAGGTCTCATAACATGGGTTTCATGCATTTATAGTCGTCAAAAAATTTGGCAGCCAAATGGTCATCACTACTCCTAAATTTTAAGATTTCTATTCGACGAAACCAGATTAAAAATAGTATAACAAATAGATTTTTTGGCTCTGTTGCAAGATAATACCCTTCAGTATTCACTGGAAGGCTTTTTCGTTTGAAGGTAGGGTGAAATACTCCTCTATTGACGTAAAGCAAGGATCTAATCGATCTAATCATTTCCATGTTTCTGCGATTTGTATAGTTTACAGAATATGACAGTCTCTAAGTCCAAAGTGTAATACGAATAAAAGCCTGGTTGGAAACAAAACAGGAACGAGGTGAAAAGAGAGCGCAAAAATTACACTGACTAGCACGAGATTAGGACAAAAGCCCTTCAGTGTTACAAAGCATAGGCTGACACAATCCCCCTCGTAAGATTTACAAGGCGGACACAATCCTTAACGAAAAGGATTTTTTAACATGATTAAAAAATATGTTCTCATATAAAAAAATACATTATGACAAAAATCTAATGAATTTTAATTACTAACATTAATAATTTTTGTCAACACAGGCTGTGTCCCGATTAATGGGAGGAAGAAGAAACTCAGCATTGAATTGAAAATATCATTTATTACTTAAATGACGAAAACACAAATTAAAACATAATAAAACATATATACATACAAATATATAGAAATCTTAACTACTATAATAAAGAACCCATCCCATCATAATACAGCGTAACAGCTTTGTTTTTACAGAACGTAAACTACTTAAATACATAACTTATTCCAACGTTGGTGATAATACATGGATGAGACAAACTGTAGGGCATAAAAAAATACAAACAAACCAGAAAACATAATAAAAACTAATAGTCCTTCAGATTCATAAAATTTCATTTCCTTTACCAGAACTAAAGTTGGCTAGGGTGGGATGGCGGGTAACTTAAAATTATCTAATCCTAATGCACGTGCCCAAATGTGCAAAGCTTGTGTAGCTGTAATACAATGGAGTAAACGCCTTCTATTGGGAGATAATGATAAAGACTGATAAATCTGTGTGAAAGACGTTATCTCTCCCGACTTGCAAATTACATACATAATCCTGTTTGTCACAAAATCATGTATATGATATAAATAAACATTGTTGGTCTCATGTTAGGAGGTCTATTTTCAGTGTTTGATCGATGCCCTTTTGTAGGCTTGAATTGATCAAACGAAAACCTCTTTCTTGTGCAAACAATTCTGTACATCTTATAGAAAATTGAAGCGGGTATATCTTTAATTAATATGTTGTAACTGAGTTTAATAAATGCATTATTTAGTGCAATAAATTTAATTGTTTGTTGGTTAATAACAATAAAAGAGAACATTATTATCTTTTTATCGTTTCAAGTACCACGTTGAGAACTATCAAACTAGAAATTCTGCAAGGACTACTGTTATATGTACGATATCTTTTGGTATTATCATAATGATATTCGGGCAGGGGATTTTGTCCGACTTGAAAATTTTAAAGGCAGGAGATTTTGTCCGCAAAAAAAACACACACACACACACAATGACTTTAAATAATATATGACATCTCGTGCAAAAGCGCATTTCCCGTTTTTGTCTTTGAATTGTTTTCATTTCGCGTTCTAATTATTTGTATGCTTTTTTGTTTCGAGTTTGTTTAATACGATTTTCACAAATTATATTATAGGGTTATTGCATGAACATTGGGAAATATTTTTCCAAGCAAGTGTTATATTGCACGAGCTTTCGAGTGCAATATAGCATCTTGCGAGGGACAATATTTTCCAATATTCATGCAATAACCCTTTTATTATATAGTAATAATTTTTTTGTGCTTTTAAGTGATTATTCATTATCTTTTCTATTTTGTAATATTTTACTAGGTCCAATATTATCATATTTTCACTTGGTCAATATTAGATATAGATTTTGATGTAGATTTACATATAATAAAAACAGATTTTTTTTCAATTTTGTGTTTTTATTTGTTGCTCCTTATTGTTGTGAATATATGGCCACACACTCGAATTTCGTCCATACTCGAAATTAGGCGATAACCCTTCATTCGGCAATGTAAACCATGATTCCAAGGCTAAATTACTTTTAAAATATCTTGCATTTATTGCTCTAACTAAATGACTCCTAAATAATAAAATACAATGCGTTTCAGCTAAATTAACGTCTGTTAAAGCGACAATTAAACTTTCATCGCCGAAAGTCGAGTGTACTACCACTAGCATAAATTCCTGCTTTGAAACGAACCACTTGTACACGATATTTAAATACCGTTTTGTACAGTTTACACTTGATTTTTTCCTTTGTTGGTCAATAAAATTTACATTTATTTACAATCGAATTCACTTCTATTTGTTCAGTTCAAACGGTTCTGCTAATTTAACCCTCGAGAGCAGATCATGTATGTCACTTTCGGCCATGTTTGTTTACCAAACAACAGTAAAATATACAGTTCGGAACACATCTGTACTTTTCCCGGAAATTACATAAAAGACCGAGATTCAGTGTAAAATATGAAAATATACTGCACGTTATTGCTATATGAATTACAATTGGGAACAAATATTACTATATAATAATATGCTATATAATATGGTATCAATTTTTTATATCGCTGAGCTGGAGTGCCCGGTGAAACCGCCAACCTTTGACAGTAAACTCTTTGCAAATTTAGGGACGAGTCGAGCGCACCTTCGCTGAAAGGCTCGAACAAAAAACCTTCCTCCTTAATAGTAGGCTACTGTTGTCCTAACCACTGGGCCACCAATACTTTCAATTTTGTAAGCGCTTCTTTGTTATCTATTTAAATAAGGACTAATTTATTTATTTCTTTTCCCACGGAATTTTTCAGCATAAGATTAGAACGTATTTTTTCGGAGTTTTTTTTACATTATTTTAGTATGTGTAAGTTTTTTGTTTACTCAAAAAATTTCGCACACAAAATTACAATTTTGTTCCATAAAATGAGTCTATAAGTAACACATTTTTACGCTAAATTACAGTATTTGCAGACTTTTCTCATAAACGTAATTGTTGTCTTTGTGGGTGATAAGTTAGTCATCTACTATTGATCACGTGCGTGGCTGTCAACACTGAGGTTGCGGATTTCGCGAATTAGTCTTCTTTTCCGTATATTCTATGGTCACCCACTCGAATTTCCTCCATACTCAAATTTCGGCGATTTTCCTCCATTCAGCAATGTAAACAATTAACCCAAGGGTAAATTACTGTTAAAATCTTGCATTTATTGCTCTAAAAAAGGGTTTTTACTCTCCAAACACGTCACCTACTACGGCCCGCGGCGGTGTTTTCCGTATTATGACCTGACAACCCCAAATGAAAGGGTTTCCCCTATCCGCCAACCAGGGACATCCTGGGTAGCTCTGTGGGTCGAGCACCGGTTAGATCCCTTTCTCTGCACGTTCTTGTGATAAAAAAAGTCAAGTTTTCTATACATTCTGGTGATCAAAGAGAGACATGCTGTCCTTCATTTCGAACTTCTAACAAAGCAGCTTCAAGTAGCAGTCAAAACTTATTACACATCCGTTTATTCTCTGTTTCTAAATTGTTTTCTACGCAATTCAACGAATATTGAAAAATACATCAGGATTCGGTTTCATAAAACATCTCAAGTTTGAGGATTTCCTCAACTCAAATATTGACCTTTTAGATTGTCTTCAATTTTGACGGAAAAAATCAAGGATTTGACGAAATTTTTACTTTTAGATGTTTTATGAAACTGGAGCAAGCTGCCAGTCACAGGGTATTAAATACTACATTTTACGTATTTCAAAAATGTTGCAACACTGCGTTAATTACACTAATAATTAATTTTGTTTTAAAACTATAATCATAAAAAGCACAACTAATTTTCTAAACGGATAACTTACATTGTTCACCAGACGAGTCTAATCATGTTTAACATTACTGAGTCCAATCTGTAGATGCCGAAAATTGTCTTTTTTCAGTATACTGCTATTGTCTTCTAATATATTAGGAAAAAAGTTTGTTTCGATTTCAACTAAACTGATAACCAAAGGCAAGGCACAGAACTATTTTTTAAAGTTACGTTACTACAAAAAAATGCATATGTACCTTCATTATTATACTGTAAGGTGGGTTTTTTAATGGTTGGTCAAAACTTGTTTGTATAGACATTATTATTTACACTACTGTTAATTAACTTTAAATATCCCGTTTTTAGAAAATCAAATAAGTGCAGCCTTGTCATAGTTCAATTAAGATATTTATTGCTATAAGATTAGCGGAAATAAGTGTCCCCATTATAACTAACCTTGTAACTTCAGATAACAAAAATCTTAAACATATCTTAGCATTAGTCCACATTGATAGAATTACACTGTATATTTTAGTATTATGTCAAATGCTCTAGTTTCATTTTGCTGATATTAAAGTGGTCTATCGTTCAAAGAGCGTTAAACTTTCCAAACACTTTACTCACTGTGATCCACGGCCTTTCCGAACCCCTATCTACGAGATTTTCGAATATGCCACCTGTGGAAGCACTGAGTTGCAACTTATCAGTACCGAGAAAAAGTGTGGACCAATGAAAGAAAAGTTATTTATAAATGATAGAAACTTTTAAGTATTATCATATATTCATAATTATATTCGGTGAGGGGATTAGTCCGCCTTAAAAAAATTTACGGGGTGGGGGATTTTTTCCGCCTTGTAAATTTTACAAGGGGATTTTGTTCGTCCTCCGTCTTGCTCCATACGATACCAATTATATATTTATAATTCATGCAAATATGCTTTTGAAGTAAATACATTTGAAATTTAGATGAAGTTTAATTGATAATTTCCCAAATTATATTATATCATCATGACTATGTTTGACCTTTTTTTTAAAAAAAAACTAAAATTCTACGTTAATCGCGAACAATTTTTTTTTACCACTTTGACAAATTTCATTCTTTGATTACGCACAATCTCGTAATACAACATAAAAAATTTAAAAAGTATAGACCAACCAACGCTGTTAAAATTCTTTTATGCTATAAAAGCAAACAATACATAAAAAGCCAACTAAGTATTTCATGTGTTTCTTTTCTTCGCCGGTATTCCGAAAAAATAGACTAAAATGTAAATAATTAGCAAAAGGTAAGAACATTTGGGACCAATTAATTCGGTTTAGGCTTATTTAAGAGTAGAGGAATAATCAAAGCGTTGTACAGTACTTGAGATTGAAAACGCAACTCTTTTAGCACTCCGTCAGGGCTCCAAAATCCGTCGGCAATCAGTTATCAATCAATCAGATCAATCAAATCGTTCCCAATCCGCCTGTCCGTCAGTTAACGGATTTGGAACGATTTGACTGATCTGACGGACTGATTTGGACTGATCGCTATAATCCGTCTATTCGACTTCCGGTCAGTGAAATAAATATTACGAAATGTGAAATTTTGTTTTACTCGCAAATAAGATATCAGCTGTTATTTCATCATTTCTGGGCCGTTTTACTTAAAAATGAGGCTTAAACAAGTCTTAAGTTATAAATAATATTAATATTAAAAATTAAATTTGATCAAAATCCATAATTACTTCATCTGTGACGGTATATAAACACATGATGACAGCAAGTTAAGTAAATGATGATCTTAAAACATGTTTAAAGAAAATCAGATAGTGTCGTTTTATAATAAATAAATAAATAAATAACACCACACACAATGACTTAAAATAATATATAACCTCACGTGCAAAGGCGTATTTTGCGTTTTGTCTTTGATTTTTTTTCACTTAAAAAGATCATTGTTATCTTTTATTGTCGCGTTATATTTAAAAGTTTCTTCTGTGTCACAAGTTCTTAGAATTCCGGGGTATAATATTAAATAAGATTTATGTCAAAAGAAAAAAAACACATCTTTTATACATTCTATTCACTATTTCATTCTGTTACATGAATTTACAAGAATTGAATATCAGATTACGAATAAATACCTCGAATCTGTAATAAATTATTATATTTCAAAGATTTCAATGAGTAGGTTATACATTATTACAATATTTATTTAAGATTCAATACATTTTTGGCCCTTGGGAATCATCTCAGCTATTTATAAATTTAGCGGTCCCTGCCTAAAAGTTTATTAGCATTCAAGAGAAGCAAACTTCGAAGGCAGCGACACAAACGTCAATTCAAGGGAACCTAGCATGGTTCCGAGAGAGCACAGCATGGCTCTCTATCGCTGTACACAGCGCAGCATGGCTGTTGAGCGAGTTGAACTGACGTTTGTCGTGCTACATCTGAATTCTTGGTGGAATAGATGAAATTTGGTGTTAGATGTAGAAAATAAAATTTCATAAATGTCCTTCAAAGGCAACCGTCAATTCAAGGGTACATAGCATGGTTCCGAGAGAGCACAGCATGGCTCTCTATTGCTCTACACAGCGCAGCATGGCTGTGAAACGAGTTGAACTGACGGTTGTCATGCGACATCTGAATTCTTGGGGGAATAGATGAAATGTGGTTTATAGATGCAGACAATAAAATTTCATAAATGTCCATTTTAATCAATTCCGTATGCCGAGAATAATTCCCTGATCATTGATATATTGAAGGCGTGCGGTTGGGGATGGTGGCGGTGACACTAAACAAAGAAAAGCTTAATAAAAAATGGCGTCCTTCTTTACAACAGATTATCTGAACTGACTTACTGCAACCTAACCTCCTACCTGTAAACAACCAATAGATTCGCCCCGCACCACGTGATTTTTGACATGAATAAACAACGCCTGTAATTAACATATAAGCTACCATTTATTCATGTCAAACATCCAGAGCCGTCACGTCCTGAATATAGCCGAAATATTGATTGCTGGACGTAAAACAATCAATCAATCAATCAATCAATCAATCAATCCAGAGCCGTTGAAGAGAAGAGTACACAGATTTATTGTACTCAATAGACATTAAAATTCGCATTACTTGTTTAAATAATATCTGTAGTTGTCCTTTTAATAACTGAAAAAGTGCTCCATGGGTGTTAACAATAAGCCAATCAACAAATTACCACGGTAAAGGATAAAACGATAAAGCTCATATTGCACTGACAAGTGCGAGAAGGTAATAACTGCGATTTATTTACATCTGTAGCAGTATGAGTATATAACCTGAACGACCATCAAATCTAATTAACTGATAAGAAACGAAAAGTGATAAAGTGTCTCGTTAGCAGCATGTTTGTGGGGAAATGGCATATCTGTTGAGAAGAAGTAGGTTATACATAATTACAATATTTATTTAAGATTCAATACATTTTTAGCCCTTGGGAATCATCTCAGCTATTTATAAATTTAGCGGTCCCTGCCTAAAAGTTTATTAGCATTCAAGAGAAGCAAACTTCGAAGGCAGCGACACAAACGTCAATTCAAGGGTACCTAGCATGGTTCCGAGAGAGCACAGCATGGCTCTCTATCGCTGTACACAGCGCAGCATGGCTGTTGAGCGAGTTGAACTGACGTTTGTCGTGCTACATCTGAATTCTTGGTGGAATAGATGAAATTTGGTTTATAGATGCAGACAATAAAATTTCATAAATGTCCAAAAACTCAGATGAGAATCAGCTGAGTGCCCCCAAGGATTAAGGAAAAAGGGGGTTATCCTTCAATATATCAACGATAAAGACAATCAACATATACACTAAAACAAATGGTATTTACATAAAACAAATCTGTAAAAATAGATGAACAATACATGAATGATAAGTATTCCAGAACAATATATGATGAGTATAACAAATGTAAAACGTTCAAGATTTAGTTAAACTTTCTTGAGCATATCTGATTGAATTTGAAGAAATTCTGATATATCTACAATAACTATCTGATTTCCAACGACCTAAAACTTTTATCATATGATCTTCTACATGTACTTTCCCTGCGCTAGTAGCAGCGCCTGATCTAAAGGAATGACCATTAAAAAGGTTAGGGTCATAGTCACAAAGTTTCAGAATATTCTTTAAATTATCTAAGAAGAATTGTCTGCTTAAAGCTTCATTTGTTTCTGTTACGAAAAGGGGGTCAGATGGAAACCACATACCGAATTCCGATTTTCTTATATCTAAATATTTCTTTAAAGCAGAGAAAGGGCAAATGGAATTATCTATTTTAAAAAGTTGAATGTCTATTCCTTTCCGGAAAGGGTCGGTTTTAGACTCTTTTAGTCTCAAAATAGCACGATCTACCTTAAAAGTTACATCAGATACACAGAGGTTAGCCAGAGGATCAAATTTATCAGCATTCACTACCGTAAATTCTCCGCATCTCAAAAAAGCAAAAAATGCTACAACACAAGCTGTCTCTTTTAAACAATCAATATATCTACTGTACACACCTTTTCTTAGTTTAAGGCAAATTTGTTGAAGATTGAAAACGTAATAGGGAGTCTAGTTATATTTTGTGCACCTTGTATACGTTTAACTGATTTCAAAATCAATGTTAATCTTGGTAAAAATTCACCTTGTGACGTTTCCAAAGGATTAGGGTATCCTGACTTCAAGTAAGTATGCCTTAAACCACATAAATATAGTTTTATAGTCGTATGTTTGATTTTCAAAACCTGAAAGCAATGTGCTACAAAGTATATAAGTACATCCTCTGATAGAAGAGGTAGATCACGCGAATTATAGGGAAAACCATTCAACAATAAAAATCTAGTAAAATGAGAAAAACCTATATTATACAAAGATCTAGTTCTTTTAGCAACAGCGTGAGTCCATAGGTATTCCACTGTGCTGTTTAGCACCACATTACTTCGTAAACACTCGGACAGTTGTGAGGAATCTTGTCTGCATGTGGAGCGAGGCTGCGGAATCTTTCTATCTGTAAACGAGATAATGCGTCGCTTATGTTATTTTTACAGCCTTCGACGTGTTTTGCAGTAAACTGAAAATTATATACACATGAGCACCATGTTAACTGTCTCATAAGTTTCATGATTTCAATACATTTTGATCTTCCTTTCCTCACAATTGCTACAGTGGCTTCATTGTCACAATGAAATAGAATTTTTTTGCATTTCCATTCTTTACCCCATAGCAGAGAAGCTACTACTATCGGATACAACTCTAAGAATGCCATTGATAAACTTTTGTCATTTAAAGAAGGTAGTTCTTTCGGCCACGTTGAACAGAACCATTTACCTTGATAAAACCCTCCAAATCCAATTGTAGAAGAAGCATCGGTGTACAATTGCATATCAAAGTTAGAAGTGTAATTTAAATCGTAAAACATGTTTATTCCGTTCCAGTTATGCAGAAATCGGAGCCAAAATTCTAAATCAACTCGACATTCCTTGCGTAGGTTAACGTAAAAATGAAGTTGTTTGACCTTAGTAGACAACTTTATCAGATATGAAACAAAAGATCTTCCTGGAACAATAACACGGGACGCAAAGTTCAAGTGGCCTAATAATTGAAGCAATTCTCTCTTTGTACATGTTGACTTATTAAGTATGGAATTGATAAAGTTGCAAATTCGATCTACTTTGTTATCTGGTAATCTAGCTTCTAATTTATCGGTGTCTAAGACAATGCCAAGATATTCAATGCAAGTTAGAGGCCCCATGGTCTTATTTTTTGCGAGCGGGATATTTAATCGGTTGAATAGCATAGTCATTATCGCCATTGTTCTTTCAGCATCATTTTCTGGAGGGTCGATAGTAAGGAAGTCGTCCAATAAATGTAAAATATGTTTAACTTTGTAATAACTCTCTGCTATAAAACAAATCGCCCTGGAAATATTATCAAATATTTTTGGGCTACTACGGCACCCGAAAGACAATCGAACATAAAAATAATAGAGCGATTCCCATTTGAAACAGAATAAAGGCCATTGACTTGGTTTAACTGGACATATTTTATAGGCATTTTGAATATCAAATTTACATAATTTGGTCCCTTTTCCGTATTTTGTAATAATGCGAATCGCGTCGTCTATCTTGACATAAGACATTGAACACAAATCTTTGTCTATAAGATCATTTATACTCACGTCTTTACTATTTTGAGGTGCATACAGGTCAAGTATTAGTCGTTTTTTGTCTGAATATTTACTTTCAGCAACACCTAACGGGCTTACTCGATAATTATCAAACGGTAGCATATCGAATGGACCATAAATAAAACCGTTACAGAGCTCTTTATTAATTAGCTCCGACACTGTATCTTTTTGTGACCTTGCACTTAAATTGTTTCTACATTCTTTCGTTGTGATACTGTCATATTGAACCATAGTATCAAAGCCATTTCTTAACCCATTACATAAATAATCAACGAAAAAATTGTCAGGATGATTAAATAATTCACTTTTTAAATGTTCGACGTTGATCGGGGTAGACGCGTGCATATTAAAATTATGTAGTCACAATTTATGGGACGATTTTGGCGTTTCCTTGTCGGCAGAAGAAGCGCTAGCTATTTGATTGGATACCGTTGTTGCAGATTGACGTTTCGCACAAAGAAGCTGGGAGTGGCCTGATGAACGACATTTGGTGCAAATATGTAAGAAAGAACATGAGCGTTTCGTGCAGCCTCTATTGCTGTTGAAGTTATTAAATATCTCCCTACCTTGTTGATAAAATCTTTGACGGCCGTATTTATCGCTACGATCCTTGCAACGTAAACTATTGTTTTCTTGGGAATTTATTTTGTACTTCAGTTGTAACGAGCAAAATTCCGTTGAATGGTCGCACATGTGGCATAGCTTACATACATTAATTTGAACTCCTGCCGATACAAGGGTGAACAAGTCACGATCCCATTTGCTCCAATCAACTTTCACTTTATATTCTCTGAGTAATGTTGCTGCTTTTGCCGAAAACATTTTGTGATAATCATAAAATTTTGCACCGTAAAAATTGCTAATTTCGACGATATCTTCTTCGTAACTATCTAGTTCGGCGCGTCTTTCAGGGTACGCTTTGGACATAATTCTTGTATTTGCCGAATGCTTTGATAAATTCCTGAATTGTTAAGGTGCGACTTAATCTTATATCTGGTTTCCCTGGAAGATTGACTTCTATCGTGTCCGCAATAACGGTATGCGATTGTGGACATTCATAACTAGGAATTAGTAAAGCGGCAAGATTAACATCCTTACCGTCGATAATCTGTCGCTGCAAGGAAGGTGATACCACGTCAATGTTTTGAAATAAATCCGATCTTACTCCTGAGTTGATCTACGCAGGTAAGGAATTTTCTTGTGTAACAGAATGACTGATATTTGAACACAACGTATTAGTTTGGGCGTACCATTTCCCAAGGGTGAACCCTTCTTTGCCGCTATCTTGCAGTTTATCTGTGTGACTATTTTGCGATAACTGAGTAACAGTATTTTGTAATCCAGTTACACATTGTGACATGGAGACAAAAACATTACATAAGTTGTTTAACTGATTTTCCTCCGGGGTTGTGTTGACCAAAGGTTGTTGCTGTGATTCTCGGGCTCTCGTTTCCGTTTCTGAATTCTTATCATTGTCAATAATGTTAACATCGGAGTCATTCCTTCTAGAATCAACGTTGCTTTTAAACAATTGTAAGAGAATAGATTCAGAAAGGTCAACTGGAACCTCAATGCCAATTTCTTTTAGTTCTTTTATAAGTTTCTTCTTGTTCCACGTGGAAGGGTCATTAGAAAGTACAGGTGGGCGCTCGTATGGAAGTTTCATTTTTATCGGTCTTTTTGATTTCCTAGTAGCCATGAGGATCAAAAGTTGCACAAATTATGAAGTTTATAAGGTCCACTCACGTGTATAATAGGAAATAAGTATGTCCAACAGAAAATATCCAAAATGACACTAAACAAAGAAAAGCTTAATAAAAAATGGCGTCCTTCTTTACAACAGATTATCTGAACTGACTTACTGCAACCTAACCTCCTACCCGCACCACGTGATTTTTGACATGAATAAACAACGCCTATAATTAACATATAAGCTACCACTGTAAACAGACGTCTTTTTTCTGTGATAAGGCTAGTTAATGCTTTTAGTTATGCCTATCCCAGGACATTTTTAAGTTGAGAAAAAGCTATCTTTTAGTATGATTGCAGCGGTTTTATTTTTAATCAAAAAGCTTGATAATAGCCGATTTAAAGTTGACTAAAAGCAGTATATCAGCGTTACTTTTAATAAAATGATATTTATCTAATGAAACTGCTGAAATACCGCTTTTTAAAACTAATTTGCATATTTGGTTCAGTGATTAGGACAATAAGCGGTAAAGAGGTGTAAAATAAGTTGGGCTGAAGCGTCTGAATTATGCAAATTAGGTGAAGTTGGGATTAAGCGGTACAAATCAGCGGATTTGAAGTGGAATATGCAAATTAGTTGTCAGCGGTAAATAAGCAGAATATAGTCAAAAGCGGGTTTAAGGTGGTTATACCAGCGTGTTATAAGTGTATGATCTCAGCGTACTTTAAGTTAAAGATGTCAGAATGTTTTAAGTTGGAGATATCAGCGTGTTTTAAGTTTGAGGTGTCAGCCTGTTTTAAGCCGAAAATTTAAAAAAGGTTAAGTGTTAGCCTGTCATGTTGAAATAAATCTGTAATTGTCTGATATTAAAAAATTGCAAATTTGGTGTAGGTCAAACTGTTTTAGAGCTAAAAGCAGCATAACTGTGCTCCACGAGTTAAATCTAAAATTTGACCATTTTCTAAACCTGTCTTTTTTGTACTTGTTGTTGTGTAGCTCTTGCTTCATTCTGTTTAAAAGGATTAAGAAATGATAAAAAAATACAATCATTTAAGTTTATTTGAGCATCCATATTTGCCATCATTCATGATCCACCCATTACTCATAGTAGCTGTCCAGTTCCAACTTCGAAGAAACTTAATGGTCTTAAAACTGATAGAATTTTCAAAAAGAACTATTTCAAAGGTAAAAAATGGAATGGTAGATTAGAAAAGAACAAGATTAATTATCAGTTACTCATTTTAGATGTTAATGGCCCTTTATCCATATTATGGGGGTGGCAGAGCGTTTTAAACAAAGAAAAGAACAAGATTAATACTCAGTGACGCATTTTAGATGTTAATGGCCCTTTATCTTTATTATGGGCGTTTAAAAAAGGAAATCAGGGCATGGACCTTAATGATATTATTCAGCTAGCTAAGAGAGCTATTGTCCTAGCTGATAATGCACATTTTATTTATAATTCAGATAGATGAAAGTCAGTTTTAGTTCAGACAATGCCAAACAATTTAAATTTACTTTCTGAAAAGCAATGTCTGAAGGGATTAGCTAAGTCCAAAGATTTGCTGTTTGGAAAAAATTTCTTAAAGTTCTGACTAAAGAAAACAAAGATAATAAGGATCCCAAATAAATGTTATCTTTTGAAAAACATGGCAACAAAAGAAGTAGCTATAATAAACGTAGGTTTAATCGTAGATCTGATCGTTTTCGGAGCGGAAGTCCACAAACAACCTGCAGTTTATGGGCGACAGAAGAGGTCAACAGACGAGGGAACCTCTGCAGGGACACTAGGACTTCAGGGGAAGTTTCAACAGGAATGACTTCAAACAGAACCAGACAGTCGCGCAGTGCAACTAGATCAGACAATTCCCAAAGAAACCAGCATATCGATAGGTCAGGTAGGTTTATGGAAAACAATACGGAAAACTCAAAGTTTCAACGTCCCATTTCTTCTGTACAGGAACCAGTTCCTGTAGGGGGAGGGCGATTCTTCTTCTAGAAAATGGCAACAGATAACAAAAGATAATTAGGTTCTTCAATGTGTTCAGGGAATAGAATTAGCTTTTAAATCAAAACCGGTGGCCTTGGTGGCCGAGTGGTTAAGGTAGTTCGTCTACTATTGATCACGTGGTCTGGCAACACTGAGATTGCGGGTTCGATTCTCACTGTAGGAAGGATTGCCAGTTTTCCTACCGCAGGTCGGTGGTTTTCCGGCTTCCTCCCCAATACAAACTGGACGCCATGATATAGCTGAAAAATTGATTAAAGTGGCGTTAAACACCATTCAAACAAACAAACAATAATATATTATAATCCATTCAGTTAGAACCTCCAAACCAAGATGTTTTTAATCAAGAAAACCAAGATCTTATAGACAAAGAAGTCTTGAGCTTATTGGACAAAAGGGCAATAGAGGAATCAACTTTGACAGCAGACACAGACAGTTTTCTGAGCTACATTTTTCTTGTCCCCAAAGAGGGGGTCATTTCAAATAACAGATTTATTTAAATTAAAAAGTATAAGACGAGCTAAATTGGTGGATTCAAAAACTAGAAGTTGGAATGGCAATGTGATTTTTCGTTTAACAATTCAGTCCGATGCCAGTCTGAAGGGCTGGGGAGCAACTTGCCAGAACGAGAAAATAAGGGGTCTTTGGCTCATCGAAGAACAGTCTCTCCATATCAATCAGCTAGACCTAAATCGGCTATGTTAGCTGTCAATTTCTTTTCTCAAAATTTTGAAAACACACATTTTCGTTTACATGGACAACAGGTCTGCTATATGTTATCTGAACAAAATAGGACGGACGATTTAAAAAATGTTGAATTTTCTGGCCAATCAGTTTTGGGAATGGTGCCTGAAAAAAAACAAATAGATTACATTCCAGAGCAAAACCATATGATAACCGATTTGGGAAAGCAGACAAATCAGGGAGACCAGCAGTTAGAAGTTAAATCCAACAATTTTCAAGAGTCTAATGAATCTATTAGGTCAGTGCAATGTGGATCTGTTTGCTAACATGTCAAATGCTAATCTCAGTCTATATTTTTAGCTGGTAATCGGACCCCCGAGAAAGCTTTTCTTTAGTCTTGGAAAGAGATCAAAGGTTACGCGTTTCCACCATTTTGTCTGACAAGTCCTGGTCTGGCGAAAGTGCGGGAAGAGGGAGTCAGATAATCTTAATCACACCAGTATGGCAAGCGCAGCCCTGGTACCCCCTTCTATTGGCAATGACGATAGATTACCCAGTATTGATTTCGAAGTCCACCATTTTCCTTCTCAGTCAGACTTTGGAGACGCATCCGCTAATTCAGAACAATACCCTAAAATTAGCAAGGATGAAGGTCTAAGGAGATCCTTTTCAGCCGTTGGCATTCCGAGGAGGCTGAAGAGTTCCTCGGATCATGCATGGAAATTAATTCACTAGATCTACTTACATCAGTGCCTGGCGTAAGTGGTGTGGCTGGTGTAACTCGAGGAAAATTGATCCCTTTTATGCACATATGGCGCTGCAGTTGAATTTTTTTGCTATGATGTTTAAAAATGATTTTCGGTATAGAACTTTGTCACAGGTGTGCCATATCTTCAGTTTTACCTTATGTTGATGGGATTCCTGTGAGTCTGTTGCAAATAATCAAACAATTAATGAAAGGTGTTTTGCAAAGAAACCAGTTCTACCTAAACATTTTTTTATATTAGATTTAGTCCTTAAATGTATATCTAGTTTAAAACCTAACAAATCACTTGATTTAAAGATTCTAGGGAAAAAGTTGACAATACTTTTGGCGTTAGATGCATTTAAAAGAATTTCAGAGTTGGCCAGATTAGATAGCAGTGTTATGTCTAGAACCAAAAACAGTATAATGTTTTACCTACCTGGTTTGTCTAAAACCCAAAGAGATTGTAAGAATAGTGTAGTACGTCTACAGGAATATGAATCTAGAACTGAACATACTCAACCAGTAGATAAGAATGAGCCTGTTTTTTTATTGAGGGCGATGAAAAACCTATAAGGGTTTATCATCTCAAACCATTGGCAATTAGTTAAAATTGGCAATAAACCAGACAGGAATAGACGTTTCTCAGTTTCAAGCACATTCGTATCGTATGGCTTCACTAGTAAAGCTGTTATTACTGGTATAGCCATGGACAATATTTTATCCATGGCCGATTGGTCTAATTCCGGAACATTTCAAAAAAATTATTTTAGAACATAAAATGATTCTAAATACGAAGAAAAAGCATTGAAGATGGTAAGAAGGAGTTTAACGTGCATTTTTATATCTTACGGAAATCTTAGAAATATTATTTTTAAATTAAATTGTATGAGTCGCCGGAATGAAATATTTATAATATGTCAAGATTGAAGTGAGATATAATAGTGCATTTTCCTCTCTTCTCCCATAGATTTTAATTTTATTTTTAGTCAGATTTGTTTCCTTTTTCAAATACAAATGTTACATGAATCTATATATGTCTGTTTTTTAGTCTGGGTGAACAGATCTGAAGACAACGGATAGATGGAAGGTGGACCAAGAGGATACAGAATTTGGTGTGTTGGAGTGGATTTCAGGAACTTTTGACTTTAATTTTTTATCGCGCTCGTTTTGTCTATGCAATTTTGTAATTATAATTTTAAATTGATCTGTGTAGATTTTTTTCTATCCATGTAATAGTGTACTTTCGTCTGAATATTTAGGCGAATGTACTTTTTTGAGTTTTTGTCATGAATATTTTCCAATTTAACTGTACTGTTAACCTGGAAATAGATTAGAAATCAAAATGAAACCGGTTATTGGTAGTCATTTGTAACCTCTTGTTACTCTAGTTTTTATAGTTGATTGTGATTTGTAAACATTTGGATCTTATTGGTCAGGGATGTTTATGTTATGTATTTAGCAAACATTAATGTTTGGTGTCAGTACCTTATTGAAAGTCATACAGGTATGGTACGGGGTTTACGATATTATCTGTATGCATGCGCAGGTTGGTAAACCTGGATTATTTTGTTATTATTTATTTGAGGTGTTTCACTTTAAAAAGCTGTTTATTTTTATATATAATTTCAGGTCAATGCATTATTGTATCTCACTTCAGTCTTATAATATAATCAATATTTCATTTTGGCGCCTCTGAAATTTCACTGTTATTCGTTTGTAATAGAAAAAACTACACATACTTGTATTCAGATACTTCTGAGTTTAAGATGCGAACATGTAAACGCAAGGCTTTCCGCATTTTTGCCGTTACAATTTCGCGATTTCATTTAATGAAATATCAAAGGCAAAGAACTTTTAAAATTTGTGAACTTTACTGTGTTATCCATTCAGTAATATTTAAATAGGATTATTAACGGTTCCACGAACAGCTTTAAATAAAGGACTTAGAAATTTATTTCTTTTCGCAGGGATTTTTTTCAAGATAAGATTAGTATGTGCAAGTTTTTTGTTACTCAAAAAAAGAAACAGTTGAGTTTCAATGAAAATTAGATTTTAATTATTATGAGGTTTATTTTACGATGTCTGTTATAGGCGTTAATAAATAACAAAATAAAAGTATATATGGTTTCTTTAAAAGTTTTGAAAAAGGTTCTGTTATATGAATATGACTGTTATTACAATGCTTTAAATCTGATCTTTATGAAATAAAAAATTAATGACGTTTAATTCATGCACAATTTCGTACTATAAAATGTGACACACATTTTTACGCTAAATTGCAATATTTGCAGTCTTCTCATAAGCGTACTTGTTGCTTCGGTGGCTACTATTGATAACGTGCCAGTCAACACCGAGGTTGCAGATTTGCGAATTAGTTCGTTTTCCGTATGTACTACTGATCGAAGAAAGTCACGTTTTTTTGTACGATGTAGTGATCAAAGAAAGTTGTTTATTTGCGTAGATGATTGCCTTACTTCTAGCGATCAGTGTTTCAGCTATATTCAGGACGAGAACAGGTTAACAAACAATAAATCAACAGAAAAAGGGATAAGACAAAGGAAAAAAATGTTGAGTGAGATTTGGTTGGGGCGGAGAATTTAGAATTTCGTAGCGGCTAAAATGAGCCTACCCTTTTTTGAAATCTACAAAGGGGTCTCTACCGTGCAAGGCACTTTTCAAACACGTCACCCACTATAGTCCACAGCCTATTGAAAAATATATAAAGGCCCGGTTTTATAAAACATCACAGAATCGAGTATTTGCTCAACTAAAATATTGCCGGAAATTTTGAATTTGAGGAAAAAATTTAAGATTTGAGGAAATTCTCAATTTGAAAAGTTTTATGAAACTGAGGCCAGCTACCAGTCACCGGCTATTAAATACTAGATCATTACGTATTTAAAAAAATGTTGCAACACTGCGTTATCTACAATATTAATTGTGTTTTAAGCCTTTAAAATCATGAAGAACACAACTAATTTTCTTAACAGATAACTTACATTGTTCATCAGGCGAGTCTTATCATGCATAACTTTACTGAGTCCAATATGTAAATGTCGATAATTGTCTTTTTCAGTATACTGCTTTGACTTCTGATATATTACAGAAAAAAGTTTTGTTTCGATTTCAACTAAACTGTTAACTTTAGGCAAGACACAGAATTAATTTTTTTAAAGTTACATTACTACAAACAAATTGCAATATGTCCCTTTATTATTGTACTGTATAATGTTTTTTTTAATATTCGACCAAAGCGTGTTTGTATAGACATAATTATTTACACTACTGTTAATACACTTTAAATGTCCCGTTTTTAGAAAATCAAATAGGTACAGCCTTGTCAAAGTTCAATTAAAATATTTCGTGTTATAAGATTATCAAAAAATATGTGTTCCCATTAAGACTTACTTTGTAACTGCAGATAAAAAGATATCTAAAAAAACTGGAAAATAATTTTAAAAATCGTAGCACTTTATGTCAAAGATGTATGGTTAGATATCAAAATGCACATAGAAGGTGGATATATTGCTTCACAGTACGAGGAACAAACGACGAAACAATTTTTATCCCTGTATTTTTTGTGAAACACGTTTTTAATAACGTACATTCAGTAACAGACGGAAAGGCCTCGTTATTTCCAGAAAATATCTCTTTAAAATGACATTGCCATACTAAGGTATGACCCAGGTGGATCTAATGCCATATCAGTATAGCTGTATTCCACAAGATCTGTCAAATGCCCAACTTCTGACCTAGGCAACACGACTTGTAGAAGAACTGAAACAAAAACTTCTCGAGTTTCATTCCCGCATGATGAGGCCAGAATTTGAGAATATTACAATATAACACGAGCAAACTTTCGACCATATATTGAGGGCTTTATATGCTTGACTTACCCTTATGCCTCAGCAGATCAAAACCCTGAACTAGATACTCGAGATCGATTGGCAATTTTATACCAAGGTCCTCCTTTAGTGACAGATATAAGACACATAAACAAGAGTAGGCTAAATGATACTATTTGTGTATTTTGGAAGCCATTCGGAAGGAAGTACAATCTTAAGCGGACCATCACATGTACGAATATATTGGCGCCAAAATATTTAGATGCATGAATGATTATTCTGTTAAATATAGAACTGATGTCAAAATTGTATGTTTAACTGTTACAAGCAAACTAGATTTCGGAGAGCCAACAATGGCAATGACATCATCAGTTAGAGATAAAAGGCTATTGTTCCTTTGAACTCTATGCTGTCTTGCTTGGACCATGATGTTGAGTCTAAATTGTCACCTTCAGTTTGCTTCAGTAGTTGGTTTAGAGGAAGCAGATTAGTCGTTTATAGAGGACAAGTATCACTAGACCTAAAAGATAGTGTTTTCCAGACTACCACACAATTTCAACACAGAATTAAACTACAAAATCTTCATGAACGAGAGGCAAGAAACCAATACTCGTCATTTACACACATGGTGTCCATACCACCGCCTAACCTCTCATGCCGTTAAGTTGTCGCTTATTGATCTGTAGAGAAGACTCAATCTGGAAATTCTTATTGCTTGAAGGACTGCACCTGGAAACTCTTAGGTGAACCCAGCAGATTAATGTCGTTGATGAACCTAAGATGACGAAACACAGCACTACCTAGAAATAAATGTTTTAGTGATATTGATAAAGAAATAAAGAGTTGTAGATCAATAACTGATTCGAGAAAGAATGTAGATACGTTGGGTGGGAGCCATTGCAATCTATGATAACTTTGTTAGAATACGATGCCAAACCATTCGAGTTGAAAGGAAGACTTCAGGTGCTAGTGAGGATGAAGCGATTGCCTTTGCATCAGAATTCAAGAAATTAGATCATAACATTGTTAAGTTAAACAACAGAATTTGAAAGGTGCAATTTCCTACAAGCACTTTTTAGGTATTTACATTCAACTTCAACAAAATGTATCTGCTTTTTTATATAAAAAACAGTCAGGACATAATGATACTTGTAGGTTCACAAATGTCATACCATGTATAGGTTGATAATCTTGTAAAAAATACTTTGATATGATGTGCACATGTTTCAAGGTGTAACTTCACATCAGCAGCATTATAAAGTGATCTGCAAACAAAAAGAAAAATGCAAGAATATGATAATTGATAGTATTCCATATTAAAGTAAAACTCCAAACTGTATGGAAACGATGCTAGCGTTAAATTGTGGAAGAAGGTACTATACATAGCATCGAATTTTTGTTGACTTTACAATTTTGGGTTTTTTGCATTTCCTTTCGAACCATTTATTGTTTATATGACATTTTGTCTCAGCTTCACTTGATTTTATTTTACTCTCTCTCTTGAATGTCAGATGGTCTCATTGTTTTTATTAAACTGCAGATACAGTAATGACAATAGTGAAACAATTTTGTTGACAATGTCCTGTTACTAATGTTTAATCTTAATACTTACAAAGCTATCTTTAGTGTCCAGAAAGGCATTGGATTGAGCCCCACTATCTAGTACAAAAACGGCGATGTAATGATGAAAAATGCTGTCCTCAGAACCACACAGAGATAATACGACCCTGGCTTCCAGGTCCAGTAAGACCCAGCTAGTCCAAACAAATCACTACTATAAACTGGACAATGTACTATGTTCTAGAGAAAAACGGAAATTGTCAGCTGTTGCAGAAGAGCAGAAGGTAAAAAAAATGATTTGTCAGACAATCCTAGTTGCATTGAACTAGTTATTTCCATGTATTACTGAGTTACTAGAACCTCTCGTTTTTATGAACAGGTATATTGTGAACGATACAATTTAATATTGTGCAATTATTTATTAACGTCTGAGTATAATTTGGTAAAGAGTCAAACTAAAGAATCTAAGGTTTTCATCCTTGCAATACCCACTGTCAGCAGCACTAAAATATCTAGATATTTAAAACACAACACACATTTTATACTATACTACATGTATTTCTTAAACTGATTTGATGTTACAACAGCCTTTCATATATAATATATATATATATAATACAAAATTGATAATAATTTAAAATTATACCATTATCTATGCAAATTAAAAAGTAAGCACTTTTAAAAATAGTTTTAGCACTGTAAGAATTTTATGCTCTTTATTAAAAAAGCCATCACGTTGTTACTTACACAATGTGTCAGAAACCGAGATGTTTATAAGCCAAGAGAAAGCATCTTCTACAGACAGATGATTAAACATGTGACTCCATTGTTGTTCCAGTTGGTAAGGAATTCTTTTAATTATTCAATTTTATTTTTATATGCGTGAAAAACTTTTAACCCAGTTTTGCATGTCCTTAGAATCAAGCCTCCATGGCAGGTAGTTTTTAGTGGTACCCGATTGGCACAATTCCTCATGTTTAAGGTCTGTTTTGGGACACTTTAATAGCCTTACCTTTGAGCACACTGTTGAAGACTGCGTCAGTGGCATTCTCAAACTAAGATTTCGCCGTTGTGTTACCTATAAAATGACATTTACTCTCCTTATCTAAATACTGACAAATTGTTACATTTAGTTGAATTTTATTTCTGTAGATCTCTCTTAACATCTATGGGGATTTCGGTCGCTGAATAGGTGAGGTAGTACGTCATCTACTATCGATCACGTGGTCTGTCAGCACTGAGATAACGGATTCGATTTTAACTTCAGACTGGTTGCGCTGGACTTAATTGACCAGGAATGCCATATTTCCTACCGAAGGTCAGAGTTTGCTCTGGGTACTCCGGCTTCCTCCTCCAATTAAACTTGGATGCTATGAAATAACTGAAATTGCTGAAAGTGGCGTTTAACACCATTTAAACAAAAAAATCAACTATATACATTCAATATCAAGTGGACTTGGCTATAATTTTAGATTTGCTTCTTTAACATTTTGCTTATACATTTATTTTGCTAGATTGTAGGAGACTCTTTACATGGAAAGGTTTTCATTAGATTAATTGTCAGAGCCATATAATCTCATCAGGGATAGAAAAGGTGGATATTTTCTGTTTTGGAAAGTTATGTGGACACGCTACAAAGGACTTACAATCAATCATTTTGAGAGAAAAGGGAATCTGGTCGAGATGCTACTGGACGCCGGGTGGCTCCGTTACTCTTTCGCACAACACGCTTTTCGCTTTCAGCCATTGTTTACCAGAAGACAAATTTTTCATTGTGCTACACTGCTAGATGATAGTCTCAAGAAGAACCCAGGAATACTTTCTTACATTCATTGGTAAGATTTTGGACATCAACCACGGGAAAGTTGTTTCACCGCTTGACAACCAAAAATAATGCAGGTATTTGCCCTTATTTTGCGTAGTAAAAGTAGCAAGACAACCGAAGAGCCGAAAGTCCAGGGACAATTACAGATCCGGATTTAGACAAACACAGCAAAGGGGGTTACCCGAACACAATAAAAAACAAGGGTGCACTCGGGTGCTCCAGAAAAGCGTGCAGTGACTGCCTTAAATTATATAGATGTTTGCTTTACGTCTAGCAAGCAGTATTTCAGTTATATTTTAGGAAAAGAACAAGTTATCAAATAATAAAAAGTTTGACAGGACATAAGGAACACAATTTTGACTGCCACTGGCAATTACGGAACATTGGGTAGGGGCGGAGAATCAGGCATTTTGTAGCGGCTACAATGAGCTTACTCTTTTCCAAAATCTACAGAAGAGGTCATTAGCGTGCAAGGAGCGTAGGATTCTCCAAACAAGTCACCCACTGTGTTCCGCAGCCAGACCTCCCGTATTATGGCCTAACAACTCCTGGAGGCGCGCTAGACTGTTCTGTGGGTCGTCCACTGGGAACCCTCCCAGTATGGTCTCAGCCTCTAATTTGACACCAGTCGAGTTATTCATTGACATGTCTAGGAAAAAGGTCAAATGCCAGATCATAATTGATTGATTGATTGGTCGTTGTTTTACGGGATCATAATTGAGTAATGGATTTCCGATAACGATCAATTACTAGTAAGTCATGGTGACGACCATTGAACTTCAACAAACCCTTGTTTGAGTAGCTTAGTAGCCAATAGCAGTGGCTGTCTAGAAAATTGAAATCAATCTGAACGTATAAGTTGTGAAAATGTACCCAATACACGCCGGAGCTGCTGGAATGTTGCTATCGATGAACGGTAATTTAACATTTGAAAGTTGAAGTCTTCACGTTTGTCGTTGAGTTTCCCCAAGTATATTTCTAGAAATAGGTTTAAGTAAGAGGCCGACCTAGATGTATTGGTGGTGTATTAGTTCACTTTTAAACTTGCTTGTTTAGTCACAAATTTAGCATTGTCCAGTAAAATATTATCATTAATATAGCGAATATGAAAATTAAGGTCTTGGCCGTTGTCTTTTCTTTCTTCTTCAGCAGGCATTCATTCTAGGAACTCGAAAGAGTACAAAAACAGCGAGCAGTTGTAGGCGCACAATTAATAATAAGTACCCATTGGAATACCAACAGTCTGATGAAAAACATGTCTTTAAAACATAACAAATATGTTGTCAATCAGACAGTCTAACATTTCACAGATTTTGACAGGTCTTTAGTATATTTATTATTTACGAGGTATTTATATCGTCTAATTCCGTTTTTCTTGGAAAAGCAGCGTTTAATAAGAGCTTTAACCCTAATTTTAAACTGTATATGTTGTATGGTCGTAAAGAGTGTCGAAAAATTAAAGGTCTGAATACTGTTACATCGGGTTAGAGATTCTCAAAAATCGTAGACGTAAATGTAAACGTAACGTAAGTTTACGACAGTGTTTATGTTCACAAAGATTCGTAGTTCTAAGTTACGTGTAAAATCGCTCGTAAACTTACGTGTGCTCCTTAGCGCTCGTTAGTCTTAGCTTCCCTCGTATCGTTTTTCAAGACATTCACGACTTAGTATCATTGATTTTGTTGCACGTAACATAGAACGACGATAAAAACATTCAAGCTGGGACTTGAACTCTGACAATTTCTTCTAGAAAAAAACCGTCACCCGGAGGGGAATATTTTCTACAGTAAACAGCATTTACGAATGCTTGAATGCTTGGCTTCAGAGATTATATACGAGAAAATCCTACTTAGGAAATTGGTAGCGGAGACAGTCGATTGGGACCAACCCGTTTCTGACGAGACAGCTTTCGAATGAGATCCGTGGATAGACACCCTAAAGGAACTTAAAGCGTGTCTCACCTCAATAGTGCTGCTACTCATCGCGATGCTTTTTTTTATTTTATGCATGATGTTTTGTTTTCATCGCGAAGCTTTTAACACAAAAAATGCGCTTTAAAGCATATGGTTTAAATATGTTCAGTTCATTTATGAAGTCTAAGTACAAAAATGAAAAGCTTACAAAACAATAGGCTAAAAAAGCAAGACTTGTAGAATCAAACCATACAATAAAATAAAAATATATCAAGCAAAGCTAAAACATCAAAGAATTCGAACTGGTGTTATGATCTACCGGAAATGAAATAAACATTTTTGCTCTCCCTCCCCCTTAACAACACCCACAACAGCTGACAATATAATTTTATAAAATTGTACGCGTCACTTGGAATAGTAATGTTTCTATAAAAAACACGTAATTTGTCAATGTTTGTAAACAAATACACGTGATTTATAATAGAATAGAACATTAACCCATTATTTGGTTCAAATAAATAAAGTTGGTTGTATATTCAAACAATTATAAAATGATTATACATGTAGTATATATACTAATATATACAATATATTGATAATAATATGGCAAATGGCAAAAAAAACTGACGTAGTCGTGCTCGATTTCAGTAGGGCGTTTGACAAGGTAGACCACCAAAAACTTATCCTAAAAATTAAATGCATTGAGATTGAGAACAAAGTATGGAATGGGTACTTGCTTAACTATGCAATCGTTCACATAAAGTAGTTGTTGATGGTCACACATCTAATAGTTGTCAAGTACTGTCAGGCGTACCACAAGGCTCTGTCCTAGAACCATGTTAATTTTGATTTAAATAAACGACAAGCCAGACAACCTTAAAACTAGTCTCCGCCTCTTTGCACTATTGTACAGGTATATCTGACTACTGTGAACTCTTTTGTATTGTTATTATGGAAGTGAGCTACGTTTTACAATGTGGACCGATGCTCTGTCATTAAAGTGTATTTTTAATAGGTTGCAAGCTATGGGAACAGGCAATCTTTGATTAATCTACCAGATAAATACCTTGGATATCAAAGTCAATCATTAAAAATATCTCAGATAAGTTTTTGTCATGTTTATTTGGTGAAATTCAAATGATTTCATACGTTTTTGTAAAAGTCAATTATACTTCCTGTTTATTAAAATGTTTCTGTAAAGTGTTCATTTTATGTGTACAGAAGTGTATCTTGTACGTTCACATGTTCTTTTCTAATAAAGAAGAATACATTTTATACTAGTAAAAAATTTAATCTATTTTTTCTATCAAATTTATAAAAATGTCCTGTCAAAACCCGATTCAAGCCATAAAAACTTCACTACAGTTATATAAAAACCGGTAGTGTAGTTTCAAACAAAATAAATCCCTTCGATCACCATAAATCAATTAAAAGTCTAGCCAGATGTATTTTAAAAGGTGTTAAGAACATAAAATTAATCAAATCAAATAAGGATTTATAGATATTGAAATTAAAAAAAAACAGTTTATTTTCGTTGGATAGTTTAAAAGCTTACAGATGAAAAGATAATAGAAATGAGACCTACCTTTACAGCTTAATGACGTAAAATAATCACAGATCGTTAACACATTAATTAATGATAATTACATAATTATAACGGAATTTTCTGGCAAAATGTTTATTTAAGTTAACAACAAATATGTCTTGATCATCTTTATTAGGTTGTGAAAATCGATATCTTTATTTAATAAACACTTTCATGTGCCGACTCTAAACGAGTACAGCCAAATACCCACAAAAATTTTTCATCAAAATTACATATCCACGAATTTACGAATCCACGAACTTGCAATTTTGGGTAAAACCATGAAAAATGATACCCACGAATTTAAGTACTTTCACAATATTTCGTCAATCATCGACCGCAACACTCTACAATCTGACCTTTACAAACAGGAACGGTGGGTGCAAGAATGGTTTATGTCTTGCAACCTAGATAAGTATGAAATCATCTTAATAACTAGAAAACATAAACCTTATATCTTCAATTACACACTCCATAAGCAGTCTAGTACATCAAATCGGACAGTATTTAACCGAAAGAAACAGCATATAAACTTATGTTAGGCCTAAATTAGAATACAGTAGCACAATCTTGGATCCATGGCAAAAACAAGTGGTAAATAAATTAGAAATGACACGGAGAAAAGCAACTAGATATACTCTAATACAGCTATAACAGCAGTGTCAGTGCCATGTTACAGCAACTTAAATATAACTGTTTCAACGCACTATATACTTCCACCAAGAGAACACTGTTTTCATTATGATTCTCACCTACGAACTAACACCAATATTTATATTTTCCTAGGTCAATCAGGTTGTGTAATTTCTTATCATTCATTGTCACAACAAGCTCAGACTTAGATTCATTTAATTCTGGTGCTAAATCTTTCTTATACCTAAATTAAAGTTATACATTTTTTTTATCTTTTTAAATACAATTTTAAAAAAAAATCTGTGTTCGTTTGTTTGTTTGATGGTGTTTAACGCCACTTTCAGCAATTTTTCAGCAATATCATGTCGTCCAGTTTTTATTGGTGGAGGAAGCCGGAGTTCCCGGAGAAAACCCCCGACCTTCGGTAGGAATACTGGAAATCCTCGTCAATTAAGATTGGAGTCGTGAACACCCTGCCTGCAGTGCGAATCGAACCAGCAATCTCAGTGTTGATAGACCACGTGATCAATAACAGACCTTGACCACTCAGCCACTGAGGCCCCACAAAAATTCTTTGTATAAACCTTTATCAAATGTTTTGTTTTTTAATTCCACGTCTTGCGCCTTCCAGTAATCATCCGAGCACATTGATGTTTAGAAGTACACTGTAGATTTAGATGTAGATGTATACTACTACCAAGGTCGATCGTTATAAGAAACAATGGTCGGTTTCTGAGCATCATCCAAGTACAAAGGAAGTCCAGGGGGTAAATGATGCAAAATCCTGCATTCTGGCGATTTACTAGCACTTATTCTTAGGCCTTAAAAGATGGGTTTCAAGAGCAATATTTTATTTGTAACATTTGAAAATACTAGTATATACATTTATGCATGATATATGCCGGGAATATATGCCAACTAGATTTTGTGCGAAACTGGATTCTAGGCATATTCAACCGGTCTGATTATTTCAATAAGCGGGTAAACATGGTTCCTAAAGAATATAAATGGTAAATTAACTTTGCACATTACATACATTTAATGCAGAAAAAGTACAAAGAATAACAAATTGATACATTAACAGGTCAGTGTCAAAACTAAAAAAAAACCAAAAGTCTAGAACTGGCCAAAACTATTCGCTCTATTCTCCTAAAAACAAACTCTCTTGCAACATCGGTCAAGTTTAAACCATCTGTCTTCTCTTTGTGTACACTCAGGAACATTAAGTTGTTGAGTCGTGCTTGTGCCATAATAGACTTTAATTATGATTTTAGTCTTCTCAATTGGCTGAATGTTCTCTCATGTAGCTGTCATTAATAGAACAAGTTTTAACAGTTTGACGACTGAAAGCCAAACATGTTGTCCCTTCATCATTAGTTGAAGAACTTGACAATATCAGACAAGGCGACATCTTGTTTATTACCATCATACTCAAACTTTGCTGCTACCATTTGCAACTGGCATTGCAGAGTATCTTTTTGGAAGTCGTCATAAAGGTGGTAGCTCCTCTTCGAAAGAATTTCCACTAGCACACTGCAGTAATAGTTGTTCTGCAGTTACATATAAATCGAAGTTTGTGGAGTCAAACCTGTCCTTGATAGCATTAACCAACTGATCAATACCTTCGTAGTAGATCTGCCGGAAGTATCCCTTAGGAATCTGGTGGTATTCTGGAGTAGCAGTTCCAGTTTCGAATCTGGCAGGAACCTTTTTAATACGTGGCATAATTGAATTTGCAACATTTCTCGATTTAACTTTTTGGATAACCTTCTCCAAAAAAGTTCAAAGGCGTCATCTGATCTCATACGAGTTATCGCAGTTACTGTTTTGAGTGCCATGATTTTCCTTCGGCAGCTGACAAATCTTTCGACTGGAGTCCTGCGCTTGGATTATCAGCATTTCTCAAAAGGCATTCAAACAGACTAAGACCAAAGAAAAAATCAAAACGTTTCATGCGCACTTCAACACCTCTGATTCTTGACTTCATTAAAATGTCCTTCACTGTTTCTAATGACCATTCCCACGGTTGCATCAAAGAAATATAGTTACTTATGATTGACATCATAGCATTAGCTTTTACCGTCCATCTTGTTGGACAAAGAGTACGTATTCCAGGATACTCGTTCTCAGACTCAATTTAGGCTGATTTGCGAATTTTCTCGAGTTGAATGTCGAGCTGTGGTGACTTTTTGACAAGTTTAGTAATTTCATGTACAGTATCTTGTGCGTCACTCATCAGTTTGATCTTTTTAATGCTATCCGAACATGCTAGATTCAGGCGATGACCGTGGCAGTGGTTAAACGATGATTTAGGTTGTTGGTCTTTGATTACCTTTTGAACACCACTTTTTGGTCCAGACATAACACTAGCCCCGTCGTATGTCTGGCCACGACACTGAGAGAGGCTAATATTAAATCTCAAAAGAAAATCTTGGATTGAGTCAGCGATAGTTTTAGCACATGTGTAGTCTACCTGGTAAAGTCCCATAAAATCTTCATGGACAGCTTATTGTTCATCTACCCATTTAATGCAGATTATTAGCTGTTCTCTATTACTAGCATCTGTTGTTTCGTCGGCCATCAATGCAAAATAGAGAATTCCGGATATCATCATATCATCAGAAATACTTTTAAGAAGGATTTGGGACATTACATTCAGTAATTCGTTTTGGATTGCCGGTGAAGTGTACTTATCACTTTTCCTCTGAAGCCATTCCTTGAATACTGGGTTGTCATCACATCTTAAAATATTGAGTTGGTTAAACTTAGAATCCAATCCATCGTCTGCTCCCCTCAATGGTAATCCCTGTCCAGCCATAAATCGTAGATAAGACAATAGAAACATTAGACACGATCTGTTATTTTCTTTGACTTAACGAGAGTGTTCTACAATAGCAATGCCAGCGTCTCTGTTTGATTTTTTTATATTTAATCTTTCTATGGCTTCCTTATGACACTCAGACCTCATATTTTTCAAAACCTCTTAGAGCATCGTTCCAATTCTTACATCCTGAAGTAATGAAGGTCTGACTAAACTTTGATTTTGTAATGAGTTTCTTTCCAGAAGCCATCCTGCATAAATGGCTGCAAGCCCTGTCCTCGTTTTCATCATAGTGTATACACTGGTGACTTTGAACCATACTGATTGAAATGATCTGTACTCAACTGACTTTTTTCCAAAAGGTTTTTTGGGGAATTTGAAATTGTTGGGCTGATTTGGTTTATCAGGTCCATCTAAATCATTTATTCCTGATATACCAGCGGATGAATTTGGTCTTGATGATTCAATCTACAAAAGTTAAGTGACATTAGCAAGAGGCATATGCTTTATTCAAAGTAAGCATTTCAAAATTTTATGGTTTTCTATGGTATGTATACTTCAGTGTAAATTTGATATAAGCAGGGGTTGTAATTTACATGAATTATATTTAGTAAATGAAAGGTTTGGCTTATTTAATTAGCTTATTATAAGTCATCGTTATGGTGAAGAAATGTTTGTTTCTGTTTTAATCATTTCTGCAAGTCAACTGACCAAATGCTTTAAGTTCATTTTTTAATGATTACATACTCACATGTTCTTGTAGGCTCATTTGTTGGGTGCTCCTGGTCGTTAGACATTGGTTCTTCAACATTTGAATCTTGACTGGTGCGGCTTATCACTGGTTCCTCAATAGTCATGACATTTGAATTTCCTTCCATTTGTACATGAGTATTTGAAGGTTTTAATTGTTTTGGCTTCAAATAATACAAGCTGCTTTAGTAAACTTCCATTGGGAAAATAATGGCAAAATGCTTGAATAATCATTACATTGTTTATCAAAAGTTAAAATACTTACAATAAATCTGATAATCACGAAACCCTTTTGGAGTCACATTTAAAAGATAGTGATGATATATGATGATGAGAAAAGAGAACTCATTTTATCAGGTCAGGAATAGGTATTAAAAAAGTTAAAGAAAAACATATTTTAGACCAACAAGGTATTAAGACATCATTGCAAACAATCTGGATGGATTTTTTTTACACTAACCGCAAAAAAGTCAGTCATATTTGATTTGCGTTTTCTACTTATGTAAGAGGTCATGTTGTGCCTTCTTTCTAAAAGAGATACAGGCAATAAAAGATAATGAGATGTGGAATAAGTATAGGCCGCACAACCTACAATATAAACGGCAATTGAATTTACAAAATCCGCAACGGAATACAACTAAGGCATATATGAAAGGCAAAATAGCTAGAATATGATGTTTTCACTATAATTTATTAAATAAATGTCTACACTAGAAGATCTTCTAACATATTATGACTACATAACATATTAATTATGGTATATATTGAAGGCAATTCATTCATTGACCTGATCCAGATCCCAAACTAGAAGATACAGTGGGTAAATAGCGTGGACAGACTAGAATGCTTGTTTAATTTCTTTAGCTGAAAACCTTATCTGCACAGTAACGGACAAGACCTTCAAAAGTTAAAAGTACTTACCATCAGAGTGATCTCTTTAGAACGTTTGGTAGTACTGCCATGTGCATTAAATTGCTCAATCTAGAGGAAGGTGACACGTCACATGTAAGACTAGCTTCTTTAGGAACTGCTTGTAATCTATATGAAAGTTAAAAAGATATGTCACCTAGCATAGTGATGTTCCTTCCTGCACAGCATGTTAACTGATAAACTATATTTTGAAAAAAATACTTGTACCATGGTTAAGGAAAGAACATCCAAAGGCTTGCAATCATCCTTTATTAGATTTAAACATGGTCACCTATATTAATGGTTCTTTAAGCAGTGTACTTAGACGAACGTAAGCACCATAAAGAATTAAAAGGAGATATGAATAATAAAGAAATGAAGTAGTCGGCAGATATTCCCCTCGTACGTTATTGAGAGTAACATGAGTCATTCATGTGAAAAATCTAGATCAATGTGATTTAATTGTGGTTTTACGATGCTGATGAACACCAAAGATGAACCCCCTGACCAAATATTACCCCTCTACCACCTGTAAGTGCTGAGTTATTCGACCTTAACCAGAACTTTCACCTAATTCGCACATGCGGGAAATGTGTTGGTTACTACCCAAGATGTATCCACTGACCAAATATCAAACCTCTACCACTTGAAGTTGTTGAGATATTGACAACCAAACCTTTAATCTAAGACGCTCTTGCGGAAAAGATAGGCCAATGTGACCTAATTGCGGTACGGATATTGGTTACTACCTACGATCAAATGTAACCCCTATACCACTTGTAGTTCCTGAGATATGCACCTTAAACAAAACTTTTACATGACCATTATGTAGATCACCTTCGCAACTCAGTTGTGCTCGGGGATAAAAAGTACACCAACTTGAAAGGATAGGGAGGTTCATTCTTTGGGTGATATCAAATGCATCCTTATAATGTTACCAATATACCTGTTATTAATATTACTACTACGGATGTTAATACCTGTCTTTAGTCTGTGTCAGTAATAGAACCCTTTCAGCTTCTTCAGAGCAATTCCAAATGTATCTTCACTACTAAATAAATCAGCATGATTGGCGAAGTAATTCGCATGTAGGTACAATTCTACAGCGTATTTAAATCGTTATTTGTTTGCAAGACTTTCGTCACCTGCAAACCAGTTTTGTGGCTTTTAGAAAACTGCTAAATAAAACCAGATTACCAAAAATTAAAAACATAACTTTTTTGACATTTTTTTAACTTGTAAATTGTAATATTCAAAATAAACGCTTTTCGTTTTATTCAAACCCCTTACATAGCATACATCACACGTGTCAATCCGGCTTTCCATAAAACGTCAAAAAATGCGGACGTGAAAGAAAGCGCATAAAAAGCAGAATTTTTGGCTATTTTACTCGGATCGCCACAAATAAATAAAAGAATATATGGTCAAAATGGTTATTTTAGGGGGTTAATTCTTGAAATTTATGTTGCAAATGTTATTTTATCAATTACGATGTATTTAATATATATGAATATATTTTTATATATATATAATTATTTAGGTTTCACAACGACACGCTACATCCAGGCTTGCATATTGGGATGGGATATTCACATATTTTATTCATGGAATACGGGATATTTGGTAAACAATTTACTGGGATATGATATTGGTACGCGCGGCGTCCCCCCCCCCCTTTTTACAAGCCGCTACATCATCATGTAAATTGTAATTTTTAACTTGCATAAAATTTACTCGTAATTTCTAGAGATATGGCATTGTATAAACAATTGCCGTTCCGGTGGTCTTTATTGCAGTCAAGTTACCAACAGCTATCTCATCTGGAACAAGGACATGTGAAAGCTCGTCAACTGTGAGAGTAAAATTTTGATCTCACAGAAGTGTCATATGCACAATGTAGAGTTTGAACATCTTCTCGTTTGTTATTGTCAGTTGCATGTTTCAGTTTGCAAAAATCATCAATCGACATGCGGCTGTGTTGTTATCTCTTGAAGACAATGCACGATGATAACGCTTCATTGCGTTTAAAATATCGGGATTCAATTTCAACTGATGATGAAAATGCACCAACTGAGCCTGATTTGAAGGCATTAAAGTACACATCTGGAAATAATTTCTAAATTATTTGAGATGAGAGGAGAGTCAAAACACACCAATATAAATTGCAAAATATGAACATTTTTGTTTATTTCTGAAAAGTATTGGTACGGCATGCCGTACCTGCAAAAGTTATTGGTACTGCGCAAGCTGTATCTGCCGTACCGGCTGCCACCAGGGGACGCGCTGGGCAGCTCTGTGGGTCGAGCACTGGGAACAACTCCTATAAAGGTCACTTAAGTTGCTTTTTAAAGTCTGAATTTTGTAATGTGGCACATACAAAATTGTTTATCGTATAATCGAACAACTGTTTTATCTTGAGCAAGAAATGAAGGTGAACAAATTGAACTTTAATCCGTTTCATCTTTGTTATTAAAGTTGTTTGTATGTGAACTATCAGACAAAAGTCTTTCTTATTTTTGTATTGGTACTAATGAGGGATCATTCCTCTCAGGACTAAATAGATCTGACCTTTCGTTGTTCGTCTCGTTGGAATTTGCATAAAAATGTGTCTATTGATTCTTACCTACGGTAACGAGACCGTGCAAGAAGACAACTCGAACCGTATATTGTTTGTAATGTTTTGTAAATAAATGTGAGATAAAGTGAAATACATAATATATTTTCATGTTGTCAATAATCAATAAATTTATATAAAAACAATTGATTTTAATATTTAATACCGACACTCAACTAGATATCTTACGCAAAGCAAAGCCATGGTATTACATTTAAAGTTGTCAAGGATCCTTTCTACCTACATGGATCACAACTTTTATATGACTTACTTAATATAACTTTAAAATTATACACAATTTCAATATGTTATGTTTAGCCGCCATCTAAACACACAAAAAAAGAAAAATACCTTGCAATTTTACTTATTGGTATCATACATATTGCTTATTTTCTTTGTAATGTTGATGACATTATTAAAAGCTGTAAAATATTATTATTAAAAATATTTCTTCATCTCGCTTTTTGAGTTATCTTAAAAAAAAGCTGCACACATTTGTTGCATAGATGGTCAAAATTGTCTCAGTGGCCGATTTGTCTCAAAAGTTGAAGGACCGAGTTGTCCTGCACCCCGAACTCCAACTTTTTGGATTTAATTGAAGCTATTTTATTGCAGTTGTATGTTAATTTGACAATTTGTCGTTTAAATTATTTTGAACAACATGTTCTATTGCAGGATTTAATTGTTCATGTATAATTTAATATTTTATCTTTAAAATTAAAAAAAAAGAAATATTTTTAATATGCTTACTTTAAGAGAAAAATAACTCAAAAATCTTGTAAAATGTGTTTAGTGCTTTATTTACAACATATTTTTATGATTCAGTTATATCGGGGCGAAACTACCCAGAACCCCTGCTTTCTGTCCAGTGCTATCCATTATTGTCTCTAAACTCATGTGCACATCACCATAACATTAAATGATAATAAAATATAAAAGTACTGTGTGTTTGTTTAAATGGTGTTAAACGCCACTTTCACTAATTTTTCAGCTATATCCCAGCTTCCAGTTTTTATTGGGGAGGAAGCCTGAGTACCCTAAGAAAACCTCCGACCTTCGGTTGGAAAACTAGCAATCCTTTTCAATTAAGATTGGAGTTGAGTGCACCCTGATCAATTGATATTTCATCAGCACTGAAATACTTTTTGGTCTTTTTTTTCACGGCATAGAAATATTTTGCTTCAACCTTTCTAACATCGAAATGGACGATACATACAGCGGCAGTGGAGTAACATTGGCATTGTAACCAGATTTTAAAAAATGCTTTCTTATAAATATATTAATTGAAAGAGAAAATATTTTTTGTATAGAAATATTGCTAGTTTATTATAAATAATCGGTTTTCTTAAGGAACATGATGAAACGGCGATGTTCGAAACGTAGAATGCATGTTTTAGTAATATTACTAAAGAAGATTAATTAGATTACAAACTTTTCAATTAACTCATTTTTATTCCAGAAAGTTTTGCATTTCTATTTCTTAATTCTTGATCATTCTTCTTTCAAAGCAAAAATTGTTAAATTCGCGTATTTATCAGAGTAAGATTCAATTGTCAATAGCGTTACGCACATTCATCAGTTACGCTGGACCCATCTTCGCTAGCCAAGGGTTACGATCCGATACTCTGTGAAGAGAGGGGGACCTGATCGTAACACTTGGCTAGCGAAGATGCGCTGGACCGGGAACAGCGGTGCCATCTGGTAATTTTCAGGAAGAGATAGTTCACTATTGTTTCCCATAGTTCCAACTTCGAGGCGTTAAGGTTCCGCGGTTATCCCATGGCTCATGGTGTCTTGCCCAGTCAAGGATTTATAAAACATCAATTACATCTTGTGTTATTATTATAATGTCGGATATTTTATTAATAGTTGTTTCTTCATAGTATTTGTATAATCAATTGATGGAAAAGAACATAGGCATTTAGTACTGTTTGCATCTTGTCATCATCATAAACCATTTCCTACCAGTTTTCTTTTTAATCTCATTCCTTAGTGGGGGTGATGTTGTAAATAGTCTTAAATAGATGCATTTACATGTACATATGGTTAAAGTAAAAGGTTGTTAAGTGTACGATTTACAAGTACCCAACTGATTTCTTAGCCATGTAAAATGAATTTCTTGTGTGGCAAAAATAAAGGTCTGAAAATTTATACATATCAAGTTGTGACCGCAGGATACTACATCAATTATTGAAAGTAAACTCGTTATGTTTAGGGTATGGTTTTATATATTATTGCTACGTGAAATTATATTCATAGGTTCAATAAGTGCAAATTGTTTCCTTTGATGTTGTATGATGGTAATAAATAGAACAACAAATATTTGTTTTCTGTTATGAACGGACACCTTTTGAAAAAAAACAGACCAAATTTTACGTCTATACCCAACAATTCATTTTTTCTAGTTCAATTCCTTTTGTTCTCTTTGGACTTTAATCCCCTATGATTTATGGTACCGTTACTTGTTCTCTTCCTGAATATAGCTGAAATACTGCGGACGTTACGCAATCAATCAATCTTTCTATTGTGTTAAACAGACCGAGTAATACCATGCACCACTCACAAAACAAATAACTAATGCTGTTCCAAGCATGTTTGTTTTTTACGTTTATTTCTTTTGCGTTGATTATCGGTAGTTCTGTTATTTTATTTACAGAATTGCTGCAACTATAATGGGAGGGTAAGATCAACTGCCGAGGTGGCGGATAAGCAAGGCCATTTAGTCGGGGAGTTGTCAAATTTATAATACAAAAATTCTGACCGTGGACCACACTTAGTAACGTTTTTGTAGAGTAAAGCAAACAATCGATCAATCGATTGAACTGTTTGAAGTTTGTGTATAGATTAACTTCTTGTGCAAAAAATATATAACAGTTGAAGTAACTTCGTATATCCTGTCTCACCTCATATCTGAAACGATAGGTTTGTTGTAAAACAGGCCAAGAGAAACTCAAAAATGTAGCAAAATTATGTCATTACAACGAAAAAAAAATATCAAAAGCAAAATGAATATTTTAAGTTTTTATGATTACGATTATGATAGATACATAGAATCAAAGGAATACCCTTAATTTACTGACAATAGTAATGATGATGAAGTACCAAAAGTCGGTCAACATTGTCCCTAGATAATCGGGCGTTCCTCACAGTCTGATTTTCACTTATCCTTAGATTGTTCATACAGAGATAACGTCGTGCTAGACGTGACAGAGTCGGATATAGTCCCTCCCTACTAGACCACCATTGTAATGGCAAAGTTGAAACTTGCGCAGTCGATATGTAGTGATCAATTTCAATCATAACTTTTTCTTCTTTTTCTTCCGACTTTTCAATTGGTTTATCCTTACAAATGACATCGGCTAACCAATCGTCCTTTTTACAAAACTGTTCATCATTACTCAGCTTTTGTCGTTTTTCCATTGGTTCGATTCGAATAATATCCCCCGATTCTTCTACTACTATAATGTCATCGTCATAGATGCCATTATCCTTTGGACCTTTTCTATTTATTTCACGGTACAAGTCTGTTGCTACGGTGCCAAGAATTTCTCGTGCATGCAGTCTTTCTGGACCATCCACAAATTGCAAATCCTTGTAACGGGGATCTAGTAACGAGCTTATTAACAAAAAGTTTCTTACGGTCGATGTACGAAATGGTTCAGAAATCGATTGCCATGTAGCCTTCTTTAAAACTTGAATGAATTCAGAATCTTCCTTCTTTTGAGTGAAGGTTACTTTCAATTTTCTAAGTACTGGAAGGATCATAGACGATATGACGCTAGACTTGTCACAAAGCAGGGTGTAAGCTTTTAACAAAGGGGAGATAATGTTATTCATGTCCAACACTTGCTGCCAGATTTCACCAGAAAGGTTGTCTGCACATATTGCATTCTGCCTTATAACTTCCTCGTTTTCAATTATACACTGAAGAACCTGAGAAAATGTGGTCCAAGGGAAAGTTTTAGTATCTATTTCTTTCAAGTTTCTAATTATATCAAAAAATTTTGAATATAATTGAAGTGGATATTTATTCTGTAAAATACGAGCAATCAATGAGATTACAAAGTGGACAACAGATCCCGTCACGGTCTGATTCTTTATCAAATTGTCACCGGCTATAAATAGAACTTTACTACAACATGCCATATTAACCATCTGCAATGAAGGAAATATTTTTTCCATAATTTTTGACCCGTCGTTTAACAACACTTCGGAACCTTTTATTCCCCATTCACTGTAGGTAGATTTCAATACGTTTATAAACACATCTTCGCTGGGAATGTCGTTCATAGATGTCGTTCTTAAAAGGAACGTTTTCATCTGCCACAAGGAATTGATCAGCTGACACGATATCGAGACAAACTTCTCTCCGGTAATCGATTCCCATATTTCTGCTAAGGTAATGACTTCGCTGTCTGATAATTGCAACTCAATCGATTTCTTTGCTTCATTAAATGCCTGTTGAATTAAATTTCCGAAAAGAATTTCTTTATCAGGGAGAACGTACATGGGGTCGGCAACTGCTATCATGGAATAAAATGATGTGCTTTCAATTACTGACAAAGGCAATAAATGTTCAATGAAAAAATTGACAATTGTATCATTTAACTGTTGGTGTTTAGATCGTTGAGTTGATTTGTGATCATCGGTTGAAGACAGACTGTTACCTGGCTTGGTGTCCTCCACGGTTGACTGAACCATTGACTCCACATATTTAATATCATATTTAGTGTCCGGCGACATTTCGATTTGCATCCAACTCTCGTCCATCCCCGGGAATAAAGAAGAATTCTCACGCCGATGTTTGGTAAGATGACAGTGCAAATTCGTTGTATTTCCAGAATATCTAATCCCATGGCGACATATTTTACAAACTGCTCGAGATTTGTCCAACTGACCATCGACACCTTTTTGAAATCCAAAATGATTCCACACGAAACTTTTCGAACGTCCAGGAAATTTGTAAATTTCTAAGTCGATATCGCATTCTGGCTCTTCCTTCAGCGACATTTTAATAAGAACATGCGCAGATGACGATATATCGCAAGTACACGTCTACACATACAAATCCAATCGATCTAGGCCATACACAGTTGCGTCGTGTGTAGATCGGCATTTAATCATGTAGTTCGATATGTACGATTACCTGGGGATATAACGTGTCATTGATTTATCACTTAACAAAGTGAAGTAAATGTGGTGTGTTTAAAACCGTTGAATTCGGATTTATGTTGAGTATAATCGACTGTGTTTTATAAAATCATTTTGCATGTTATATATATAAGATTTCATTGATTAAGTGAGCGATATGTATTGTATATCAAATCTATAAATAATAGTACGTGTTTCCATATTTTATCGCAATAAACTGTTTATATTACAAAACTCGAATAATCGTAGTCCGTAGTCGCGTTATTTAGTGTAGCAATTAAATCATTATACTTGGCAAATATTTTCTTGTTAGCAATGAGAAAGGGGTTGTTTTTTTAATTTTCCAAACATTGACAAAACTGACAAAAAAATGTTCTTTCCTCCATATACCATACATAAAACATGAAATGGAAGTTGACTTTGATACGGACGTTTTTCTGTTTGAAAAAAAATACTCCCCCCCCCTTTTCTTAATTAAAAAAAACCCCATCATACTATTAAATGGGTTGTCTTAGTAACCGGTATTTAGTGGATAATCAGAGGTGTAAAAACAATAATATTAACATGTCCGGCGGGTTTTGTCACATAAGTTAATTTTGACAACGACATATTTTTTTTCAAAATGAGAGTTAAAATATCCCTACATGACTTCAAATTAAACGTGGTAAATGCGAATAAATCTACTTCATGTAAACAGAGACAGTCTTTATAACTTCTCTGATGTAATGTATCGGTATATTAAAAAAAAATATTGATTGATATGAAGGTTTATTGTGACCTAACTACACGACTCCACAATCAACGGACATCTTTTTATCTTTTAAAAGTAGTAAATTCTGTGTTTGTTCAGAAATCTTTAGACGAGAAATGGCATGTTTCCCTCAAAATGTTAATTTGTTTGCTATGAATGTTATGTTAAATAGTTTTAACAATATAATGAAACCCGGTCACTCCTCTATCGCAAAATAACGACGAATTTCCTGAAAACCGGACAGAAGCGCACAAAACGAATCCGATCATAACAAGAAAAGATATGGGGTTACACCAATTCCAGAGATGTTCGATTTATATGTTATAGGTGTATCCGATTTGGTTTAATAGTTTTTTTCAATTTGTTTTATTTAAAATTTCATCATATGCTGTTAAGGGTTACAAGTATAGACGATTGTGGAATGCAAGAAATTATCATCTTGATAATAATATCTCAACTTTGAAAAGAGTACTGTAATAAGAAAAAGCGAAGTGTTGGAAAGACAAATGTTTACCGTACAATAACAATACATTGACCTTTTCGAAATCACATAGTCACGTGGTTCTGTGGGAAAAAAAAGGGGGGGGGGGGTAGATCGGCAGTTATCGCGTCATTCCGTCGGGCATCCTCGGAAGATCAAGTTACAATTTCTATTGATTTAATTTTACAGTTTATATATATATATATATATATATATATATATATATATATATATATATATATATATATATATATATATATATATATATATATATATATATATATATATATATATATATATATATATATATATATATATATATATATATATATATATATATAATTGAAGAAGAGTCTTATTTTTGCCAGAGGCATGTTATTATATGTCTTTGTTTTTGCACAACAATTTATGAGATTATTAACTTTTACAGTTATCTTCTACTATTTAAACTGTTGATGACATTTATTCGAATGTAACTGAATTGTTTTTCTATTGTATTATTATATACATTTTTCTAAATTTCATTTAGCTTTTTAAATTTTAGTTTGTTTAAAGGACTTCATATACGATCCTAGAGGTATGCTGAATCTAATTCTATAAGTATCTAAATATAACGTGCTTCTTTAAAATAGTTTTACATCAAAATTTTTACATCTTGAATTAAATAAAACTCCATATCTTTTGTGTTTTTTTTTTATTATGAAGAAAGTTATTTTCCCTACCAATGTCTATGACATTCTTCACTGATTCAGAATTCATTTTTTTTTAAATAGCATGCCTAACAAAACAAAATATATATAATAAAATTGAACCGAACAAGTCTGTTTAACATATACATTACGTAATATTACGTAAAAAAAATCTAAAATGCCTTTTTTATTATAAAATTATCTATTTAATTAATAAAAGAAACATAAATATATACATTTTATTATGCAAAGATAAGAATGCATTTGAAAATTACTAAGCATACCCTATAAATCATGAAATAAAATTGAACTGATCAATTCTTTCTCATCCTATCTAGCGACGACATTTGAGGTCAAGTGCGCATTAATATACAATTTTGTACATCTTTACTACTCCTTATTAGATCCGGACAAAAAATGTATTTTAAAGCTTGAAGGATTTAACAAATACGAAAAATTGTAAATGAAATATTTTCTTTAATATTTAAGTAGCCATTTTATCACTTACAACATGAACTTTATTGTAGAGTGTGGTTTTTACCTGAAAAGCGATAAAAGGTCAATCGCAGCCAAAAACAATTATATATCATTAAGAGATAATAAGAAGAGATCGAACATATGAAAAGAAGGGGCATATTTTCCTGAAAAAGACCAGAAAATTTAGAAAGGATCAGAAAGGAAAACTATTACTTGAATTCACAGGAATACAACCCTGTGATAGGTTTAACGGCGTAAGATGTTATTAATAAATTAGCATAATAAGAATTCTCCCGCCTTCTCACAGAGAGAAAAAAACGACTGTAAAAATATCTCTTATCTAAATTATTTTTTGTCATATTATTATTAATTATTATTATTTTTTCGTCAAATTAGGACCCGTATCCTCACTCAGATGATCCATTATAGTGAATGTTTTTTCATTAAATTTCTTACATAAATTTTTGATAAAGATTGTCAAATGTATCATGTTTAATTTTTGTTTTAAGACTTATTCCCGTTTATAAAACATTCGTAGCGAAATATTAAGAGTAATTGCACGAAAAAAAAATATATAACGAATACGAAAAAATAACAATGAAATATATATGATTAAATCTTATATTATTAATTGGTCGTTGTGTACAAAGTCCACGTTCCGCTTACCTTTGTTAATTTATGTATTCATGTATATTATGTTTGATCTCGTGTTACACCTAATGTGTCTGATTGTTCCTAATAAAACTAAAAAAGACCCAACCTAATAATGTTCCACAGTCGTTGTGTCCACTTTTGCATACCCTGTACCTAAAATCGTTGTCGTACCCGAAATTGCATGAATGGCATGGTTTGGCCTTTTAACATCAGTAATGGGATATATTTGCAAATGTAGCCGGGCCAGTAGAGCAACAAATTATTGGTCAGGATGATTTATTAACAACTTCTTTATAAACCCATGTATATGGCACATGGGTCAGACAAAGATTTTACTTCAAGTCCACTGGTTAATCGGGCTATCTAATCTGGTAAGAATAAATTATTCATAAAGAAGTCTATTTATGTTGTTCCAAAATATGTTTGTCACATGAAAATGCCTTTAGTTTGTTGAAAAGAATAAATAGCAAAATGTCAAAATCAGACAAAGAACATTCAAATTCTGCACAACTTATCCCCATAAACCAATCAGAAAACGAGAACTGCACATATGACTATGTCAACCAATAGAAAATAGATAATAGGAACTACAGTACTGAATAGAGTTAAAATACCAAAGAAACTACTAGAAATAGAAATACAGTACAGGCTAGAGTTTGAAATTTGATAACCACGCCACTTTTAAGAGAAATAGTCAATTAGTCCAAGAAATAAATACAGCTATTTAATATCAATTGGACTGAAATATATATTCAATATTAATATAAAACACTCTACCACACAAATAGTAATTTGAATTAGATAATACTTTGTGGATCAGAATACATGGCATTATATTTTCCAAAATATAAAATAAATGAAAAATGTTCATTTCGTTTTCGTGCTGTCAAGTAAACATACGTTTTTTATGTTATTTTTTCTTCCATGAATGCAAGGACATATCGTTTTCCGTATGAGAGACATAGTTTTAATCCATCGTTGTTATGCTTTGTTCCCTGTTCCTTTTGTAAGCTCCTGTTTATTCTTTACCAGTAGAACAGGCGTGAAAATCGGGAGTCGGTGACTGAGTGTATTGTTCTTTAATGCATCGAAATGAACTGCAGTTTATACATGAAATTTACTTTAATGAAATCGGTATACTGGTTAGAGTGTAAGGGGCGCGCCATTTAAATGACAGAACACATTTTCGTCATTTTGCTGATTGTGTCGTTAAAATCGATAGCAAACAATTCATTGGATAGAATACAATATCATAAATCAAAAACAAGTTACGATTGTTATTTTTAAAATGCCCATTTAAAAAAAATACTGTCAAAAGATTGGGTAGTGAGAAATTCCCCGTGACCAGTTGTTATTTAACTAGAATCACATGTGCTTTGCAAATAACGACAAGATGGATGCGAGACTTACCCGATAGTTACAGCACATATACCATAACATTGCACTCGTCACGAGTACATCATCAAGATTCTTTGCAAATTTTGTCTAACAAAGAGGCGAGATGTTACCCTGCATAAACGCGTTGTCACGACACTATCGCTTATTCTTAATTATGCAACGCCAGAAGATAAGCAACAATTACTAATTTAAATGTTTGGTTTGACTTAATCAGATAAAGAACAAACGATCTCTCCCACTCTCGACAAAAACGCTACCACATTAAGTCAACAAGGAAAGCAGTGACGGAGACTTTAGGAAGCATATATGCCCTAGTGATAAAAATGTGTCCAGCTTCAGGGAAGCCAAGCCCCCTCCAAGACTCCCTGCACTTTGCCGCTCTTTTGAGAAATCCTTGTAAGTGTGACAGTAGTATTTTAGTAAAATGAAATCTACGTATAATTTTTAATTCTAAATGATAACTAATCATAACTTTTACAGTGTTTGTTTAAAGGTTGCAAAACAATATCAGATGTAAAAAATATATTATTTCAGAAAATCGCTGACGTACGTGGAGAGACGTTTTTTCCGCTCTACCTACACTTTATTCCAACTGATACCTGCTAGGTAATACTGTCACGCAATGTATTCTTAAAATAACCAGTTGTAAGCTATATTATAGTTTAAGCGTATCATATTCAAAACATCATTCAGTTCTACGATGTCAGGAAGTATTTCTATCTATTATATTATGGTAAATGAAACAAGGAAAACAGAAATTAACTATTTCCTTTTTTCAAAGTGAATATTGTTATTCAATCCTTTCATAACAATATTCGTCTGCTATTTTACACAATCGTCTGCAGTTGTATATTTGTTAGATATTCTCACCCTAATATGCCCATAGATCATGTAAAAAGGGGTATACAAATTGGTAAATATTATAATGAATAACTAATATCATGATTATAACATATATATTATTTCTTTCTTGAAAATTCTACCGGTGATCATTGAATAGATTTTTGATTCGAGGAAGTAATTTTGGAATAATAACAGGAAATATTTCCGTACGGTTTTAGTTGCTTTACATGAAGCAAATTCAATGGATGTCAAGAAAAAGGTAAGATTAATTAAAACACAGACAACATTTATATAATTACATGAAGAACAAAGATGCCGTAAACTATTTGAAAAGAACAGAAAGCAGCTCACAATTCGGTAAAAAGTAGCAATTTATATACTATGATCATCAATCCATAAGTTATAGTCAATGAACGGTTTTTCTACAATATGTAAGTTGAAATAAAATCGGTGCATAGTTTTACTTTATCGTTCCAATCGTTGCTTGTATCGTTTTCAGTCCTTATAAATTTTACACGCACCTTTATTCGTATGGGCACATCTTTCACGTAAATATTTTAAAGATGTTATCATTATTGACATTCAGCGGTTCATTTTGGTTTTTGTGTATCTTGGACATACCAACTGAATAGTGAATCTTTGTTCATCTGTAGACCTGTCAAGGGACTATGAACACAAAATAAAGACGCATTTGTGGCCAAGCGGTTAAGGTAGATAATCTATTGGTCACGTGGTCAGTCAAGAATGAGGATGCTGGCTCATTGCGGGCAGGGAGTACCCGACTCCAATCTTAATTGACCAGGATTTCAAGTTTTCTTACCACAAGTTGGGGGTTTTCCTCCGGGTACTCCAGCTTCCCCAATAAAACTGGACATGACATAGCCAAAATTGCTAAAAATGGCGTTAAACACCATTCAACATACCATAAAAATTCACATGAAAAACGATTATTATTATTTATTTTTCAGTTGTTGGTTATTAATCAAAGTATCGAAGAATTTAAACAGACAGAGATCCAAATATGGACAAGAATTTCATCAGATAAGTAAGTCAGTGATGTTAGAATCGGACAAAAGTTATTAAAAACATATACGGTTTAATCATTAATTTATTTCGGTAGAACAGACTGGTATATCATACATTACGTAGGAAAATTCAAGGTTCGATTGGGTTACAAAAACATTAAAAGAAACAAACAGTTCAGAAAGGGATGCCTAGATGTCAAGCTAAAATGAGTGCACAGACACAACTGACACATATAATGATGCCTCAGTATACAGACTGATATGTAAATATTGATATTCAGACAAACGTACATGAATTTAGTCAGAGAATCCTCTGCCGTCCAACGCTTTTTAGACTTTGATTGGAGCGTGGGACATCAGAGAGCTCTTCATAAACAAAAAAAGCGGATTTTGCGACTCAGGTCTGAGACAACACATTTCACAATCTCTCGATGTGGATAGGCAATATATGGTGTACATTAAAAATTTCTTTTATCGGGATCAGCTAACACTTCGCCCGAAATTTTTTTCATTCACTCCATATATATTCGTATCCTCTGTAACTGATTGTATAACTAGTAGTATTTGCTCCGAAAAGGAATACTTACTGGTCACAGAGTGATTCTCGCCACCCGATCTTTTGACAGTGTTTGTGAAAAATTGGCATTTGAAAAGTAATAAGCGTAAATTGTTTTGGATTGAAGATATTGAAATCTTTTAAATGAAGGCTTTTCCATCAATTTTGATGGAAAAATAACGACACAGTCACAAAAATGGCGAGAATTGCTTCTTTCATTTTAATAGCGAGAACTACTCTCTGACCAGTACACCCCTTTGGTCTTTATGGTTCTAATGATCTGCATGGTTGAAAATAAATAGTGGAGTGTTTTTTGTTTTGTTTAAGACGATTTGTTGTTGTTGCCTTTGATTTTTCGGTTTATATCATTTTCTTATATGTAATACTTATCTTCGCAGAACCAGAAGAAGTACAGAAACTATAAATGACCATATTGAAAGTAAGTAATGATCATTTTTGTCCGATTCAATAGTAAAATCCAGACACCATAATTCCTAGTACAATACATCGAAATAAGCGAACACCTAGGAGCATAATATGAATACGGACAGCATTTAATTGCAGTTGTAATCTCGTTTGAGGTAAGGTTCGAAATCCCATACAACAGGATTAAATCAATACTTTGCTTAAAGACATCACAGTATGTCGTTATTGTTTAAGGATAGGTATTGCCTGGCCTCCGACTACGAAACAAGGCATTATTATATAGATAGAGATGAAATATCGAATTTTCCGAGTGACAGAAATCATGGTAAATCACATGTGAAAATTATCGTTTATTTCCACTCTCGGGTTTTTTCCCGCCAATGTTGCAGTTGGTTTTGTACTACACAGATATTCATCCGCCGTTCATAAAATTTAGGATTAAGCATTAAAATTTTACGAAAACAATTTTGATCTATATAATAAATAGGATATAAAGCATCAGATTAAACTCGTGCGAGGAACAAGTTCCGCGCACTCGTTTAATCAGATGCCTTATGCGGCACTCGTGATCATATTTTGGATATTCACTCCGCCCAATTAATTATCCTATAACTAATATATTGTAACTCATGTGATCTGTTGTTTGCCACCATACTCACGCATAAACAACTGACTCTTTCCCCTTAATACTGTAAACATGAAGTGATTGAACTAAAACTAAAAAAATAAATTAAATGATAAAAAAAATAAATATTGAAATTTGACCACTATTGATTTCTTTTTTATCGGTACATAACGATGAATTTTGATGGCATACGACCAAAAGCACGTGTCCTCAACAACATTTTGTATGAGGTTCCAAACTGCATGACTGGACGGCAACATACGCCAAAACACTGCACTTACTGACATATTAATCTATTTCTTTAAAAAAGAATCATAAAATTAAAGTCCTAAATAAAATAAAAAGAAACTCACCGTTTTCTGTCAATTTAGGGTTTTAACAAGGTTTTCATAAAAAATCCTTGTTATAAGATTGGGTTATGGCGAGCAGGAGGGCGTCTTCAAACTGTGGGTTTCCGGTCAATAACGTCAGTGTGGATAAACCAATCTTGCTGAAACTTTAAATAGCAAGCTTGCATAAAGACCTAGCTTGAGATTGGATTTGAAGCCAGTCGGGTCAAAGTCAAGGTCACTTTTACACATGTACTTAAAAAGAAAAAAGTTTTCAATTAGTCTCCTACACAAATTAATTTTTAAAATGTTGAAAACCTGGTTTCGTGGCATGGACAGTTTTAACGTTATATTCTTTAAATAATAATACAGAAATCCAAGAACGCGTGTCTAACTTGGAGACGCGTTACAATCAGCACCAGAAGTCATTAAACGAGGTGACAAAACTAGGCCTTGCATTATTAGATAAGGTGAGTAGCCTGAAAGATGTTATAGGAATGCTTGTTTGTTATGACGAAGACATTAGAAATACATTTTCTGAACGTCAGACGACCAAGCTAGAAGAAAATCATAGTCATTTCCATTCAGAAACAGACAACGTTAAATCAGAGATCTCACATGTATCTAATTCGACCTCCAATGTCCCAGAAACACAAGACACCAATGAAGGTGGGAATGAACTGCAAATCTTAGTAGAGGATAATGTACTGGACAAATCCGCTTGTTCTCACATAGAAGATGTTGCAGTCAATAAAACAGAAGCGGAAGCTACTATTGTTGTAACTAAAAATAATACCAATTCATCTAAAAATGAACGAAATTATGTGGGAAACGACAAAATTAAAAATCGTGTATTACTTGAAACGGACCTTAATATGTCATCCTGGAAAAAAAATACTAAGAATTCTGGTTCCAACGAAAAGTATATTAACATGCAAGAAGATAATGTTACTGAAAATGATTCAGCTGACATCGAACAAAAAACAAATAACCATATAAAGATTTGTAGGAATGAATTTGGATATAAATTTAAACTTTCTAATATGGAACTGGATAATCGTGTAAGTTTCCACAACAAGCTGGCCGCATTTGGTGAGGGTTTGGCTGTGTCTAGTAGTGAAGACATAACTCTACCACCACCAACACCTAACATAAAACTGAAGATACCAACAGAAATCATTACAAAAAGGTAACTATAAAATGCCTTTGTACTTGCATAGTTTCACAGTGTATTGTGACATACATACTAATAAAATAACAAAAATATATAGTAATGTGCTAAGACTCTAACGATCCTTGCAGCATTGGATTGCTCTTTCAATTTTATCAATATGTGATGTAGTATTGTGGTTCCTGACAACACCTTAGTATATTATCACAAAGGTCGAATTATATAGCATATATCGTCTCAAGATTCTGCTTGTCGCCTACCGTTAAACAGTCGATCTTTGATTATCCTACAAATATACTTTTGTCATTTTCCCCATTTGGAAATACACATTCTTAGACGGTTTGATACGCCATTGACCAACATTATCGTTAATGTACAGTTTCAGATGATCTGGTAAATAAATTTCTCTTGACATACTCATGGTTTTGGTTTTCTGAGGACGGAAGTCAAGAGATCATCTTTTACCATATCACTAGTTTAGGTATTCCATTAGTTCTGGGTGTTTCTACTATTAAATAATATGCGAATGTATATAAGTTATAAGACAGATAAGAAGTATGATGAATAAAACAGACCACAAAATTGAACCTTGAGGTAAACCAGCCTTGATACGCATTTAGCCCCAATCCAGATGAAACGTTAGCATTACACACCCTTTGCTCTACCAAAATAAAAATATAACCTGTTATGACTGTAGCTTACAATTGTTGGAATAACCCGATGCCAATCAGTTGCTTGATTGCTTGTTTTTCTATGCTGTTTTGTAGATCGGACAAATCAGATACCAGATTGTATAGTCTTTTCTCTAAGCTGGAAGATGACAGCGTTATAGAAACAGGTATCTTAAATTGAATAATAACAGGGCGTAATAACATTTTCAAAATTAAGTAAGCTGAAGTTAAAATAAAAACGCTATCCCTGTAATGAGTAAATAAGAAAAGGATTTTTTCTTCATAACTGCAAAAAATATTCATATGAATTATTATGTTTAATTTTCCTTTTAGTTAATATTTGCGCATGTTTATTACATGAATGTTAATGACTTTATATGCTACTGTTATAGCAGATAATACCTTTAACAGCATCATTTTTATCTGCAAGAAACATTATATAGTGTTCACTCGGCAATCCTACCTACACATCCAGAACGCTTTCAAAATAGGCGATTCTTGAAATTCGCAATTTGGTTTTAGCATCCTTTATTTTCTAAGTGTACCACCAAACATCTATCAGAACCTTAGCCACAATTTTAACAGCTTTAAAAACGAGTGTTTAAAAAATACAGTTACAGCTGATATAATAGGACTGGCATAAATGAATTGTGGAAACTAGGAAAAATTTGGTGTACATCATAAGGGTATGGTCTTTTTGGAATCTAACAGCATTCGAACCTTTATTTTTTGACGCGTAAATTGACCATCCTTATATGCAGCGTAAGAATAGGCTTATACAGCATACACCAGGCTGTTTAAAAACGGAAAGAGACCATATAAATAACTGTAAGTAGTAATGACAAAACTTACTTCTCATAAATAACTCTAAATCACACAATAATACACTGGAATTAAAATCTATCAAAGTCAGACTTTTTGATGGACAAAATACATGTCATGTTTGTTTCGACAGAATGTTGGTGGGTACGTATTCTTCTCATCGCCAACCTGATATGTTATGTTATTAAGCTTAGTTCCTTAAATTAAAGAATAAAGAGAACGAGATGGGTCCAGACCTTTAATTCAAATCTACATATATAGATGATGTTAGTGTACAACAATGTTAAGTTCGGAGACTATTTAATCTACTCTAGAGAGGTTAACATGAAAGACACCACCTACACTGGTAGGCGTCTTATATAAACCTTCTTCTAGAAATAAACAAAATACCGTACACCGATGAAACTGTAAAAAAATGACAATCCACAAATCAAAGTCCGAGAAACCGTCAAACTACAGAACCAACAACCAACATAGAGCAACTACAGCAATGGTCATGACTTGGTGCAGGCATTTAAAAAAATGGTAGATTTAACCAGGTTTTATGGCATGCGATACCTCCCGCTTCCAATACTGGAGAATGTGAGTTGGTTAGTTGATTAAAATAGATGGAGATATCATGTGAAAGTAAGATGTATGTATTTACTGAATTTTTTAGTAGTTAATGAACCTCAGCTCAGGAGTATATGAGATGTAGGAGGTCATCGTAATTGGAAAGCTCTCGGGTGTATTAAATGAAATTGGTAAATGAACCTAGGGCGCTCTATGTTTGTATTTGTTTTTTCATGCGTTTGCATTTACGTGCTTTGTATATGTTCTATATTGTGCTGATGTAGTTTTAGTTTCTTGCTTGTGGTAAGTTTTTGCATGTCTTTGTTTTGTTTATTCAACAAAGGGTGATAAATGGGCTTACTTTAACCGGTTAAACCCCGCCACATAATCCAAGCCAGGTTATTTATTTCGTTTTATTGTTCCTGTGTTCTTGTTTTTTGTTCCCTTGTTTTACTTTTAGTGATTTCTTGATCTTTTAGTGATTAATTTAGTTTTAAGGTTTGTTTTTGGTTTATATCCTTTGTATCTATCTCAGAATTATACATGCAATACTATGTAGTCACTGAACTTAGGAAGCTTTCGCATGTATACAAGATGCTGGTTTGAAGCTCTCAAGAGTGTATAAGATGTAGACGGTCAATAAGCCTAAACCACCTTGTGAGGTCTTTAAGTTGTAAGTGCTCACTGATCTTACAATTTTATGTAATATAAATAGTACTTTTGTAGCCATTAAACCCGGAAAGCTCGCGTTCGTATGCAAGACAGAAAAATATATTTCCAATAAAAAGGGAAAATACATTGCCTAAAAATCACGGGTTTCGATGTTTTCAGAGCCTTAGGAGTAACAAAAATGCCTTAATCAGACGGTTTGAGACCAACCTTCTTACTGGGAATCTTTTCCTTGGCTTAAATTAGTCTTTCCTTCATTATTTCACGCAAGTTAATCAAGAAGCATATTTAAAAGATAAAACTGAACAAATTATATTTATGCTATTTGAAAAATTGGTAACATTTATATAGAAACTAACTATGATTAGTTACTATATTTGTTATAAATGTGCAATAAGGTTACATATTCAGATAAAACTCATGGTGTCGTGGGACTGTAGACGTTCTAATAAATTGTGACGTGCGTTTAATAATTGAACGTAACTCGCACAAAAAACAATACCTATGTCTGTACATATTGAAGCAATGGATTCAGGAACATAATGTAAATAGGAATAATGAAAAAACTCCTATACATTATATAACATGTAAATGCTTGCAGGTGACTTTTTTCATTAAAAATATTTAATTGCATAAAAGATATATTAGAATGTAGTAAAATGTGGTAAATTATTGATAGAGTGTTCTGTCTGTTGAAAAAATTAAATTTATGATTGCTTTGTTGAATGGATTTACCAAAACTATTGAGTTAACAAGATTGAGGTTTTTTAAGAGAAGTCTTTTGCTAAATCTCCTACTGATTTGATATATAAATTTGTACACATTCCGATGTAGTAGCCGTTGGTTGCCTAATCTGGTAGAATTTTTGTAAAATAATGAAGAATTTTTATTTATCTAAATTACCCCAAGACCTTTTCCCTTTATTGTGACATTACTCAAGCGTTTTGATTTAAATTATTTAAACAATAAATACAAATGCTATCTCCCATGATCAGCTTAAATAGTTCTGTATAATTTTTTGTGAGTGTTGCAAGAAATCCGTTTTATACTTTCAGTTTTGCTGAGGTCCTAGCATACTGCATGATAGTATAATAATGAAACAAGTAAAAAACATTTTAACACATGTATACACAATAAATGGATACAAAATAAGTAATTACTTTGTATATATGCTATCAGTAGTCATTTATCTCATTAGCGAGATAAATTACGCGAAATTAAAACTTCTTATAAAAACTTATGATTTCCACGCGTAATATTATCAATTAATGCATTATTTCTACTACTCTACGTTATAAAAATGCCCGCGTTATTATCGAGAAATAGTGAGTTATTTGGTTAAAATAACACGTGACTTAAATTTTATGCCTAAATTATTCTTACGCATAACTACAAGAAAAACCACTAATAATATTAAATGAACGTAGAAAACTAATATTTATATGATGTAGATAAAGAAAACGTAGTGTATATATATCCTATGTTTTGTCAGATGCCAAAGGACAACCTAAAACCTCCACTGATTGGTTAAAATTTGCCGACCAAGTTAACGTACACAGTAAGTTTATCTTTTATATTGGCCTAGTATCAAAATAATAGCCCTTATTTAGGCAAATATCGTCATTTATATCAATTTTTAAAATCACGAAAGTGTTTAACGTGAACATAGTGCGAAAACTGAAAATCATATATATCATCGTTGTTGTTCTCCGCATTGTGAGTTGTTCTGCAATTATAAACAATCATGTCCTCTTATAATGATATTTTGCTACAATTTTTATTTCAACCAAATATTCGACATTGTTCGCCGTGTATAAAAATATTGGACCCAAGTATACAGAATTATAAACATATACTTACAGCAATTTGCAGGGTACGTTCAAATCCCCCTCGACGAGGTAGCGGACAGCATGCTATACTTGTACTGGACACATCTGAATACATGAAAGGATACATGTTTGAAAGTATGAAATCTGCAGCAATACAATATGTTGAGGGTATGTGACTATATAATTGAAAGGAATCGGATACAATGTTAATGATTTCGACACAATGCATTAAAACAACACTTTATTTAAAATAGAGAATTCAATTACATTGGTATTTAAACATATAAATTGGGAATATGACGCAAATGGTCATCTCAGCACAGAAAGTTACAACAAACGAGAATCTTATAGTTTAGAATTATAAATTATTCTCACTTGTACAGCAATATTCCAGCTTATTTTGCATAGGGTGTGTATATTTCTTAATTCTTAAGAGCTTGCAGTGAGTATACTGGTTTTTGCAAACGTCACCAATTTCTTAGAGATAAGCCAAGGTTACAAGTAAAAACGTCTCGTCCGCGCTTTCAATAACTTTAGTAAAGTTGTAATGAAAGGTGAGTATATATAATAATACACATATATATGCGCAATCGGGTTTCGACTGTTTTTATTTTTAGCATTTATATTCACAACAAAGATAGCATTTCTTTGTTGATACAAATAGAAAGTATTCCCAATTTTTGATTTTACTACATAGGTATTGTGCTGTGATGATTATTGTATACTACTATTACTGACTAGTGGTTTATGAAACCCAACCTTTTCATTAACAAACCGAATCTCACACTACGGTAAGGGAAGCAGGAGGTTGGCTTCCCATAAACCTCAACATTTCTTTTTAAATGCCTGTACCAATCCAGGACCATCACTGTAATTGCTTTATTTTGGGGTTAAGACAGTTTCGGTATTTTGTTGTTACCTTCATTTTACAAAACAAAAACTCTCAATCAAAAGTTGAAGTCACAATTGGAAGAAAAAATAATATTGTGTTACCCAATATTTACAAATCAGCAAAAATTTCAGACAAAATTTCTGCAATCTCTGACACGCTCAATCGTAAGACATTCAGGTGACATCAGCTAACACATTGGCAAAGATGTCAAGGGATCCATGGAATGCAGAGGCACTGTTAAGAAGTTCGTATGTAACGTCATGAATCATAAAATGTTCGTCTATGTTCATATTATATTTAACATAGGTATTCAACAGATAAACACTACCACGGGCATGGAAGATAATATAGGGTTAGCTATATTTGGTGGACAAACTTGTATTATACAGGAATCAACCAGTAATTACGACCTGGTAAAACGATTGATAGGTAGGTTACTGAATTTTTCTTCATGAAAAGGCTTATACGTTAACCTTTTATTTTGAACCCATGTTCTTTCATACAGTAATGTAAAGAGATATTAAATATTACAAAGCTACATAGTATATTTTAAATAAAGGATAAATAAGGTAACTTTAAAAACATTTATATTCGCACTAAGATTGCATGAATATTAGATATTTATCTACTGCGTTATGAATGACGTCCTAAGTATTGCCAATAAAATATAAAAAGTTACGACTAATGATCATCCAGGAACTGTTATTTTTTAGGTCTTTTCATGAAAGCCTTATTTTGCTATGTCTGGTCATAACAACATGAGAATGTTATGAAAGCCTGAGAATGTTATGTTTTTTCATAAATTATCGAGTACTTTCGGTCTTGTCAACATAGCTTTATTATTAGGCCTTGTCATGAGAGTCTTCTCTTATTAGGTGTTGTCAGGAAAGCCTGATTATGTTAGGTCGTGTTATTTAAGCCTGAGTATGTTAGGTCTTGTCATAAAGGCCTGGGTATGTTCATTCTTGTCATGTTAGACTTTGTTTGCTAGATATTTCAATTAAAGCCTTATTTACTAGATCTTGTCATGTTGGGTCTTATATGAAAAAGCTGACTATTTTAGGTCTGTCATACAAGCTTTCTTGTGTTAGTTCTAATCATAAAAGTATAGGTGTGTTAGGTCTTCTCATGAAAGCCTGATTATATTAGGTCTTGTCAAAAAAGCCTTATAATGTTAAGTGTTGTCATAAAAGCCTGAGTTTTTTTTCGTCTTACCATTAAAAACTTGTGTTAATGAGTATATGAAGCCCGATTATGTTTGATCTTGTCAATAAAGCCTTGTTATGTTAGGTCTAGTAATGAAAGTAATGTTGGGTCTTGACATTAAAGCCGTTGTTCGTTAGTCCTGTCGTGACAGCCTGAGTATGTTTGATCATGTCATTAAAGCCGTATTATGTTAGTTCTTTTCATGAAAGCCCGAGTATGTTAATTTTTTTTATGAAAGCTTGAGTATGTTAGGTCTTTTCATTATATTAGGTCTTGTCATTAAGCCTTCTAGATTTTGCCATGAAAGCCTCAGTATGTTAAATCTTGTCTTGTAAGTCTCAGTATGTCATATTTTGTCATAAAAACCTCACCATTTAAGTCTGGTCATGATAGTTAAACTATAGTCGGTCTTGTCTTGAAATCTTGAGTATGTTGGTCGTATCATTCAAGCCTTGTTAGGTCTTGTCATAAAAGCCCGAGTGCGTTGAGTATTTTCATGAAAGCCTGAGTATTTAGGTCCCGTCATGAAAACCTGAGTATGTTGGGTCTTGAAATTAAAGCCTTTTTTCTGTTGGGTCTTGTCTTGAAAGACTTAGTATGTTAGCTTTTGTCGTGTAAGTATTAATATCCGATTTTACTTTCTACAGCACAGCTTAAACCCGAAGGAAGCGCACCTGTTCTTGCAGGATTATTGATGGGATTAGTTGGGGTTCTTGCAGGTTAGTAAACACAAAAATTGAAGTATTCTGGTTTGTTGGTGTTGGTTAGATATTTTAATCTATTGTTATGTAGGTATGTAGCAAAGGGTGGGATTTCTAACCCAATATTACACAAATTATCCTTAGACGGTAAGAATGCTGAGTCCTCTATCCAGGGATACCAACCAACACTGAAGCTATTCAAAAATATTTTTCTTCATCGAGGGATAATAAAATTTCCGTTTTGCACATTGAATAAACTGCATAGGGCATTATATTACATGATAAAGACGAAACTTTTCTGATCTCTCAATGGAGAAAATATTTTATTTTTTGTACTTAATACTTGTAATCAATTACAAAAATTGGAATCAATTCAACAATTTGTGTAAACTATTCATTTTTGAAAAAAAACAAGATCAACACACAAACCTGTAAGTGTTTCGCGAGTGATATATATTACGTAAAAGTAGGTGTGTCTTCATGGCGATGATTTTTTCAATCCTCAGATAAGTATTTTCGTACAATGTATTTATTAGGGTTAAAATTTAAAGGATATTGAAACTCGTCTATTGCAAATTTCTAACAATAAATGCTTATTTCAAAATGTTTTTCAAATAATAAATTAATTATAGGTCCATTAGGCAGAGTAAATGGTTGTACAATTCAGGGAAGAATCATTGTCTTCACTAACGGTACATCTGGAACTAAATTACTCAAGTCCAAAACAGAAGGACACAGCCCAGAATCTTTTTTTATAGGAGATTTCAGGGTAAGACCATTGCAAAGTAGATTTTAAATTAGATGTGGAAGAAACAGGCTATGAAAATTGTCCTGGCAAAATTATAGTAGATATTTGGCTCCGCGTGTCACACTTGCAACAGATATACGTTAATATATATTGATTTAAAATACATTTAAAGTTGTATATTTATTTCAAATCCATGCGTTTGAGGACTGGTCATTCAACTATCAGACAAAAACGGTTTAATTTCAGAATTTTTGCTAGTGTAATAGTTTTTATATGGCCCTTAAAAATTGTGTTAAAGGTAAAAGGTAATCATATTCCATTATTAGTCAGAGAAAAATCTTAAAACGTCCGCTATATATCGGTTGATATAAAACAGCCGTTTTCCGAATTTGTTTCTCGTATAATCGTATTTGTCCTAGGTATTGTATGTTTATTAAATTTAAATGTGTCATATAATTGGTGTTTTCAAATTGATCCTGATTTGGCTCTCGCACAGTCGTATATAGACTGCGCAATTTATTGTTTATAGAGAGTCAACTTCCTGGGTTTTGAATAACCGCTTCAGTACAGATCCTTTTTATTTATACTGTATTGATAAATTATTGCAGTAAAATCTCAAACAAACAGGCAGAAAACAGAATATTCACAATGTTAATAGTTATGCTATGTAGTCATCTAGTGCCTAGTGTTCGAGTGTAAGTAGACGCTTTATTGCACCCATATAAAAATTTAACGTTGAAGATGTCAGCTCCACGCAAGGCTATCGCATTATCTTTTTTTAGATTATTAAAAAATATGTCTAATTTGCTAGAACTTATTTTTATGTTGATCGCTTCTATCATACAAATCTAAATCTACATATATAGAGTCATGAATAATTGAATCTTAATTTACTTATAAGTTAATATACTTCATATTATATAGGGATACGCAACAGAAACAGAAGTTATCGGAATTTTAACTGATCGTTGCATAAGAACATACTATGTCCCAATAGGAAACCATAAACACAATACAGTAAGTGTGACAAAAATTTTGTAACTAAAAAAACCACGAACAGTTGTACTGCTAGAAACATTGCCACCTTTATATGTTAAAATGATACAGATATTTGTCACTATACCTTTTAAAAAAAATTTTTTTTAAATGTTCCAGGATTTTTTCAGTATAGCTTTTAAAAACTATTAAAACTCCCTAGCCCATAGTCACTTTTTAAAACAATAAATAGGTTATCCAAGACATTGTAACTACAACTTAAAAATTTAAAATGAATAGAAATACATGTAATTATCTAGGTCATTGCCACTATAACATTTAAAAGAATATGCAAATGCAAAAGAGTTTTGAAAAAACAGGAAAATAATGTGCAATGCTAATTTGATACCCTCTTCTCACCCCAAAAATCATTTTGATGAAAATATAAAATATCTGGTGCCTAATTAAGTTATTTACAAAGATTCTCTAAAAGTTTCACCAAATTTCATTCAGCGGTGTAGATAAGAAATGTATTGTCAAAGAACTACACAAGTTATGTTTTGTTATGGCAAAAACATATTAAATATCATTCGCATCAAAATTTAAAATATATGGTGCACAATGACCCTGTGTGACAAAGATTCTGTTAAAGTGTCATCAAATTCTATTCACTTGTCTAGATGTAGTTGAGAATAAATGACAGGCACTTCTGTCAACAAATATTCCAAAATTGTTAAATTGCAAGTGACATGGCACTTAGTACATGTAACAATGATTCTGTGAAAGTTTCATCAAATTCCATTCAGTGATGTAGGTGGAGTTATAGATAAGGGATGATACCTCGTTATGTCAATGACAAAATCCATCTTTATCTATAAGAAAGCCTAAAAATCATTTAGATCGAAAACGTAAATATAAGATGCACAATGGCAATATGTGACAAAACGTACGTCATCAAATTCCAATCTGTGGAGTAGGTAAAGTTGCGGATAAAAGATGAGTCCGATAAAGATGTAAAACATAAGCTGCACAGACGGCCGAACTGACACCCGCATCACTATATACACTCTTCCCACTTTTCAAGCGAGGTGTTTACTAAAATGATCTAAATCAATATAACTATAACTTTTCAAATAAAAAAAATGATCCAAGCCATTGTCACTTAGAACAAATAAAATAACATCGATACAGGTCATTGTCATTATAACTTTTAATAGAATATAAAAATGATCCAGGACATTGTCACTTTAACTTTTTCAACAGAGTAGAAAATAGAACCTTTGTTGATATAATTTTATAAAAGTAACAATGTAAAAATACTGTTAATTAAAAGATTGGTTCAGACATTGTCTCTATAAATATTAAAAGTATAAAAAACTGAACTCGGCAATTGTCACTTTTTAAATTAAACAAAAATTTTCTAAGTCGATGTCACTATAATTTTTAATAGAACAAAAACTTATCCAGATGACTTTCACTACTGGTCCAAGCAACAGTTACCATAACTTTTAATAATACAATAATTTATTTAAACTACAAAAAGATCAAGGCTATCGCGTCACCATAACTTTATAAGAATACAAAAAAAACGGATCCAGGCTATTGTAACTTTAACTATTTAAAGAATAGTAAAATTTATCCAAGCCACTGTCATAATTTTAAAACCCACTGTCGCTTGTTTTAAAATTGATAAAAAATTAATCCTGGCTATTGTCACTTTAAAAAAATTAAAAGTCTGATCCAGGTATATGTCTCAATTACCTTTAAAAGTATAAATCATCATAAAAAGATCACAGGCCATTGCCACTAAAATAACACATCTTCCTAAGCAAATACAATATAGAATTATGGCCTTCTTAAGAGTTGGACATCCAGAAGTTTTTTTAAGTTTTTTCCGGATAGCTTGAAAGAGGCCACAATTGTTTTTATTACACAAAGCAAATCAACATACACCAACTATATAAATTAAACGTGCCTTTTAATGGCGTGATTTCTCATACTTCTATGTTTTTAGAACTTTGGTGACATCCGTTATTGCACAGATAAATAATACAATGTTTCCAATTGTACATTACGTGAGTTTAATGAATTAGGATTGTCGTGGGTCGAGGAATAGTATTGTCACCCCGTTTCCGGCTGACGATCAAGTGATTTCGAGGGTGACAATAGTACTGTTTCCCCGTTTCCAGTTCCGGTTTTGAGGTTGTCACCCTCTGTATGCAATGATTGGCGTTGTCTAGCAAGACATGTCATTTATAACAGTCGCGTGATATTTTTCTGAGCCAATCAGTAAGTGTTTGAGGTTTAACAACAGGTGCTGTGCTTCGTACAATATCCATATCAGAAAAACCTGGGTAATAATATATCATGTAATTTGTGCAGGATATGAAACTATCAAGTGGAAATATTATGGAACAGGCAGTAAGACAGACAAATGGAAAGATAGTTCCACATGATGAAATGTACCGGTTAATTAGAATGTCACAAGTAGTGGTAAGTTTGTCAATAGTTTTTTTATTAACATGAAAAGCAAAGAAAGAAAACCATACGTAAATAAATGTTGGTTGTCCTTTCTACAGTTTCTTTAGTATTTGGATTTCCTAAGTCAGGCACTTAGATCTAAAAATTTAGGCAATCTGAAAAGTTATCAGTGTTACAATTTTATGAAAGTACTAGTAAGTTACTTGACTTTTGTAACTCGAATTTCTAACATAGGCTGGGGTCTTTATCTAATTCAAAACTATATCGATATACATGTCGTTTTTTATTGTTACGCTTTGCCGTTAGTCTAGATCCAATAGCGGCCACTATCCATTAAAGTGTTGGTCATTTCAGTAAGTAGTGCTAGTCTATTTTTAGCCATCGCTTGCGTAGGTTTCCATCTATGATATATGCGTATGATTCATAGGCCTTCAAGCTTACAATGTTAAAACTATGGATATTAAAGTTATTTGCGTTTAAAGTGTTTTTCATTTAATAGTGAAATATTAAGTTTTATACATGCGACAATAAAAGTATGTAAACTAAGTACGCATGGGCGAGTGGTTAAGGTAGTAAGTCATCTACTATTGATCACGTGGTATGTCAAAACTGAGGTTGTGGGTTCAAGTCTCAGGGTACCCTCCGGCCTACTCCAATAAAACCTGGAAGCCTGATATAACTTAAAAATTGCTGCAATGGCGTAAAACACCATTCAAACAAACAAACAAAAATGGCTAAAGGCATGTCTTTGCCTTCATGAAAACAATACTGCCGTTTAGGGGTTAAATTTGGTACTATAATAGCTGTCAGTCACTTAAACGTATTGTTATATAATTACTATAAAAACAGGCGGATGCAGGATATCAAGTAAGAGGAGGCCCATACGGCTATCGCTATTCTACAAACATACAAGAACAAAATCACTTATCTATTAAAATGGGTCAAAATTAAAATTGCGCGAAAAAGTTGTCTACCTTTGCGCATAAACGTCATAGCAAACCGGACGTGTACGCTTCAAAATATAAATTGGTAAAATGTTTGCAGTGTGGAATCTAATTACGCAAATACATTAGCGCCTGAAAAAAAGACTCGCGCACAGACTATATGTACGAAACACACTTTTGATATGCATTTGATCGATAACTGCAATTATGAATAATCATGTCCATGAAATTTTTTTTCTGTGTGCATTCTTTCTAGCCATATTTTTTTTTATAGTTACTGGCAGTAAAGGTGGCGTCAGAACTGAGGTATTCATCAGAGGGTAAAGACAGAGAATTGATAAGAAGAAAAATACACCAAAATGCATCCTTGGTGGACACGCACGTAAGAACCTTTACACAGATCGGTAATGAAACGTGGTTTCCATAAAAATAGTATTGAATTTGATATAAAAATATTACGAGCAGCAGATCAGTTGGGAAATATCAGTTAAAATATATCGAGATATGTTTAAATTTCTGAAAGAATATTATTATCAAAATATATACAGCTTTTGATTTCAAACAATAACGATATAAGAGAGAAATAATATATATATTTTTATTGGTTTTCTCTCAAACAGGACGACTGTTTAGATATTGTGATAGACTTTATAAATCCCTTAAGTGCAAACAACAGAAAAGGAAAATACGCCGAGTTAAATTGTCGTACACTACAGCTTGGTGATAGAGTAAGACGTGGGCCAGATTGGAGATTCGACGACCAAGATTCTAATTTGCCCGGAACTGTAGTTGGACAGCAAAGAGATGGTACATCGGGATATCTTTTGATAATAAAAGCTTATCTTTTTTACTTTGAATAAATGCATTTAGGGCTTTTTACAATACTGTTACCTCCAACAATATACAAAGCGTTCAATACGTTTTTCATTAGTTACACGATATTATTTTGTTTAGGCAGCTTTATAACAAACATTTCAGTACAGTTTCCTTTAAATAAATAACACTTCTAAGTTTTTGTATTGGACTAAATATAATTATTTTTTTATAGCACTACTTTCTGAAGGATAATAGGTGTGAAAAGAAAATAAATATATATTGCATTTTCCACGCAGCGCTTCCTTTAAAGGTCGTATGCTAAAGGTTTACAAGGCATGGTTTAATCAGTATATAATACTTGTATCAATTAAATAGAACATGATATGCGTGATATTTTAAATATTTCTATAAAAAGTAAAACGACACATATTTAACTAATGAAAAATGTGATAGTGTAGTTTTGAAGAAGATGTGTTAACATTTTAGACATTCCAAATGTGTTTGCTCGAAGGGGATAAAATAGGAAAACTTTAAGAAGTCACATATAGACATCGCTTGCACAACATTACAGCATATATCAGTGGCCGTTCATGTCACAATTGTGATGTTTTTATCGGCTTGCATTTTTTCTATGGCGATACTTGTTACAGACATCGGTTCTTGTTAAAAACATCGCGATACTTGTTGAAAGCATCGCGATACCTATTAAAAGCATTGCGATACTTGTGTAAGGCATCGCGATGGAAAAAAATTCATTCATAGTACAAAAAGTACATCTAGGTGAATTTTATTTTTGCAGATTTACAGGCATTACTTCTGTACACTCGGAACATATTGCACTAGTGACTTTTTAGAAAATACAAATTCAAATTTACGCAGCGACGGACGGATTGATCTACAAACGGATTATAAGATAATTTTAGTACGTATATTACAGGTTGGGTTTTAGTAGAATGGGACAGTGGTACTAGAAATATCTATCCACATGATGAACAAGCCGATCATTATGGTCTAAGAAAGGTAAACGAACGTAGGATATTAGTGGATGAAATGGTTGCAGTTGGATGTCGAGTCCATAGAGGTAAATCTAGTCAATAAGTTAAGATAAGTTGTTTGTTTGAATGGTGTCTAAGGCATTGTTTTTTCAGCTTTATTATGGATTTTAGTTTTTATTGGGGGTGGGGAGCCGGAGTACCCTGAGAAAAACCCCTACCTTCGGCAGGAAAACTAGCAATCCTTGTCAATTTAGACTGGAGTCCAGTACACCCTACCCGCAGTGATATAAGTTAAGATGTTCATTAAAACTTATTATTACATGAATAGAATTGTGCATGTTTTCTGAAACAACTTTCGGGTCACGGCAAATTGCAACACTACTAAAATTAAATAAAATCGTACATTCACTTATTATCTTCAACAGGTCGTGATTGGAAATATAATGATGATGATGGCGGTCAGGGCAGTCTGGGTACAGTTTTGAAAGTCAGACAAGAGGGAACTATAATAGTGTGTATAATAAATAGTCTTCATTCTTTATGTCGTCAGTCATTGATAACTGTACATGGAACTAGCTCGGTTATAATTCAATTTGCATGATTTCCTAGTTAGTAAAATTAACATATGACTCGCCATAAAGCATTTACACAAAGCTGATTGCTGCTTGTTCCACTTACATAATGTACATCTATCCGAAGGTTATTAAGATACTAACCTACCAACAAGAAAGGAAAGCATTAAGCGGATGCAAATTCAGATTCAGACAACCACAAACCAAAAATAACAAAGAAAGAGTTATCCAAACCACTGAACCAGTCGGGTGATCCAAACGCGTAAGCAGTGCCTTCCTGTGCTAAATAGACACCCGTCGAGTAACTCATTGTGAAATCCAAGGAAACGCAAATTCAGTAAGGGTGAAATTGCGCAAATGTCTGATCATATAATATAGGGAAGCAACACTTAGATTAAATATATTTCTATTGTTAAATACAGTAATCTATGAACTTATAAAGTGTACTACAGGTTAGATGGGACTGCAAAACCATAGGACTTTATAAGATAGGATTTGATGGAATATTTGAAATAACGGTCTGGTAAGTACATATTCAGATAGGTACCTGTCAGCAAACAGCAAAACGCATAAAATTAGAACGTCCTTAATAATGAATAAAATAGTGTTCCTGCTTAATTTAGGATAGGTTATAATACACCAATCCTGACTTAACTTGCGACTTTAAACGCGCTTTTAAAATGTCATCAAAGATACTAAGGTTAATCAAATTTATTACGCCAGACGCTCGTTTCGTCTAACCAAGACTCATCAGTGGCGTTCAAACTCCAACAATATTTAAAATCCAACTTATTAAGATGTTGTAGAGCTTTATCACCAACAATTCCAAAACGTTATATCAAATCCTGCTAAGGCTATCTAGTCTACACGTTGAAAATAGTAAAACCTTAGAATTAAAATAATTTTAGAAATTTCAATAAAATGTGTGTAATTTAAGAGTTGAATGTCTTCTTACGACTTTTACTTCAGAGTCCAGTATTGAATCTTTATATTAATCTTATTGAATATTGTGATTTTCTTTTATAACACGAGATAATGTTAATAATATTTGGCAGTTTTTAATCGTCTATTCTATATCCATATTTTTAAATTTTTATAATCATTTAACCTAAGTACTCACAGTACGTTTTGACGTGTTAGATAATATAATACGACCATATAAATCTTTGATTTATGTATTGTAGTTGATTATTGGTTTCATTTAAATGTGTTTTGCTGAGAAGATATTATAAGTTAATTCGAACCACTAAACATAATTTTACGTTATACATGTAAACCTGTTTCCTATTAGAATTTTTTATAAATTAGTACGAGCAGTGGATAATTTGCTTAACGTCGTTGATGCATATAGAAATGCTACTTTGTTGTACTCCATAATGAGTTGAGACGATAAAAAATCATAAAATATACCAAGGTCAAAATAGCATTTACTACGCCAGACGCCCGTTTCGTTTAATCAAGACTCAACAGTGGCGGTCAATCCAAACAATATTTAAAATCCAAATATTAAGATATTTAGAGCTTTTATCACAAAAATTCCAAAACGTTATTCCAAATCCAGATTAGACTACACCTTAAAAATAGAAAAACCTTAAAATTAAAATATTTTCGAAATGTCAAGTGGAGTAAATTTAAACAATGATAATATCACTGAAAGAATAAATAATAGTCCTGTCAGCACCGAAATGTGACTACTGGGCTGGGTTTTAAACTATTTTTTTCTTGATTTATTATATTTACTCTGTGATTTTGATCTTAGTTGAAAACTTATATTTTTAGCAATACGTTCATTTAAACGCAGTACGTAAATTTGTATTTCGCTCGCATTTTGGATGAAAACAATAAACAGTAGCATTTCAAATGGCCATCTATGATATTCAGAAAAGCGTTTGCTCACTTAAAATATTTTCGCCATATGTTTTCAGTATATCACTCTTTTTAATACTTTGTTTATTTTAGTGAGGATTCAAGCAAATATTTGAACAAAATTAAACAAAAACCTGAGGCAAACTTCCACACAATCAACGACACAGACCTAACTGATGAAGAGTCAAATGAAGAGAATAAAGTTCAAACTAACAATGGTGACTTTGATTATGTTATCCCTATATATTCAGAATCGGCAGGTAAGTATACTCCTAAAATATCATTTTTGGGCATACCAGGTAATGACGTTCGAATTGTGTATATTTAAGAACTAAAGAAGTCCACTATAGATTATAAATGTATATATGTTTTTTATGTGTAGTTGTTTTTTCATTTTGGCAATAAAGTCTACGATAAACAGAGGAAATAATTATGCCAGTTGAAAGCGGAACTGACGGTTAGTGATGTTGTGCTTAGCAAATATACAGAATAAAAATTCATTCTGTACTTACTCTTACTCATGTCAGTGCGCATACCAAATAAATATGAACCATAAATAGCTTAATATTAATTATAGCAAATCTTTATTTGAATTGAATTACCAAACTTCGTTTAAAAAATATTTTGACTTACTTGACAAATAAGGGACACATAAGGAACCTGCTAAAAATACAAAGGAGGTACGTTGTTAAGTTAAATGAAGTATTATATAATTTAATACAAAGTACTTATAATTTATTTTACGATAGTAAGCGCATTGTGGGAATTTAAGATAGATGATTCAGGATGGAGGCAATATCCACCCAACATCAACGAAAAAATTGAAAAAGCATTCAAGAGAAAATCAGGAAAGGTCATAATTGAAATGGATCAATCAACGTACGTTGTAATACAACAATAATTAAATGCAAGGTTTTCTCATATAAACTATGGAATATTTTAACGTCATTTTGAAGTTTGGTTTTGCTTTTGTCCGTTTGTTTTTCTTCCAATCGAATGTATACATATTAAAATAAGGCGAAAATATTCTAAGCAAACTGTTACACGTGTAATAAGCATTATGTTGTAATAGCAACATAGTAATTAATAGTTCTGTCCTGTACTATTTTCAACATTCTACAATTATACATCTCCGCAACATTCAACTTCTGTCAGACAAATCAAACATTGTCGATTGATAAAAGAGTTTGATCTATCCGTTAGCATACCAGCTTGTTATTTAAGATTCTACATAATTTTAATCACAATCAACTTTTAAGTTCAAGTGTGTTTCAGTTCATAAGAAAATATCAACAATAGAGACCCTTAAACGTCTTTTTTGTTTTATAATCGAGAATCAATATTTATAAAACAAACCTTTTAATACATTTGGTATCTCAAAACGTCACGACTGGAACTCCAGAAATATCGACAAAATCCAATTTTGGAGAGGTGTTATTTACTGGTTAGTATGTGTCTCAATTAATGACCATCCTATATTATATATCCATAACTGCCATTGAAATAAAATAAATTAAAGTTATGAAACTAAGCAAATTAATCCAATTAAAAACAGAGGATGCACAAGAATGAAAAGTAAATCCACTGGACGCGTTCTTCAAGGTAATGGTGTAATTGAACGAAATGCGGTTAGCGATGAGAAGAAAAAGAATAAGATTTCATCACTGCAAACAAATAATCAAACTCATAATGGAACCGTTGAAATTCCAAAGGGTCGTGGGCCTTTTATTCAAAGTTTTTTGCCAACAGGACAATTTTGTAACAGTTTATTATAATTGTTGCAGATATGTAGTCAACTTTACTAAAATGGTTCAAGAACATCCACAAAACAAAACTAAAATACCAGTTCGGAGGAAAGGTAACACACAAATTAAAACCATAGGTTCCTTAAAATAATAATTCCCATATGGATCTCTTAGTTGGTGATATAGAGTAATTCGGCAAACTAGAACTTACACATTCCAAATAAAGGTATTAAGCAATTTCTTTGATATCGCATGTTACCTGCTCGTGCATTTTCGTGCTGCAGTGTACAGTATAATCAAATACAGTTACAGTTATGTTAAGAATTCGACAACGTCGTAACTGTTCCATGCTAGTAGGCATATTTTTCGATTTGATTGTCATGTTTGTAAAAATTTAAGGTTATAATAAATAAAAATATATGCAATATACAATTAAGTAGTAAAATAGTATAGTATGGGTAAATTGTATGAATTTTGAGCGAACAACAATGTCATTGTCATGGTCAATCAAAATAACGTCGGGTCATAAGATGGTCTTATAATTAAATCTGAGTATGTGCAATCTACAATATTGCACAAGATTCCCAGGTAAGAGTTAAAATGTAATTATACACCACGGTCATAGCAAGTCCTCAAATATAGACTTGTGCATTATGAATTAGTGTAACAATCTGTACAGAGTCACGTTTTGACAGCTTATTTTCTAGTAGATAAAGTACCAAACCATTTTATATAAATATCAGCGAGTAAATACGGTAAACCACATTAGCATTGCTCTCAAAATAAATCATTACAAACAAGAATAAAGAAGAAACACGTAACTTATATTTTAATGCAAAATATTAATTTGGTACTGGTCATTCTGTTACGCGGATGTGTAATTAAACAGTTGCTATTTTCACTTTCAGACTGAAGATTTTGTATGGATCACTAACATTACCACTAGATTCTTTTACAAATCTTGTTGGAGACTAATATGACATATACAATAATGTTTATAAAGTTGTAGCATACAGCTGTGTATACAGTTCTACTTCTTTGAAAAGAATAGAAACTTATGTACATAAAAACAAATCTTATTGTTCTGTTTCAATATTTGTTAAAAAGATTTATGTCAATTTTGTAAAATTGTTTATGTACTACTGTGACGTCACTAAGATATGGAATTTCCATAGCTTGATTTGGGAATTCTTTATTGTTTAAATCGTATTGTCTTAAACACACTCAATATTTACCGAACACCATTAAAAAGATCTTTCATTTTTCGTATGAGATAGAAAACTGAAAGTAGATTATCATATTTGAAAACATTTATATCGGAACAGGAACTTTTCATTCTTCTATATTACTGGTAATATCGTCATAACATCATCTTTCTGTACTCCATATATCACTAATTATCTTGTTTGAGTACTTTCTTGATCGTGAACCCTAAAATTGAAAGAATTAGTACGGAATATGTATATAGTGTATTTACTACTTTCTATTTATCTTAATCGAATTTGCGTCTTTGCAAGTAAATTGTCAAAGGAAACCTTGGCAGCACGTGGAAGTATGTATTTCTTTAGTATTCTCAATGACGTATTGAGTAACTTTTTTTAGTTCTTGATATAGTACCACATAGAACTCAATTACTGCTTAAAACATATATGTTTAACCAATACGCAAAACGGATTCCTTAACACCTTACCTTGTTTAAAGATATGTCAGACTTTCTTATTCCTAGAAGTTTTGCCATATATTTCACAAGTTCAATATTTGCTTCACCGTCGACAGTTGGTGCTGCTATCTAATCACCAATTTTATTCTCGTCAAAACCTAAAATTAAACATTTCTTAGGAATAACACCTGGAATTATGCCTGTAAAATTGATTTTTTCAGATCGGGTATCCTTTTGATCGCTCTTTATGACTACTAACAAGAATTGTTTACCCCTTTAAAGCACTGTGAACAAATCTAAAAAGTATTCATTGTTAAGCTGCCTGAATGTTCTATTCAGTGCTTTGAAAGCCGTCCAAAAAGCTAGCAGTAAAAATGGGTACCTTCTGATACGAAGCCATATAAAGCGGGATGGAAGCCATCTAAAAACATCCTGAAACGCACATTGAATGCGCCTGACAGGTTGCCCTGTAAAGTGTTAGGCATGAATCGGAAAACTACCCGACAAGAACAATTAGTAGAAATGAAGTTAATAACTAAATACCTGACACCGACGAAACTGTCAAAAACGACAATCCACAAATCAAAGTCCGAGAAACTTGCAAACTACAGAACCAAGAACCAAAAATATAGTAACTACAGCAATGTTCCTGACTTGGTACAGGAGACTTTCTCGATCTTCCAAGTTCACGAAAACAAACGGAAACAAAGCAGAAATTATGTCCAAAGTCCATGGGAGTGGGATCATGTGCTTCGACATTTTTTTTACAAGCAACGACAGTCGTTGTTTTTCTGTGCTGATTTCATCAGGGTTGAAAAGTATGTGATGAATTGCGTCAAGAACAGTCATCTTCAATTAAGTAGTTTGAGGAAAAGTATGGGTAAATTGAGAAGGTCGATGAGTTGGAAGGTATCTTTAGTCTTAACAAATGCTGCCAATGCTAAAAATATGTAGGATATTTATGTCAGATGTGTTTTTGTTTCTGCAGATAAGGCCTCCAACATTATTGTGTTCTGCAAGAAGCATAAAGAGTGTTTAATAAATAAATAAGCCATGAAGAGTTAGATGAATAATTGTGTGACCTAATAATGTGAATAATTGTGTAACCTAATTATGTGGATTTTGTTGTAGTAAAATCGTGCTGATTTGCATACTAAAACAAACATTCCATAGCCAGATTAACAATATATGGACCGTAATGTACATATACGACACCTCCAAAAGATTCAACACACCATTTGCGGTTCTGAATTTTTTTTTTAAGTCATAAACTTAATTTTACAGAAAAACGAACGCAATTAAAGCAAAAGGCACAGCGGGTAATGAAAAACGGCAATGATTATCATCAAGTATCAATAAAATCGTACCCGAAATGGCATGAATGCATGGTTTGGAGTGTTAACACAAATAACATGATATATTTGCAAATAGTAAGATTTAATGTGCAATGGAATAACACTTTGTGGATAAAAATACATGGCATTATATTTTCCAAACTATCAAAGCAATGAAAATGTTAATTTCATTTTCCTGCTGTCAAGTGAATATATGTTTCTGACGTTTTTTTTCTTCCAAGAATGCATGTATATATGACGAATTATTGTATACTTTTGTTCATAACGAAATCGTTTTCCCTATGAAAGATATTGTATTTAATCCATCATTATTATTCTCGGATCTGCGTTTGTTGTGTCCCATCCTGTTTTTTTACGAGTATAACCGGCGTGAAAATCGGGAGTCAGTGACTGAGGGTATTGTTCTTTAATGCATTGAAATAGACTGCAGTTTATACTTGAAATTTACTTTAATGAAAGCGGTATACTGGTCAGAGCGTAGGACGCGCCATTTAAATGACAGAGCCAATTCTCGTCATTTTGCTGATTGTGTCTTTAAAATCGATAGCAAAAGCTTCATTAGATAGATTACAATATCAAAAATTAAAAACAAGTTACGATTGTTATTTTAAAAATTTTCAAAAAAATATTGTCAAAAGATCGGGTGGTGAGAAATTCCCCTTTAACAGTTTTTATTTTACCAAAATTACATGTGCTTTGCAAATATCGACAAGATGGATGTGAGACTTACCGCTAGTTACAGCACATATACTATTACGCTTTATATTAAAACTACGTCCGTCACATGGACATCATTGAAAAACTTTTTCCAACAAAGAGGCGAGAGATTACCCAGTTGCAGTAGTTGACTAAGAGAAGTTTTCACTGCTGGCTCACAAATGCAGACATGTTACCCTACATAAACGCGTTGTCACGACACTAGGTTTATATTTAATAAGGCAACGCCAGAAGATAAGCAACAACTACTAATTTAAATGTTAGGTTTGACTTAATCAGAGATAGAACAAACGCTCTCTCCCACTCTCGACAGAAACGATACAACATTAAGTCAAGGAAAGCAGTGACGGAGACAAACCGTCCATTTTACGAAACAAATATGCCCTAGTGAATAAAAAATGTCACCAGCTTCAGCTAAGGTCTCTCCAAGACTCCTTGCACTTTGTCCCTCTTTTGAGAAATCTGTGATGCGCCACTAGTAAGTGTGACAGTGGTATTTAAGTAAAATTAAATCTATGTATTTTAATTGATAACTGATCATAACTTTTAAGGTTCGAAAAATAATCAGATTTAAAAAAATATATATATTATTTCAAGAAAAAGTACAGATAGATTATAGTTTAAGCATTTGGTTTTTTCATCATATTCAAAACATCATGTAGTTCTACGATGTCAGGAAATATTTCTATTGTATTATGGTAAACGAAACAAGGAAACAGAAATTAAGTATTTCCTTTTTTCAAAGTGAATATTGTTATTCAATCCTTTCATAACAATATTCGTCTGCTATTTTACACAATCGTCTGCAATTGTATATTTGTTAGATATTCTTACCCTAATATGCCATTAGATCATTTAAAAAGGGGATTGAAAATTAGAAAATATTATACTGAAAAACTAATATCATGAATATAACATATAATTTTTTATTACTTTCTTGAAAATTCTAAGGTAAACATTTACTAGATTTTTGATTAGAGGAAGTAATTTTAGAATAATAACACGAAATACTTCCGTACGGTTTCAGTTGCTTTAAATGAATCAAATTCAATGGATATCAAGAAAAAGGTAAGATTAATTAAAACACAGACAACACTTTATATAATTACATGAAGAACAAAGACGCCGTAAACTATTTGGAAAGAATAGAAAGCAGATCACAATTCGGTAAAAAGTAGCAATTTATATACTATGATCTACTCTCCGTAAGTTATAGTCTATGAACAGTTTCTCGACAATATATCAGTTATAATGAACTAAAATCGGTGCATAGTTTTACTTTATCGTTCCAATCGTTTGTTGTATCGTTTTCAGTCGTTATAAATTTTACACGCACTTTAATCGCATGGGCACATCTTCCAAGTTAATGTTTTTAAGATAATATCATTATTGAAATGCTGCAGCTCATTTTGGTTTTTGTAAATCTTGGACATACCAACTAAATAGTGAATCTCTGTTAACCTGTCTGTCCAAGGAATATGAACACAAAATAAAGAAGCCGAGCGGTTAAGGTATATAATGTATTAGTCGCGTGGTCTGTCAACAATGAAGTTGCGGGCAGGTTGTACTCGACTTCAATTTTGATTGAATAGGATTTCAAGTTTTCTTACTACAGGTTAGAGGTTCTCTCCGGGTAGTCCGGCTACCCCAATAAAACCGGACATGATATAGCCAAAGTTGCAGAAAATGGCGTTAAACACCATTCAAACAAACATACAATAAAAATTCACATGAAAAACGCTAATTATTATTTATTTTTTAGTTGTTGGTTATTAATCAAAGTATCGAAGAACTTAAACAGACAGAGATCCAAATATGGACAAGAATTTCATCAGATAAGTAAGTAAGTCAGTGATGTCAGAATCGGACAAAAATTTTTAAAAACATACCGTTTAATCATTAATTAATCATTAATTAATTTCGGTAACAGACTGGTATTTCATACATTACGTAGGACAGTTAGAGGCTCGATTGGGTTACCAAAATATTAAAGAAACAAACAGTTCAGAAAGGGATGCCTAGATGTCAAGCTTAAATGAGTAAACAGACACAACTGACACATATAATGATGCCTTAGTATACAGACTGATATTAAAATATTGATATTCAGACAAACATGCATGAAATAAGTCCAACACTTTTTAAACTTTGATGGGAGCAGGGGACGTCAGAGAGCTCTCCATAAACAAAACAGCGGATTTTGAGACTCGGGTCTGAGTGGGCACATTTTACAATCTCACGATGTTAATAGATAGGGCAATATATGGTGTGCATTAAAAAATTCTCATATCGGGATCGGCTAAACGATAACTGTTTTTCATTCACTCCATATATATCCGTATCCCAGGTAACTGACTGTATAACTAGTAGTATCTGCTCAGAAAAGGTATACTTACACGGCTTTGGCCACTATGGTTCTAATGTTTTGTTTATCTCATCTTTTTATATGTAATACTTATCTCCACAAAACAAGAAGAAGTACAGAAACTATAAATGACCATATTGAAAGTAAGTAATAATTAATTTTTACCGATTCAAATGGTAAAATCCAGAAATCAAAATACCTATGCATCGAAATAGGCAAACACCTAGGAGCATAATCAATCTATATGTAATATCTAAATACGAACAGCATTTAATTGCAGGTGTTATCTTAATTCCAACGTTTTTCTTAATATTTTTACCTAGATGATTCTAAATATTTTAAGGATTAACAAGATACTTTGCTCGAAAACGTCACAATATTTAAACCGGATGTCGTTATCGTTTAATGATGGGTATTGCCTGGCCTCCTACTACGAAACAATGCACTGATTCGATTGCAACAAGCCGGCACTGAATATATTGTAACTCTTAACGTTTTTTGTTGTTTGCCACGATACTCACTTTTAAACAACTGGCTCTTTCTCCTTAGCACTGTAAAAATGAAATGATTGAACTAAAACTCAAATATTAAATTAAAACGATAAAATAAATATTGAAATTAAACCGCTATCGATTTCTTTTTATCGGTAAACACTGAGGAATTCTTATGGCATACGACCAAAAGCGCGCATCCTAAACGACATTTTGTCTGAGGTTCCAAACTGTATGAGCAGACGGCAATATACGCCAAAAAATTTTCGTTGCGTGCATACATTATTGTGTATTGAACAACTCTTACTTACATATTAATCTATTTCTTCAATACAGAATCATAAAATAAAAGGCCTAAATAAAATAAAAAGATCACTCACCAATGTAGGTTTTTAACCAGGTTTTCATCGAAAATCATGGTTATAAGATTGGGGTATGGCGAGCGGGCGGGTAGCGTTAAACAGAGTGTGTCCGGACAATAACGGTCAATCTTGCGGAAACTTTGTATATAACAAGCATGCATAAAAACCTACCTCGGGATTAGGTTTGGGGGCAGTCTGGTCAAGATCAAAGTCACTTACTAAAAATAGATAAGTTTCCGGTCAATAACTTCAATTTGGATAAACTAATCTTGCTGAATTTTGGGTATAGCAAGCTTCCATAAAGACCTAGCATGGGATTGCATTTGAAGCCAGTCGGGTCAAAGGCAAGGTCACTAATACACATGTACTTAAAAAAAGTTTCCGATTAGTCTGCTACAAAAATGTTTCAATCGTTAAAAAACCTGCTTTCGTGGCATGCAGTTTTAACCTTCTATTTCTTAAATAATAATACAGGAATTGTAGAACGCGTGTCTAACCTGGAGACGCGTTACAATCAGCACCAGAAGTCATTAAACGAGGTGACAAAACTAGGCTTAACATTATTGGATAAGGCGAGCAGCCTGAAAGATATAATAGGAATGCTTGTTTGTAATGACGAAAAAATTGCAAATAAATGTTTTGAACCTCAATCGAGCAAGCTAGAAGAAAATCATAGTCATTTCCATTCAGAAACAGACAACATTAAATCAGACATCGCACATGTATCTAAATCGAATTCCAATGTCCCAGAGACTCAAGACACAAATGAAAGTGGGAATGAACTGCAAATCTTAGTAGAGGATAGTGTACTGGACAAATCCGCTTTTTCTTACATAGACGATGTTGCGGTCAATAAAACGGAAGTGGAAGCTACTATGGTTTTAACAAAACATGATATGAATTCGGCTAAAAATGAACGAAATTATGAAGGAAACGACCAAATTAAAAATCATGTTTTACTTGAAAAGGACCTTAAAATGTCTTCCTCGGAAAAAAGTAGTAAGAAGTCTGGTTTTAACATACAAGTTTATAATGTTACTGAAATTAATTCAGGTGACATCGAACAAAAATCAAATAATCATAGAAAGATTTGTAGGAATGAATTTGGATATAAATTTAAGCTTTCTAATATGGAACTGGATAATCGTGTAAGATTCCACAACAAGCTGGCCGCATTTGGTGAGGGTCTGCCGGTGACAAGTAGTGAGGACATAACCATACAACCAACTCCCAACATAAAAATGATGGTACCAAGAGAAATCACTACAAAAAGGTAACTTTAAAATGCCTTTGTAATACTAGTAACTGATTTTTGTTTGTATAGTATTACAATGTATCTTAACATAAACTAATTTAGTTATGTGAGTTGATCGTACTATTCTAGCAGCATCGATTAACTCTTAATTTTATACATATATGATTTAGTATTATGTTCTCAGACAACACCATATCATGCTGTAACAATGGTCTCATGTTTGTATGATATATTATCTGAATTTGTCGAAGATTAATTTGGGCCCTAATTTGAACTTATGTAAAACAGTCACTTTTCGGTTACCAAACCAATATGCTTTTAAAATATATATTCCAATATGGTTATATTTGAATACGTCTTTTACTAGGCTGAATTTTACTGCCGTTATAATCCAAAGTTAGATTTGTGATTTGTCGTATTAACGGCAGAATTCAGTCCTATTGCTCGTAATGTAGCAAATAAAAAATTCTAACTTCGGTCTATTTATACAAAATTTAAACATGATATTCATCTTCGTTACGTCATTAAAGCTTTAAACATTGAGAAACTAACGGGAAACGATCTTTATTGAAAAAATTTCTTTTTTGGTCTTTGAAGATGCACGTGGAAAATTCTATGTTGATAATTTATCCGTATATGGATAATGTGACCTAATTTTATTATCAAAGTGCTAATTTGAATACTATAACAACCATTCCGTAGTAAGAATCCAGTAATTTACGTATGTATTACCCAAGATTCAACACGCCAGTCAGTTTCGGGCTTCTCAATGCTTTTCATGTAGTAAACGAAATTAAAATTAAAAATAATGTGTTGGGATGCCAACACAGAAGTCGCCCAACATCCCCATGGATAGTATTGCGTTTCACTCAGGACATTAAAATGTACCTACACATCAAATTGCATTAAACTCGGACAATGTTGAAAATTTGAAGCGTTTTTTGGCGGCCATTTTGAATCCCACGGTCAAAAAAAAATTCAGAATGTGGAGTTCCACTCGGGACACTTAAATCTACCTCCACACCGAATTTTGTTGCAATCGAAACACGTTAAATTTCATCGAGATCGGATAGCGTTGAAAATTATGCACGTTTTTCGCCACCATTTTAAAACGTGCCGTCGGAAAAAAATTTCAAAGGTAGCGTTTTACTCGAAATGCTAACATCTACCTCCATACTAAATTTCGTTGAAATCGGATCACGGGAAAATTTTTGCCATTTTGGGGTGGGTGTCGTCAAGTGGTGGCCATTTTGAAATGGCGGCCATTGTAAAAAAACTGACTATTGACTGCACCATTCCATATATCGATCTACAATTGTGCCAAGTTTTATTTGATTCTATTAAGGCGTCTCTGAGAAATGTGTCGGACAAGTTCACGATCTAGAAAAAGTGGAAAACGAAACACAGAAGTCGCCCAAAATCCCATGGATAGTATTGCATTCCACTCAGGACATTGAAATATACCTACACATCAAATTTCATTAAAATCGGACAACGTTGAAAATTTTACGTGTTTTTGGCGGCCATTTTGAATCCCACAGTCCAAAAAAAAATCCAAATGTGGAGTTCCACTCGGGACACTTAAATCTACCTCCACACCAAATTTTTTTGCAATCGGAGCACGTTAAATTTCATCGAGATCGGATAGCATTTAAAATTATACACGTTTTTCGCCACCATTTTGAAACGCGACGTTGGAAAAAAAAATTCAAAGGTAGCGTTTCACTGGAAATACTAAATCTACCTCCATACCAAATTTCGTTGAAATCGGACCACGGGAAAATTTTTGCCATTTTTGGGTGGGTGTCGTTAAGTGGCGGCCATTTTGAAATGGCGGCCATTATCAAAAATCTGACTATTGACTGCACCCCTCCGTATGTCGATCTACAACTGTGCCAAGTTTCATTTGTGAGAAATGTGTCGGACAAGTTCACGATCTAGAAAAAGTGGAAACCGAAATAATAATAAGAAGAAGAAAAAGAAGAAGAAGAAACGGTGCAAAAGCAATAAGTCGCCAAAACTTCATTTTGGGCGACTTAATAAGACACGAATGTCAATTAATACACAACGCACAGAGGGTTATAAAAAACGGCAATAACTTCAATCACGTATCAATAAAGATCGATTTAAAACACGAAACCGATAAAAAAATGGTTACACTGTCCAAAAATCAAGATCGACCACGTCTGATTGTACATGCAACTTCTTTTGGACATCAAAAGTGCCGCTCTGCTACATTACGAGTATTGGGACTAAATTCGTACTTTCGCCAAAAAAGGGAGGTTACGATTACTCGTTCTATTCTTTTACCAGATTATCGTTTATATCGTACGTATGGAGTATTCTTGGTTAATAAAGTTTTATTAGCACAGTAATGGTCTCGGCTTTCTGTGGACCAAAGTTGGAAGATCAACTGCCTACTTTACAATTTTAGATATTTATATATAACCTGGAGTTGTCTACTATTAAGTATAAGTTGATGTCTTATCCATTAGGAGAAATGTTTTTCTGTAATTATACCGTTAATAAATATGATGAAAAAAACAGGCCATTAATAGAATTTTGGTTCACCAGTCTTTACACGCGTAGTGCACCCATCTAGATGATACGTTGTTTTTCCGAAATATAATTGACCAAAATCAAAACCTAATCTTTATTTTTTTAAATAACCCCGATCTTTACCGTCCCTCCGTTATTTTTAAAAGGGGGTTAATATTTTACTGGGTTATATATGAGCAGAGGGTACATAGCAATGGGGTTCCTTCCGTTACAATTTCTCTTATGCGCAACTCCTCCTACACTACTTCATGGAATTTGATGAAACTTATAAAAAGTCTTTGTCATATAGTGCCATTGTGCACTTGATATTTAACATTTTGATTGTATTTTTGGGGATTTCGCGTAATAAAACACGGACTTTGTCATTTGACATAGGAGGGTACCCATCTATTATCCGCAACTCCACCTACACCACTGAATGAAACTTGATAAAACTGTCACAGAATCTTTGCCACATAGTGCCATTGTACACCTGATATTTTACATTGTTATCAGATTGATATTTGGAGGGTTTTAAAAATTGGGAAGCGGGAGTTATCAAGTAATGAGCCTTGCTCTTAGTTTTTCTAGTTAGAAACATGTCTCATATATTCTTTAAACAGGCTTATCTATTATTTTAAAATACCAAATACCTAATATATTTTGTTAAAAAATAGACATATATGTTTTTTATCCTTGGTGACATTTGCGAATCAAATTTCTAGAATGTAAAAATATGTAATATTTATCAAATATGGACTTTTTACGAGGTCAATACGTAGTTATATGGACCGTGGAGGAAAATATTGACCGAGGACAAAGTCCGAGGTCAATATTTTTCTACAGGTCCATATAAAAAGTCCTTAATTGTTATATTACATATGAATTTTTCTCTATTTATTTAAATTTAGAATAATGAGTCGGAAGAGTATATCCGGATCTAATTTTAGAAACAGGCCTTAAATATGCTTTATAAATAGTAACATATCCGGATCTATTTTTAGAAACAAGCCTTAAATATGCTTTATAAATAGTAACATGCCTTAAATATGCTTTAAAAATAGTAACAAGCCTTAAATATGCTTTAGAAATAGACTATATACACAGAATATTTTTGGGGACCACGTGACTAAATAATCCAATGAAAATGTAAGAATCATAAACCATATGTAATATTTGTGAATATGCCAGTATAGACATTATATATAAATTTCGTTTGTCCTTATATGTGTAGACTGAATTGTCAGTCCAATGTCTTGTATTTACCCTTCAATAAAGTGTTTTTCTATACGGTTTTGTAGATCGGAAAAATCTGATACCAGGACGTCTAGTCTTTTCGCTGGATTAGATGATAGCACCATAGAAACAGGTATGTTACATCCGTAAGTTATCATAATATAACTGAATGATTGGGTCGAAGGCTGCTAAATTTTTCGTTTGTAAATATATACAACATTGTCAGTGGGCTCGCAACCTTCCAGTTTATAACTGTTCATGTTTTTGACTTAAAAGTTAGTGACTTTATATGTTATTATTCAGATTGTCAAGCAGATAAAAGCAATTCAACAACATAATTTGTATCTGCAAAAACATAAGAACTTCTAATAAATAAATTAGACATTAAGAGTTCACTTGGCAATCCTTAGTACGCATCCACTATACTTGTAAAAGTGATATTCCTAGTAAATTACAATCTTTTGTCTCCCTTATCAAAATCGCTTATTGTGATCTCCACGCCTTGTATTTAATACCAAAACGACACAGAAATCAATACAAAAGGGGGATTCTTCTAAGTGTACTACCAACCTTCTTGCCTACTGTTTTAATAGCAAATAAAAAGAGTCTACAAAAACATTACATTTTCTACACCAGGACTGGCATAAAAAATGCTGATACTGAATAGTTCAGATGACCTGTTAGACATCTTATGGTATTCTTTTATTTTTCGACACTCTACATGACAATCCCCCACGTGCAACTTCAGATTAGACTTAATAGAGATTTAATGAACGCTGTTTTTGTCAAGAAAAACAGAATGAAATAATATAAATACTTAGTTATTGTGCATGACAGAATTACTTCGTTGTCATTGATTTTAAATTTCAAAAATACAATGAAGTTAAATCAGTCAATTGTTTGACTTTTTCACTTACCGTATTGTTTCATGTTTAGGAGACTATTTTTAACAAACTACTGGCATTTAATTAGGTACTAATTGCTGCCAAATGAAGAAGGAAGAACAGGCGCTGACACAGGCCTTTAATTTCACATTCTGCTATATAGATTATGTCTTGTAACTGAAAACTGCTGAATTTGTGACTATATGAGTTTGATATAACCCAAGCGAGCTTGAAATTAAATGCACCACTAATATTCTAGCAACAATTGTTGAGTATATTATCTTGCCTTCCTACTATTCGTGTCATTGTCTCGCGTAACTAAAATGTATAATTTGAAACAACTAAAGCGTGATATCTATATATGTACCCAACACTGCAATTATATGGTACGCAATATTAAGTTGGAGAAAAAGATCCATGAATGGGTTTATTTTTTAACATATTTGTATATGATATTAATTGTAACAATTCAACACATCATTTTTATGTCTAAAGTATAACTATTGAAAACCACAAACTAACGCTATCATCCGGGACTTACAAATGTGGAATTTAGACAATAAATTAACACATGCTATCCATATTTCACAAAATTGGTATTCAAAGTATTCAATGAACGTCGGAACCTCTCATTAATATATATGATGTAGGTAAACAGAACGTAGTTTATTTAGGTCCTATATTTTGTCAGATACTAAAGGACAGCCCAAGACCATCAATGATTGGTTAAAATTTGTCAGTCAAGTTAACGCACACTGTAAGTAGGGCTTATATATTACCATATATAAAAATTTTATTTTGAAGTCATGAAATCAGTAGAACGTGAAAATAGAACTATATATTGCTCTGTCAATCAAATACATCTTCTTAGTTTTTAATTTCGATTTTTTCTGGTTTTTTTATTAAAAATTATACTGCGCTGTTCTATGGATATATACTATATCGCAACTCATTATTCGACATTTGTTCGCTTGTATATCAAAATATTGCACCTAAGTTTAAACAACTACATGCATATATAATTATAGCCAGTTGCAGGTTAAGATCAAACCCTCCTCTACGAGGTAGCGGACAGCACGCTATACTTGTACTAGACACATCTGAATACATGAAGGGTCATATGTTTGAAAGTATGAAATCAACAGCCTTACAATATGTCGAGGGTATGTCGATAAATAAATTAAAGTTATCAGATACAATGTAAATCTACAAATAAATAATAAACATATTGTGTGCGTATATTGTGAGATTAAGACGTGTTGACATAATGCATTAAGATAATTTATTTAAGCTATATAGAGTTTAATTACCACTGATGCTGAAACATATTGAATATTGTTGTGTTCAATCAGTCTCGGATATCACAACCATAATGTGTCAAAAACAGAAACAAATTCAAAATTTGCGTTACAGTCCAGAAAACATATAAATTAATTGTGCTCACCTGGAAAATAAGAAAAAAGTGATTTTTACTGGGTTTTTAACGGTTAAGTTTGTGTTTTCTGTTGAATTTACATTATAAGTTGTTCCCTTTACTTATATAAAATTTTGTCAAATATATATTATATAGGTATTCAACAGATAAACACTACGATGGGGATGGAAGATAATATAGGGTTAGCTATATTTGGTGGACAAACTTGTCTTATACAAGAATCAACAAGTAATTACGACTTGATAAAGCAATTGATAGGTAGGCTACTTAATTTTCGTTAAAAAGCTAATAAATTAATCATATATTTTGAAAAGGTATTCTTGCATACCGTAATATAAATAGGTATTAAATATTATATATACTGCACTGTCAATACTAATAGAATAAATAAGGACACTGTACTAAACACGTGAATTTGCACTGTTGTTTCATTGATATCTATCAGGAAGGTACTCGGCTACCACTTTATAAACATATCCTGAGCGTTATCCATAAAAATACAAAAGCTGCGACAAATGGTCATCCACAAAATGTAATTTGTTAGATGTTTTTAAGAACGCCTGAATATATGATGTCTTATGAACATCTTATGTTATTAGATCTTGTCATGAACGCCTGAGTATATTAGGTCTCGTTATGAACGCCTAATTATATTAAATCTTTCATGAACGCCTGAGCATGTTAGGTCTTTTGATGAACGCCTTATATTAGATTGGTTTGTTTGGTCTTGTCATGAGCCTGAGTATGTTAGGTGTTTTCCATGAAGCCTTACTATGTTAGGTCGAGTCATCGATTATAATGTCGTATTTTACTTTCTACAGCACAGCAGCAGCCCGGTGGAAGCGCACCTATTCTTGCAGGATTATTGATGGGATTATGTGGGGTTTTAGGAGGTATTTAAGTTATTAAAACAGGATAATGGTACCTTATGTGCTTAGATAACTATTGTATTGAAAAACAATTGATATTGGGTAGTTTGGTTTATATTTGGTATTTGACATTTTTCTTTTGATGTATATTGTTTTATTAGCTTGTAGCGTAGATGATACTAAATTTCATAGCAAACTTGGAGTATACTAGTTTATAAGGTTGTAGATATATATTTTAAATTGATAGTTTGATTATTAAAACAAGATGATATTTGTTTTTAAACTAAATATAAACAAATTGGTAGTATCCTTATCAGATAATGATTCATTATCACTAAAACTGCTGATATGAAAGTGTATCTTCATGACATAAACGTCTTAACTTACTTGTAACACAGACAACGCCATACATCCTAGAAAAAGGTGTTTCATAATGTTAAATCAGTAGAATTTTGATTAAGCAATTCCCTAAATCAGTGTGACAACAAAAAGATTCCTTTGCACGTAGAACCCAGATGGCTGAGCCTCAAAACAGGGTTGTTAAAAAAAGATCCCATAGCACGTAAAATCCAGATGGCTGAATTCCAAAACAGGGCTGTTAAAAAAAATAAGGCAACGCGTAGAACGGGAAATATATTTATTATATTTGTTTTTTACCTTTTGACCTTTAGTCACCTCCCCTCGAAACGCTAGAAACGTAATTCTGTTTTGATTAAAAACAATGTGTTTGTTCGGGAAAATTTGTTAAGACAAAAATGCACATCTGATGTTATTGTTTTTATTTCTTTGAAATTTTAAGTTTTAAAAAAGAGCTTTTTAAACATTTATAATGTAAACAAGGGAAAGAAGAAACTTACATTACAGTTTTTCTTAGTTAAATACGAATTTAACAATCAGGTTCATATACATTTAGATTATAATATCACATGTACATTCATTTCTAGGGGATCCGTCGTCGTACACGCAGAGGACATGGATGACGCTTCGGATAAAAATGCATGTTTTAATAGGTTTTTCAATATATAATTCATTTATAGGCCCATTATCAAACGTAAATGGCTGTACAATTCAAGGACGAATTATTTTATTCACTGACGGGACAGCCGGAACTGAGTTACAAGAGTCCGAAACAAGACGGCTCGGCATGGAATCATATTTTATCGGAGATTTCAGGGTAAGACGATTTAATCCCTAATGTAACTTTTAAACTACATGTTGAATACGGGTTTACAAGCTGACAATTGGTAAAATCGTAATAATTATGTTGTTTGTTCAAAAGAGACACTTGCAATGTACATTGTATAATTGTATTTTCCAATTGCTTAAAATACGTTATTAGTTGCCATTTTTACAAAAATTCAGGTGTCTGACAAGTAGTTATTTATCCAATACTGAAAAACAGGTCTATATAAAAGTTGGTTACCCAAGAATAAGTAAAAAAACAAAAGTGTCAGGTGATTTCAATTGGACGTTTTCTATTATATCCTCATATTGGGTCACGGTTAGCTGTTGATAGAAATTTGAAGTCAGGTGTTTTTTTAGATTAATCTTGATTTGGTTTTCGTACAGTCGTATTTGATTTGTTCTCGGTCATTTTTTTGTGGCTAATTAAAGTCATTGGTAATAATAAAGATTTAGTATAATGTGTGTTTCCATATTGACTTTTACGTCACTTCCAGGTAGGAAACTGAATTTATCAAATTTCTTTCACTGAAAAATCTCTGTATTTCATCGCTATCAATGTACAATGTAATAATACTATTTGTTCTCGGTAAAATTTTGTTGGTTAATCCAGTGCTGCTTTAATTTTTATTGAGTGTCAATTTCGTGTGCGTTAATAGACGACTTTGCAAAAATGCCATATTTTCCATACTGTCTCTGATCCCAGATATTACTACCCGGTATAAGTGACGCTAAATCTAAAATCAACAGAAAACCACACATATTCGCATTATACAGTTATGCCTTGCGTACATTTTATATGGGTGCTAAGTTTTAATTGGTTGGATGTATGTTCTTATGTATCCACAAAACATTTTCTATCTAGGTAATTGTGGGAAAGTGTCGAAGACATACAAGGCTGCACATTTTACTTTAAATCGCTTAGGTAATGCAAATCTATACTTCATTTATAGTATTTATTCAGTCATGAATGACTGAATGTACCGTTAATTATCAGTAATATACCTTACACTTTATATAGGGTCAAGCATCAGCAGCACAAGTTATAGAAATGTTAACTGATCGTTATATAAGAACATACTACGTTCCTATCGGAAAGCAAAAACACACTACAGTAAGTGTACTAATACCTTTGTAACTTACATACACGCGCATGTGTATTTAGGTAGATTCTAGTTAACTTTATGTTAAAAATTATTAAGGTCATGTAAGTACAACATAAAAGAATACAAAAACGCGATCCTATCCATTGCTACTATAACTTTCAAAGGAATAAAAAACTCATATGGTCCACACTCACTTTTAAAAAAAATTGTTCCAGGTCATTTTCACTATAACTTTCAAACACTCTACATGATCATCGATATGCATTTTAAAAACAAGGATTAACAATATTATTAAAAGTTGTTTTTTCAAGAACAATTGTGAGACGATATAAATATCTGGTAATTAGCCACGACAGAACTTACTTTGTAATCAGTTTCCCTAAATCAGATAATTAATATACAGAAGGTAATATCTGTCAAATGTTGATCTTCTAGTTAACATAATTTTTTATATTTTGATATTATTCCATTGCGTACAAATTGTGCTCCTCTCTCGCCGACCTGTTTATTTACTCCAATGAGGCTGAATTCCTAGAGGAACTGCAGAAGAAAAAGAAAAGACACTGAGCCACACATTTAATTTCACATTTCGCTATAGTTGCGATGTTTTGGTCTCAAACTAGACTAGCGAGCCCAAATTAAAGACACCACCAATACATTTACGTCGGCTTCTTATTAAGACCTACTTATAAAAATAGACTTGCGGAGAAGTTTTACTAGGCTATACGAAAAACTTGATGACTCCAACTTTCCACTTATCGTTCATTAATAACAACATTCCAGCTGCTCGGGCATATGATGTGTACATGTCATAACTAAAACGGTATACCAGATCCTGCGAGTCTGTTTTCTTGATCAGTCACTACCTACTCTTACAAGGGCAGTTGTGCCTAGGTTGATATTATCCCTACCGAATGTATATGACCTTCACGATAACTTATAATTGATAGTTAAGGTAATTCCATCTCTCTAATACGATAAGATATTTTGGCGTAGTCATAAGTAGTCTTTCATATTCTTGCATTTGACTTGACAATAAGTAATTCGATGATTGTCTAGTTAGAGGCAGGCACTGCTTACACGTCAGGAGTGAACCCATGATATTAATGGGGTTCGGGATTTTGTTTTTTGTGTTTGTGTTGTATATGTGTCTCTAAATTCGGATTTGTAATCATCCCTTGACGTTTTTGTTCGGTCATTTTCCTTGCAATCTGTTTTTCTTAAATAAACTAATCTCACCTATTGTCATAAAACAATTATTTACAATTACTGCACTTGAACGAGATCAATATGAGGTTTTATGGAGCAGAGGCAAAACCGAGTTCAATATTATTCTACACTGCTCCATAAAACCTCACATTGGTCAAGTTCAAGTGTAGTAATTGTTTTGTTACATAATTTAATGAGTCATGAAATGGAATATACAGGATTTTTCATTCTCGAAAGTGACTGTCTTTCATAATCTTTATTTCTCGAAAATCGGTAAAATATCGACATAATCCATGACAAAATGTTTGCATTGATTATTTCTTGTATAATGTCCCATTCTCGGTCCTTGCTTCTGCATAAAATTTACATAGAATTGAGTCCGATTTCCGATGGTCCACCGTTTCCAAACTAACTGACATATCCTTTTCACGTTAATATTTCGTAAAAAAGCTTATCGCTTGCTCTGTCGATTTTCGAGTGTTGACAGCATCTTTTCTTAATGATTTCATTGATTTCCAAGTTAGTAATATCTGCAAATCTTCGCTTATTAGAACCAGAACTATCCGTATTACGTTCACTCGATGACGTTACCATGTTTACAAACAACAACATAATTCGAACATCAGTCAGAACGATAATTTTGATTGGTTTAGGGGATTAAAGAAGGAAGATTTGATTGGCTATCGTATTTCCGTTGGGGGAAACAGCACGTGCTAGGTATTTCCATTCATAAATTTCTCACGAGAGTGCTATATAGTTTTTTATTGAGTAAAACGAGTGTTTTGCGAACCAATATGATAGGAAATGGAAAGTCACGTGTATTGGTTTAGGCAAATAGGAAAAAGGCAAACATATATATTATGTAATATAACAAATATTGTCACTAAAACATAAAAAACAATTCTTAAACTGATCCAAGCCACGGTCACTTTAACTTTAAAGAGTAAAAAAGACTGTTCCTGAAATTTGTCAATTTAACTTAAAAAATTTAAAACTGATTCGGGACATCGTACCTATTTAAAGGAATAAAAATCTGATGCAGGTCAACGTGTAAGACGACAATAACTATTTCATTTAAAGCAAATGTAAAAAGACTTTTTAAAATATCCATATATGAAGAACTAGTTTGAGAAATATATAGTGTATTATTTACATATTTACAGGCAATTAAAATGTCGAACGGAAATATTATGCAACAGGCAGTAAGACAGACAAATGGAAAGATAGTTCCACCTGATGAAATGTACCGGTTAATTAGAATGACACAAGTAGTGGTAAGTTTGACGTTTGTTTGTTTTAGTACAAGATGCTTGCTACCCTTATCGTAAAATGTCATTAAATGGATTACCTTTCTTTGAAACATTCAATTTGCGATTTGCATAATAAATAAAACAAATGAAAATTAAAGTAAATAAATCTGTAACCAACTTTTTTTATCCTATCATTCTCTTCTACATCCCGCAAAACCAATATGATTTTTTTAGAAATATTGCCAAGTTATTAAAACATTAAGTTTTTTGTTAACATATGCCGATTTAGCCGGTTGATCTGTAACGAATGATAGAAATTTTATGTCTTTTAGCGAGTGGAGAGCAACGGAACGAGCCTAAAGACATAAAAATTTCTATCACGAGTGAAAGTTCACACGGGCTTTTCCAAAAGCGCATGAAAGTACCTATTTCTTCCGTAAACCAACAACTTTTACATCGCTATATCCTATAGACTCTCCATTGTTTTAGACTCCATTGTCTTTGACATCCAATCAGAACGCCGGAAACAAGAACGTCAAACAAGAACGTTGTTATGCTTCCACAACAACGTTCTTGTTTCTGGCGTTTTGATTGGACGACGCAGCTAGTACAGATGTGTGCGCTTGAGCTCATCTGTACTGGATCACCTGTACCAGAAATCGGCCATTTACGGAAGAATTTGGACTCTTTTTTACTTTTAATACGAGTAAGATTTCGCGCAGGGAGGTAATTGTTTAATAGCCTTTGGCTATTTCAGTACTATCTGGTTATTACTTCAAATGTTTCTTTGCTCGATGTTACTTTTTGCCGTCAATCTAGCTTCAATAGCGACGCCACCAATTCAAGTTTTATAATGCTAATTGAAGTCAGTAGTGCTAATTTGCGTTTAGTTATCACTATCGTTGGTTTCCATCTAAGCCTACGATATATGCACATGATCAAAAGGCCTTTAAGCGTACAACGTTATAAATTTGGATATGCAAATTTTCGGTCGTTTTTAAGTTCAAATATAGGAATATCGAGTTTGATAAATTCATTTTTGCATCTCGCTCTACTTTGATGCGACGTGCGAAGATAAAGGTTTCTAAACCAAGTTTGTCGTCTAGTACATTTTTTATGAAGCTTGGTTCTGTTGGTTTTTACATAGTGGAGCACTTGATTCCAAATCAAATAATGTTTTCTCGCATAATGAAAATGATGTGTGATAGTAATCTAACAAATATCTTTGATGAGGAAAGCTCGAAGCAATGTTATCAACAAATAGATCGTTCTAGTCATCAGGGATTAACTTCTTCTTATTCTGAGTGTAGCTGAATTTGTGTTCGCCGTACATACAGCAAACATCCAATCAATCAACCAATTTTACGCATTCTAAATCGAGGAACTTCGTTTAAGTTATTCATGTTGCCGAAGATCTGTCAAACTATAAATTTAAACCTGGACTAGTGTGTGCTTAACGACTCTTACCGTACCTGATGTTTAGATGTGTAGAAAACCTCAACTGTGTTAATTAGCTTCTCATAAATTCTTTAAAATAAGTTCTGCAGCCTTGTTACTGCGTAACATGCTAAGGTGCGTGTATGATTTAAATTTACAGTGCATTCTTTGGTCCTCCCGAGCGGAATATCCGATTTTCAACTTTACGGCAGTAGGTACTGCTGTTCGTATTTTACCTCCATAATTAACCTAAAACTATTTATTCCCATGTGAAAGCTCAAATGTCGGATTATGCGAGACGTAGTGTGCAAATGTTTTGTCTTATATCTCTGGTACCATCAATAAGTGATTTTCCATTGTCTTTCAGTCAGTAAATCGTATGCATGTTTCAATCTCAAACTCTTGTTTGTTTTACCAATAAAATGTCATCAAAGAAATCAAGAAGGATTACAGCCTCCTATACATTAAAAGTAAAACTATATTCTCTCATGAAAGTGTTCCTGGCAACATGTTTCAGTCGGTACCTTGATATCAGTATTAAGTCCGATCTTTGTAGGTGTCTTTGCATAAAAAACTGTGCTTAGTTTTTTCAGAGCTTTAGTTTAGACTCAGGCTCACATTTTCATTTGCGTTGCTCTGTGTTTTCCACCCCTTTGCCAGTCTTTGAATAAACTGGTATAAAGTCGTTTTTACATTTCAGACAACTTAAATTTGCACTCAGCAACAACGCATGCGTACAAGACAGTAAAGCAGAAACGATAAATCTTTGCTTTGTTGTCAATAATACTGACTAGTGATTCATGACAAAATACGTTCAGTTGTTTGTTGACAGTGCTTCGATATAAAATGCCTTAACGATATGCCTTTTCTCACAGCAGTGCCGTTTCCTTCATTTATTAGGTTCAGTTCATGAAAATGAATTTCTGTTATTCATTACCCAACAGAAATTGAGTAACCTGAACCCAATAACAACCATGGGTCCAATCATGTATCCTCTAAAGCTAATAACTGATGTCGGTCGAAACGTCGCACCGCGAGCTTGTAAAATTTGCGCCATTTGCATAAAGCGTTTATGATTTTGCTGTGATTTTGGCCGTACCCATGTGTCTAAATTAAATCATTTAAGGTTAAGATTTCTTTTACTATTTTGATTTTAAATACTAGTATTGTTTGGGTTTGAGCGCTACTGATCAGTCTTGATGAGAAGAAAGGCGCGTCTGGCGTAGTGTATTCTATAAACTTTAGTATATTTGATGACATTTTATTTCTTCCTCTATTTCGTCTCAATTTTGAACTATAGAAACACAGAATCCCACTTCTGGTTTATATCGATAACAATAATACAAACTGCACTTTTAAAACAAAAAAGTTACACTTTTTTGACGTTAAAACCAATAGGGCAACTGATCATACTTACAATACTCCTTTAAACATTTTTAGTAGCAATTGGTTTTTAAATTTTGGCCTGAAAAAAATACATAAAACAACGAATTTAGCATTGACTATATGTACAGAATGAGCAAGCGATTTGCATTTGACGATAACTACTCTGTGATTAAATATGGCTATGGAATTCTCTTTACGTAACAACTGATTTATGTCTATGAAGTATTTTAAAATACTGCACTTTCAAAAGCGCCTTGACCCATTGCATCAATGCTATGAATTCGTGGCATGATACTGTTTTAGTTACTGGCAGTAACTGTAGCGACAGAACTGAGGTATTCACCAGAAGGTAAAGACAGAGAATTGATCCGAAGAAAAATACACCAGAATGCATCCCACATGGTGGACTCGCACGTAAGAAATATTTAATGAGTTTATTTGTACTTATCAGTATTCATACTTGGTTTTGCATAAAAATATTAAACTTGAAATTAAAACTGTATAGACAGCAAATCAGTTGAGAAATCAAAGGCGGTACGTTTTAAATGCCTTAAATATAGCAGTTAAAAAGCGAAATATTGTTAACATGTCTACAATATTTATTTGGTTTTCTTTCAAACAGGACGACTGTTTAGATATTGTTGTAGACTTTATAAATCCGTTGACTGCAAAAAAAAGAAAAGGAAAATACACAGAGTTAAATTGTCGTACACTACAACTTGGTGACAGAGTACGACGTGGTCCAGATTGGACATTTCACGACCAAGATTCTAACATGCCTGGTACTGTAGTTGGACAGCAAAGCGATGGTATTTAGGGATTTCTGGTTTTTATTAAACAAATAATGACAGCTAATATTTCTACTTTGTAGAAATTGATTTTAGGCAAAAATACTTCTATTTCCGACAATATAATTCTTTTCATAATCGCATGTAATAAATCTATCTAATGTCGATATAGCATATTTTTATAAGACGTTCGACAAAAGTATTTTACTGGAAAAGACAAGAACTACACACTGCTGTCATTTAGAACTTAACCGATTTTCGGGCATCGTTGATATAACCATAACATTATGGGATACCTGTAACAATAAAATATCACATGCTATTGAAAACAATAAAATAATAAGCATTACCGTCTTAAATCGGTAAAACGACACATATTTAACTTATGAAAAATGGGATAGTGTTTTTTGAAGATTTAGGCATTAAAAATAACCCGATGTTTCAATGTATTTTGCTCGATAGAGGCAAAAAGAAAGAAATCGCTGTGTAAAACATTACAAGATATTTGGAACTGTCTGTTAACAGCAGAAATTTTATGGTTTTTATTTGCCCCAAAGAAAAGCAAAGACAATATAAGCATTTAGATATAGCTTTTCAACATTGTATTAATTTGGCCTTTCAACACGTTTATCGCTAGCTTTATCAGACAAAACGCGCTTTGGCATATAAGTTGTATACTAGTAACGTCGGTGATGACTTTTATTTGCAAATATTCACATGCATTATTTCTGTTAATATTTGTTTCAAAATTGGACATGTAATTTTGTAGAAGATTTAAATTCAAATTCGGACGGAATAATCTACAAACGGATTGTCAGATAATTTTAGTACCTATATTACAGGTTGGATTTTAGTAGAATGGGACAGTGGTACAAGAAATGTCTATCCATATGACGAACAAGCCGATCATTATGGTCTAAGAAAGGTAAACGAACGTAGGATATTAGTGGATGAAATGGTTGCAGTTGGTTGTCGAGTCCACAGAGGTAATTTAGTAGATTAAGATGTTTATTAATGTTTTATTTATCAATGGATATCAACTGACATCTAATGTATAACCAAATGTATACATTTTTACATAATGATGCCTTAAGATATATATACAAGTCTAGAAGATTATGCAACGATACAAATGACGGTGTTTCTTGTCAAAAATTTAGACAAAGACTGACCAACGAATGGTCTTAGTCATTGAATGTCAATGTAAATAAATGACGTAAACAAGTCATAACATATTGATCTTAAACTTTCTCACTCCAACTTAACCCAAAATAGTTGCTTCCCAGTCAGCTTGCCGCGGACGTGCCGTGCTGTTACTTGGCTTTGCTCAAATATTCCAACAAGATGTAATCAAAATTACCAAGGTGACAAATTCTACGCCAGACGCGCGTTTCGCCTACTTAAGACTCATCAGTGGCGTTTAACTCTAAATGCTTAAAGTATTATTTTATTTGGCGATGGAATAATATAAGTCCACTGGGATTGTGTAAATACACAATAAAGGTAGTTCAAAATATTATATAAAAAGTCTAAAGAATTTACCAACCAGTAAGCCTATTAAGTATCGGATCGACAAACATGACGATACAGCATAAACAAAAAATAATATACAAGTCTAGAAGATTATGCAACGATACAAATGACGGTGTTTCTTGTCAAAAATTTAGACAAAGACTGACCAACGAATGGCCTTAGTCATTGAATGTCAATGTAAATAAATGACGTAAACAAGTCATAACATATTGATCTTAAACTTTCTCATTCCAGCTTAACCCAAAATAGTTGCTTCCCAGTCCCACGTATATATATAAAATTAGCTTTTATTTTCTTGTTTTAATCAGACATTGAAGAAATTCAGTTTCATAAGAATATAGGAACAAATCGGCAAGGAAAAGGACACAATGAGGCATTCCAATTACCTTCTGAAAAGATGTAACGAAAAGCGTCGTGTGCATCTCATGACCAATAATAACAAATTAACAGCAGATTAAAATATTTCAGCACTGGAAAATTATAATGCAGTGATCATATTAGGGAGTGCATATATATAAATGGCAGTTAAATAATACTAGTCCATAAATATTATCTTACATTCACTGTTTATCAACAGGTCGCGATTGGAAGTATAATGATGATGATGGCGGCCCAGGAAGTCTGGGTATAGTTTTGAAAGTCAGACAAGATGGAACTATAATAGTGTGTATATCTTAATTCGTCATGTCGTTAATCATTATAAATTTCCATGGAACTAGCTCAGTTACAATTCACTTCTCATTGGAAGCTTCAGTTAATACACTTAAAAGATGGGCCACAAAAACCTGATTAGAATATTTTCCTTATACACACTGTATATCTAGAAGGATATTAGCATAGCAACTAACAAACCAATAACAGTCGGAAATAAGGATTAATTGAAAATCTAAAAAAGAGAAACAAAAACAACACAATTCAAAAACAAAATAATAGAAAAAAGAAACTAAGTAACCCTAACCACTTACAAGTAATCTTGATCTTACAAGTAAGCGATGCCTTCCTGTGTTAATTAGACATCCGCCGAGTAACTCATTGTTAATCCAAGAAACGCCAATTCAAGGAGGGTGAAATAGCGAAAATGTCATATTATATTATAATACTATGACGATTAAAAATTCATGGTGAAGGTCACTGTGACAATAATGTGTATCTAATGTATTTCTATTGTAATAAACAGTAATCTATGAACTTAAAAATGATCATTAAAGTGTACTACAGGTCAGATGGGACTGCAAAACAATAGGACTTTATAAGATAGGATGTGATGGAGTATTTGAGATAGCGATCTGGTAAGTATATATTAATAAAGGTACCTGTCAACATGCAGCAAACTAAACGTTCTTATAGTATAAATTTGTATGATTAAAGAGTTGGATTTTTTCTTCGAACCTAGTATTTAACCTATTGTATCAATCGACACGTATAACACAAGAAAATAAGAAAATGTTTTAAAATATTTGGCGGTGTTCCGTTCAATAAATACGTTTTAAATTTTTATTATATTTATTATTTTTAAAAGGGATCACAGTAAGTTATGACGTGTTTGGTAAGCTAATACGACTATAAAAATCAGATTTATGTATTGTTGTTATTTAAATGTGCATTAGTTTTGTAAGGAGTTTGTTCTTGTTGTTATTTAAATGTACATTAGTTTTGTAAGGAGTTTGTTATTGTTGTTATTTAAATGTACATTAGTGTTGTAAGAGTTTGTTATTGTTGTTATTTAAATGTACATTAGTTTTGTAAGGAGTTTGTTATTGTTGTTATTTAAATGTACATTAGTGTTGTAAGGAGTTTGTTATTGTTGTTATTTAAATGTACATTAGTGTTGTAAGAGTTTGTTATTGTTGTTATTTAAATGTACATTAGTTTTGTAAGGAGTTTGTTATTGTTGTTATTTAAATGTACATTAGTGTTGTGAGGAGTTTGTTATTGTTGTTATTCAAATGTACATTAGTTTTGTAAGGAGTTTGTTATTCTTGTTATTTAAATGTACATTAGTTTTGTAAGGAGTTTCTTATTGTTGTTATTTAAATGTACATTAGTTTTCGTAAGGAGTTTGGAATAGAACTAACACAGTAACATTTTCTAATTGAAATCCATGATATCCCTAATAGTGTTAGCTTACATCAGATATGTTTGGTACATGTTTTCAGTAAATCAACCTTTTTTATTTAAGTGACAATTCTAGCAAATATTCGAGCAAAATTAAACAAAAGCATGATCCAAACTCCTACACAGTCAACAATACAGACCTAACTGATGAAGAGTCAAATGAAGAAAATGAAGTTCAAATTAACAATACTGACTTGGACTATGTTATCCCTATTTATTCAGAATCGTCAGGTAAGTATATTCCTAAACATATTTTTTCAAGTAATATAGTTGGAATGTTGTATCTTTATTCTCGACTTTGCTGCTTTCTTGGACATTGATTTATAAATTATCTTTTTTTACCAGTTTCCTATGTGTTATTACCTTTATTTAAGAAATGAAGTCAACTATTATAGATGTATGTATGTTTTATATCGGTAGTTGTTTAATTAGTATAGCAATAAAGTATAAACCATAGAGGTGATAAACCAAACACCTTGTTTATTTAATACATAGCTTAATAATAATTATATCCTACAATATAAAGACTTTATTAATTGTACTGCACACAAGTAAAAATCTTTATTCATACAAATTATTATAACTGACTAACGACCAGATAGGAAAAAAGGTAGTACAAAGAAAGTGCGTTGTTAAGCTATATAGTATTATATAATTCAATATAATGAACTTATAATTTATTTTACGTCAGTAAGTGCACTGTGGGAATTTAAGATAGATGATTCAGTATGGAGGCAATATCCACCAGACATCAACGAAAAAATTGAAAAAGCATTCAAGAGAAAATCTGGAAAGGTCATCATTGAAATGGATCAATCAACGTACGTTGTAATATAAAAAATAATTCAGTGCATTCGCATATTTACTATGGAATATTTTAAGTTAGTTGTGTTTTAACCCGTCTGTTTTCCTTCCAGCCGAATGTATACAAATTAAAATAAGTCGGAAATATTCTAAGCATACTGTAACACGTTTAACATGTATCATGTGGTATAGCAACATAACAGTTGATAGTTATACCCTATATTATTGTCATCATTCTACCATTATACATCACCGAAACATTATTGTGTCAAGAAAACTCAAACACTGTCTATTGATTAAAAGTTCTTATCTATCCGTTAGCTGAACAGCTTGTTATTTAAGATTCTACATAATTTTAATCACAATCAACTTTTAAATTCAAGTGTTTTTCATTTCATGAGAAAATATCAACAATAGAGTCCCTTAAACGTCTTTTTGTGTTTTGATTGAGAATAAATATGTACAAATACTGTAAACACATTTGATACCTATAAAACTTCACGACTAGAACTCTTGAAATTTCGCATCCTGGACACTTTCGATTTTCAAGAGGCATTATAGCTGTAAACAATAACGAAATCCAATTTTTACTGGTTAGTTTGTGTCTCAGTTTATGACTATCCTACATTTATTAATGAACCCATAACTGCAATTTAAATAAGATTAAAGTCAGAAATCTTAACAGAGCACATTGATCCAATTCAAAAAACAGGGGATGCACTAGAATCAAAAATATATCCAGCTCTTCGTGACGCGTTCTTCAAGGTAATTCAACAAAATGCGGTAAACGAGAAGAACAAAAACAAGATTTCATTGCTGGAAACAAATCATCAAACTCGTAATGCAACCGTTGAAATTCTGAAGGGTATCGACTCTTGTCAAATCAGTTTCCGCTCCAACAGGACAATTTTGTAACGGATTATTATAATTTGCAGATATGTCGTCAACTTCACTAAAATGGTCCAAGAAAATCAACAAAACAAGAATAAAATACCAGTTCGAAGGAGAGGTAACATACAAATTAAAAACATGAGTACCTTAAATTACTAAGTCTCATAAGACTCTCTTAAGGGCATACCAGTACTTACACATTCCACATAAAGTTATTAAGCAATCAATGTGATGCCGCATATGAACTGCTCGTGTATTTTCGTGCTGCAGTGTTCATTAGCTGTTATGAAAAGTAGTGACACCTGTCGTAACCGTTCGTAGTACGCATATTTTGTGATTCAATTGTCATGTTTGTAGTTATAAACAATGAAAGGAAATATACATGTTAAGTATTGAAATAGTATGAATACATTGTATAGTTATAATATGACTATACACGTATTTTGAGCGAACCACAACGCCATTGGAATGACCGATCAATATAACGTCTGGTCATGACATGGTAAATTTTAATTAAAGTGTCCAACAAGATTCCCCGATAGGGTTAACATGTTATTATACAGCATGGTCATAGCTAGCCCCCAAATACAGACTTACGTATGTTATGAATTAATGTGCTTATCTGTAATGTGTCACGTTTTTGACAGCTTGCTTTCTATTAGATAAAGTACCAAACTATTATATATAAATATCAGCGAGTATATACGGAAAATCAAATTTGCATTGCTTTCAAAACAAATCATAACAAACAAGAATAAAGACGAAAATTATATATTTTAATGCAAAATATAAATTTGGTACAGGTCATTCTGTTATCCCGAATTTTTATTTTTATTTGTGTAATTAAACAATTGCTATTTTTATTTTCAGACTGAAGATTTTTCTGGAACACTAACATCACCACAAGATTTACAAATCTTGTTGGAGACCATACAACATATACAGTAATGTTTGTAAAGTTGTAACCTACAGCTGTTTATAGTTCTACTTTTTGGAAAGAATAGAAACTAATCCACTTCAAAACAAATTGTACTGTTCTGTTAAAATATACGTAAAAGATTTATGTCAATTTAGTAAAATTGTTTATGTACTACTGTGAAGTCACTAACATATAGAATTTCCATAGTTTGATTTGGTGATTCTTTATTGTTAAAATCGTATTGTCTTAAACATACTCAGTATTTGCCGCCAACCATTGAAAAGATCTTACATTGTTCCTATCAGTTGGAGATTTGAAGGTAGATTATAATTTTGAAAACGATGATAACAGTACAAGAGCTTTTCATTTTTCTATATTACTGATAATTTTCGCCATAACATCATCTTTCTGTACTCCAGATATCACTAATATCTTGTTTCTGGACCGTGAACCCTAAAATAGAAAGAATAAAAAAGTACATAATATGAATATGATTATTATATAAAGTGTATTATCCAATTTTTTTATCTTTATCAAATTTGCGTCTTTGCATATACAATTTAAAAATTACAGAAAAATATTTTAAGTGTCAAATAAAAACCTTGGCAGTACGTGGAAGTGTCCATTTCTTTAGTATTCCGAATAACGTATTTAGTAACTTCTTTAGTTCTAGATATAGTACTTCACAGAACGCTATAATGCTGCAAAACGTGTGTGTTAAAACAATGCGCAAAACGGATCTCTTGGCACCTTACCTTGTCTAAAGATATGTCAGACTTTCTTATTCCTAGAAGTTTTGCCATATATTTCACAAGTTCTGTATTTGCTTCACCGTCGACAGGTGGTGCTGCAATCTGTACACCTATTTCATTCTGGTCAAAACCTAAAAGTAAACTTATTTCTTTAAAAAGAAGTAGTTGTTTCCTCTTTCTGGATTTGAAATTTCCCTGGTTATGACAGTAAGTAACTCGACAGGTTTCTAATTAGAAGCAGGAACTGTTTACTCCTGCGGAACACCTCTTGTTTATTTCTTTTCGGGGTACTCAATTCCAATTTTTTTGCTTTGTTTTTGTTTCTTGTTCTGTATGTTTTGTCTGAAACCGGATTATGTAGCTCTTGTTGCTAGGGTCTTGTTTCTTGCTATTTACAAGGGTTATTTATACTGGTATGAATTATATATCGAATGCAGTTTCGACATGTAAGTTACAGAGGTTAGGAGATAGAGTAGTGTAGTACAAATAGCCATGTTGAGTGAATCAGTGACATAGCAAGGCTTTCACAATGTATTTGCAAAAAATACAATAGGGAGATCATGGAAAGTGTAAGTCTGTAACTTCTAGTGGAATTCGACCTCTACCAGAGCTCTGCTATATACATAGCCCCCCAAACAGAGAAATTGTTTCCCTTGCTACGTCACTGAAATAAGAGTTGCGTACTTGGCATATGAACCCACCCTGAGTCTCTCAGGTGCCTGTAACGCTCACCTGAATTTTACCACAAAAAAGTTTTAAGGAAACATTAACTTTTCTACTAATTCTTATTGCAAATTCTTCAGAAGGTGCATTTCTACAATACCCCAATTCAATCTGCTATGTTCCATGCTGGTGATCATCTACACTTGGATTGTAAATCTTCCACCAAAACTCCGAAAGCATTATCAAAAATCAAACTTTGTTTTTTTAAGTACCCCCAATGAACCTCCATGCCAAGTTTGGTTTTAATTTGCCTAGTGGTTATGAAGAAGAAGAAGATCGAACTGTAAAAGGTTACCGACAGACGACGAGACTGACATAAGTGATTAGACTAGCCTACTGTTAGTCCATTTCAAAATGGAAAAAACAATTTTTTGTCGAAAAAAATCCGATAAACAACTATTTCCCCGAACACTTGCTTTTATCACTTCAGCTATTTAAAGGAACTTTTAACAGTTTAAAAGTGACCATCTTGGAAGGACGACAAAAGGGTGACTAAACACAAAGAACTAGCATCAATAGCTTCATTGAATTTAAAACGAAGTCGTAGAAATAGTAGTTTTGAGTTGTCACATTAATAAGTAAAATTTCATTTCAACCAATTATAATGTACATGGACTGTTTTTTGCCAATGTGTCCTAATATCGCCGGTTTCGTATGATGTGGTTTCTGATTAACTTAATGCTTACCAAATAACCATAAAAACCTGTTTTACTACCTGTTATGGCATTAATTTTTGCGCCTGGTTTTGCTAAGATCTTCATTAATATTGTGTTATCTGGATTGGTCACGATGGGACCATCTTCATGTGATTGACATTCTGACTTGTCCTGAAATATAAAGTTATAGTTTAATGTAAGATTTATAGGTTCTTTCATACTTTTTTGGAGAAAAACCGGCTGATCTTCCACGAGTGATCAGAAATTTTATGTCTTTTCGCGAGTGGAGCACAGCGAAACTAGCGAAAAGAATTAAAGAGTGGAAGATCACACGGGCTTTCCCCAAAGCGCAAAAAATTACCTATTTCTTCTGTTAATCAACAACTTTCATATCGTGTAATCCTATAGACTTTCCATTATTTAAGACTTCATTGTATCTGTCATCCAATCAGAAAGCCCGAAACAAGAACGTTGTTATGTTACTATTATATATTATAACAACGTTCTTGTTTCTTGCGTTTTAATTGGATGACGCAAACCGTACAGTTGTGTGCGCGTGAGCTCATCTGTACTTGAAATCAGCTACTTACGATGATATCCCAATTTTCGCCTATTCAGCAGGCTTTAAAATTAACTCTGAGAGATCAAATTGGAAAGACATATAGAAGCCATCTTTGGAAACACATGTCTCTAACTCTTGTGGGTTTCTTTATTTCTTTGAATATTTAACAGATGCGACTTACCCATTTGAAGTTCAACTTCAACACTAAAGTGGCAAAAGCAATAGAAAGATCAGTTTGAATTTATAGATTAAAATTTAAGTTCATTGAACTCTACGAGTGAGAAACGTAATAGAAAAGGCTCCATGCGGATTACCGAGGACGACGAAATCATACTCATATATAAAAACTAGTAACAGCTGATTTAATTTAAAATATATCAAATCAAAGGTAAAAAACTGGCATCACTCTGATAGTTGAAATTCGCATCAAAATGATAATTTAATATGGGTTACTGTCAAAAAATTAGCCAGCAATATTACAATTGAAAATAGCGTATGTGTAAAAGATGGTCAGTGTGCATATAGCAAGACACTAAAGTGAATAAATATATTCCCACGAATGTTGAATGTACGTTAATGTTTATATTAGGTCGCTTTGAGCCCTGCATCATGCGCAATTCGAACGGTCGTCGCCTCAGCGTTCTACAGGACAAATAATCTGGTAATAATTTCTAAGTTTCAATAGTTGGCGTAACTGTATTGAAATAAGTAATTAAAATCATGATATAGTTTAGTTAACTGTGATTTTAAAGACTGTATATAGAAATACCAATGTGACAATGAATTTTGAATATGGAGATTCTCGCGCCTCTTGATTATGGACCTCCTCCAATGGTATAGCTGAAACATTGCTCAGTAGCTTTACACTGCAAATGAACAAACAATCAATATATTACAGTTTAACTATTCATAAATAATACTTAGTTTTAATGACATTTAATTGGCAGTAGACATGTTTATAACTACCGTCATATGGTAGACTGTATTACTCTGCAACCATTTGACTGTTGATCAAAAACCATTTAGTTGACATTTTTAAGGTAAATTATCTTGACCCGATTACAAATCCGCAGTACTTGAGACTTTTAAAACATTTGTTGGCTGTGTAAGATGTCATGTAATTGCCCTGAAGCTGAACATTCTTTGATAAACATGTATCGGAAAACAATACTTCAAAACCATCATATGATTAAAAACACTTCCATGGTGATCCACCAACCCATCCGTCCTTCCGTCCAGTCCATCCCATTCGTCCATCCATCCATCCATCCATCTTTCTTTCTTTCTTTCTTTCTTGACTACTAGCAGGTGCGCGTCAGTGCAAAAATAAAAGTTTAAGATGACAGGAAGACATTAATAGGACCTATTGTTAATGAAAACATAAAGCAGCATGATATATGTTGGTAATAAACTGCGCCCCATAATTAATTCAATAAATGCAGAGAAGAGAAAACGTTACTGCATACACATGTGACAGTTTAATTGGAACTCGCAAGATCACATAGTAATAAACATAGATCATAAGCCTTCGTTCGCTTTTTAATCAGCATGCATTACGACTAATAAATACATGCAGCTCATCAGGGACATCTATACTAGTATAGACTGTCCCTGATCCAGCTATACTGGTCGCGGGGTAGTACTCGCCGGGAAGTAATTCCCGTCACCCGACGCAGTTTTTGACAGTTTTGTGAAAAACTGGAATTTTAAAAGGGATAATAGTAATTTGTTTTGGATAAAAGATAGTAAAATTTATCAAATGAAGAATTTCTCATCGATTTTAATGGAAAAATAACCACAGAGTCAACAAAATGGCGAGAATTGCTACTGTCATGTTAATGGAGAGAACTACTCTATGAATACCGTATATATACACTTTCAACTAATTTTATTATTACTACACATTGATTATAACATAATTGACTGTACCTTTCCAGATATCTTGCCTTTCTTTGGCATTGAATGTTTACATCGAAATATAGAGTGTTTTAAGGTAATGTTTAGCAAATATCTAGGTACACAATGCATCAAATGTTCTACTTCACTCGTGCTTCCACTTTCACTTCCTAAGAAATGTCATTTGTTCAAGCTAATGACCTAATTAATACCCAAGTCCCAGATATAATGTACCCATTTTGAATCAAATGAGTGCAAGGAGTAAAATAAGGCAAAATTTAATTGCAGCTTTAATTTTTTACACTTTAACTATCCACCCATACATATTTTGGAAAATATTATTTTCATGCAGCTTTATCCATTAACAAAAGTGAGCAATGGTCCGTTTTGTCGCTACATGTTTTAGGTAGTTTTTAAACCAAACTCTGGATCGTTCTATTATAGTGTTTGTTTCTTTTGAAAGAATACTTAGGGAAACGAAACATCAGAACCACATTTTTTCTTGTTCGCGATGAAAAAATTATTAAACAAAAATTCAAGAATTCGGTAAGATAAGTTGCATAAGTAAAATACTGCAATAGTTTAGTATGGTTAGCCTATGATATGTAGTACAGGTTACATACTTTGTCGGGTAACGACTCGTCCCACTCTCGAGTCGCCCCATCACGAGTCGTCCCATATTAATAACGAGTCGCCCCACTCAATAACGACTCGCCCCAGGTATGTAAAATATATAATATAAGTTAATAAATTTAATATTTAAAAATATATTTAATTAGATTATAGTATAATTTTTTTAAATTTGCATTTATTTTATTGGAAGGTGTTTTAATTGGCGGTGAACTCGTGTTCACTTCTTTATTATTAATTATGATAATTATAATTGAAAGTTTGCGTGTTTACATTCGTGATTAACTTTGATGGGATGATGGGATTAACAGTTTTAAAGAATGAAAAGTTAACCATGTAGTTTTATATTATAATGAAGTAATTAATTGTCTTTAATTGAATGTATGTTTGTTTATTTATTGTGTTTGATTAACTTAAGTAATTATGGTATCGAGTCAGTTCGCCCCGAATTTCGTTCGCACCTGAGTCATTTCGCCCCAGTACTTGTTCGCACTGGGTCGATTCGCCCCGATTTCTATTCGCACTGGGTAGATTCGCCCCGTTAAATATATGTTATTTAATAATACATGATTTATTTTTTATTGTTGCATATGATTAAATCCATTTACTGTAATTATTTTGTTTGTTTACGGTCAGGTGTTTAATGTGTGGTTATCTGATTGATCTATTAGCGTTTTTAATTGAAGACATTTAATTGCAAATCTATTAACAAGCGGTGAATGAAACAATTTTGTTGACACATAGGCGTAACGGCAGGTACGGCTTTCACCATACCAATAATTTTTGCAGGTACAGCATGCCATACCAATAATTTTCAGAAATAAAAAAAAAATATTGCTCACGAAACCCTTTTTTGATTGAAACCATTTAATTGCAATTGAAAATTAATTAATCATTTAAAATAATTTGTAAAAACTTATTCTTCTATATCGGGGCACAGGGGCTCGTAAAAAAATTGATTTACTTGCGCTTTCGATTGATACTGGGTCGGTTTTGTTATAGTGTGGGAACCGACCCAGTATCAATCGAAAGCGAAAGTAAATCAATTCTTACGAGCCCCTGTGATCGGGGCGAAACGACTCATTTTGCGTGGCGAAAAGACCCAGCGTGAAACGACCCGGTGAGAACATGTAATCGGGGCGATACGACCCGGAACCAGTAATTACAGTATGTATATAATAAGATGTCGTCAGAGCATTTACACATCAAGTATTGAAAAAAATGCCTGCTCAACCCGTTTATTTTGTTTGCGAAGAATTGCAAACTCAAGATTTAATGTGTCAACTGTGCCTGATGGCACCATATTAGAGTGGGTGGACAGGGGGTACCTTTCTCCCTCCCTACTGCTCCTTTCTCTCTCCCCTCTGCTCCTTTCTCCTCCCCTATGGTCCATACGGACTTATTTTCCACATAGATCTATTATCTATTATCAGGGTTTTAGCTAGGATTTTTGAACCATTAGTCACTTTTGCGTGCAACGATTTTTAAGATGTTATATGTGTGTATATTTATTTATATGTATAAATGCATGCAAAATCATTTATTAATGAATACAATAAACATTAATAAATATTTAATATTTTCTAGCACAATTTTATCATATATATAATGTATTCAATGTAATATTGCAATAGAACATATATTTTAGCAGATTTAAATGAAAAACTTTTAAAAAGTGATTGCCTAAATATTAAGTTTTGTTTATGTTTAAATTTTTAAAAGTCATTTTAATTCTAGAAGCATCGTATTTTGCAATCTCTGGCACCCGAGTTCATATCCGCTCCGAAAACTGTCTGATCGTCTTGTTTGAACTGGTTTCCCAAAGTATTTTAACCTACGCTATATATATAAGGTAAAAGCACGATGGAACCAGCGTAAATAAATGCCGCGTACATGATAAACATGGGAAACATTAGGCTTTAACAAAAATATGAAGATTTCTAACGATAATAGCAATAAAATTAAAAGGAAATGTAAGACGACTTTGTCAAAATGACAGAGCAATGATGAACAAGGCGATGTGGGACCACAACGATCGCCCGAGTTGCTATCCAACTGGCTATGCTTGATCGCGTGTGACGATGTGTACACAGTAATTAATTGATTAATTATAAAATAATATCGGGTGACATGTCAATTACATAATTACTTTGATTGCCTTGGGTCATAAACTTGTACCTTAGGTAAGATGTTTGGAGAAAGGCGATTTTGATGATGAAAATTTTGATATTTTAAATTTTTAAGTGGCGAATTACGTTCAAAATATTTTCGCCATTTCTGAAAAGGATTCGCCAATTGCGAAAGTGGCGAGCGCTAGCTAAATCACTGATTATCCACTTACACTTCTAGTACACCAACACCCGTAGTGTATTCTTAACTACAATCGTTGTTTTTATGGTCTCTTGTAAACTGTCTCGGTGTAGATTGAATAAGCAAGCACGTTAGAAATTTTTTAACAGTAAGACAACCTTGTATTTTTAAACTTTTAGAAAACTGATTAATTAAAAAAGTATATATAGATTTCTCAAAACAAAATTCTAAATTGCTGAGCCACTTGTTTCCCTTTAATCTCAAGAGATTCACCGCCAATTAAAACACCGAGCAGTAAAATATATGCAAATTAAAAAATTTATACTATCAATGTATTTATTTATATTATAAAGTATGAAATATATAAATTTATATTATAAAATTTTATATTTTACATATGTGGGGCGAGTCGTTATTGAGTGGGGCGACTCGATATTAAATGTGGGGCGACTCGTTATTAATATTTGGCGACTCGAGAGTGGGGCGAGTCGTTATATATTCCTTTGTCGCAATCTGAAATTATAAACGACGAGAACGTTTTAAGATTCTTTGAAAAAATGTAGGCGTCTTCTAGTTATACACTACAGTATCTTCTATCTTCCTATAGTGGCCAACTTCAATAATTTGAAGGAGTTGACACAAAATGGTACCATTATATATAAAACTGCCGAAAAATGACCGTTGCCACATTTTGAAGAAATGGAAAAAACATTCCTGGAACAATTTCACCAGATAATTTGAACACCTTCAGTATGGTTGAAATCTTTCTATGAGGTTCTTCTTCTTCTTCAGTTTGCGACAAAACTTCAAGGTATTGAAGATTACTTGCTGTGTGCATGCATGAATTGAAATATAACACATAATTTTTAAAATAGAAAATGTAACAAAAACCAAATGTTGATATATACAGAGTGCAGTTTAAAACTATGTACATGGAACTTCTGTGTTTAGATTAGAGTGAAGAGCACAGCTGGTGTTAAATGTGCCCAAAATGAATCGACTGAGTCTGCATTAATAATTTGAGATGGTAGCATATTCCATTGTGTGATAGTGTGTGGAAAGAATGACCATTTGTATGTATCTTTGGAAGTTGAATGTGTTGTGGTATGTTTGTCTATGGTGTTTCTCAGTCTGTTGTCAGTAGGCACTAGGATAGTTGTTGGTATTGCAAAAAAGCAGTGTACAATTTTGTAGAATATTATCAGGTGAGTTTTGAGACGGCGCTCTGCTCGTGATGGCCAGCCCAGTGTATTTATCATGTTTGTTATGTCACTGCTGGTGTTATGGTAGTTGTTGGTTGTGTATCTGGCCACTCGTCTCTGTACCATTTCAATTTTTATGTTCGATGTTATGTGGATCCCATACACTACAGCAGTACTCAAGTTTTGGTCTTACAAGTGCTTGGTAAGCTTTAATTTGGATTTTATTTCAGTGTTTGATACTTTGAGGTTTCTACATATATATAGGTGTATCTAGATTTTAAACACTGATGCCTGCTCTCCAATTTTAACATTGAAATGTTAGTCTCCTTATTCATTTACATGTAGCTTGGGCAAGTGTTCATCTCAAGTTGAAAACCAAATTGAGTTATTAAGTACATGCAAACGCTGATTTAGTCCAGTTAAAAGTTGTTAATATTGAAGTTAACAGCTATACAGTGATTAGAATTTTTTTTGCAGTGTTAGTTCAGTATTAAACAGAGATACAAAACAGTTTGGTAAACAGTATTTAGTGGATGATAAAGAGGACACATGTTGGAATTCAGATCAGGTATAAAATTAATGCAGGAATGTTGCTGTCAGAGATCAGTTGAATTTTTTTATCTCTAGGGCAGTAAAAGTTTGTCATTTGATTCTTATTAACTTACATATTGTATAAAATACAGTTGTTAAACATCAGTCAATCAATATATACATTTAATTATGCAGATAAGTTTGCTGCCCCTAAAACACAACACAAATAACACAAATATAACTTGAAATAAAGACATAATAATGATGATAGTTTATAGTCTATTACTCTTACTACCAGAAACATTTGACCCAGACATAGGGTAGTCCAGCTAGTACTTGTACTCTACCAAGATATAAGTCTAGTACTATCTTTTTTGACCCAGACATATGATCATCTAGTACACTTACATGTATATTACTTGCCTCAGTAATATAGATCTATATGATGGCCTAGTACTCTTACTCCCCACCCCCAAAACATATAATAATCCAGCACTCTTACTCAATCCATACACGATACATAGGACAGTCTAATACTCTTACTCCCCCATACATATGATAGACTAGCACTCTTACTCACTCCAGACATATGATAGTTTGGTGCTCTTACTTGCCTTAGACATACAATAGTCTAGTACTTATATACTCTGCCCAGAAATACAGATCTCTGTAAGAGTCGAGTACTTTTACTCGCCCCAGGCATATTATGGTCTACTCTAGTACTTGTATTGGACTCATACATAGATAGCCTAGTTCTCTCACTTTACTAAACATATGATAGTCTGGTACTTTTACTCGCCCCAGACATATGATGGTCTAGTACTCGTATTCGACTCGTACAATTACATATGATAGCCCAGTTCTCTTAATTGCCCTAGACATATGATGGTTCTAGTACTCTTATTCAAATCCAACGTATAGTTCTCTTACTCCCCAAAACATATGATAGTCAAGTACTCTTACTCCCTCAGACATATGATAGTCTAGTACATGTACTCTTACTCTCTCAGACATATGATACATGTAGTCAAGTACTCTTACTCTCTCAGACATATAATAGTCAAGTACTCTTACTCCCTCAGACATGTGATAGTCAAGTACTCTTACTCCCTCAGACATATGATAGTCAAGTACTCTTACTCTCTCAGACATATGATAGTCTAGCATTCATACTCTCTCAGACATATGATAGTCAAGTACTCTTACTCCCTCCGACATATGATAGTCAAGTACTCTTACTCTCTCAGACATATGATAGTCAAGTACTCTTACTCCCTCCGACATATGATAGTCAAGTACTCTTACTCTCTCAGACATATGATAGTCAAGTACTCTTACTCCCTCAGACATATGATAGTCAAGTACTCTTACTCCCTCAGACATATGATAGTCAAGTACTCTTACTCTCTCAGACATATGATAGTCAAGTACTCTTACTCCCTCAGACATATGATAGTCAAGTACTCTTACTCCCTCAGACATATGATAGTCAAGTACTCTTACTCTCTCAGACATTTGATAGTCAAGTACTCTTACTCTCTCAGACATATGATAGTCAAGTACTCTTACTCCCTCAGACATATGATAGTCAAGTACTCTTACTCTTTCAGACATATGATGCATGTAGTCAAGTACTCTTACTCTCTCTGACATATGATAGTCTAGCATTCTTACTCTCTCAGACATATGATAGTCAAGTACTCTTACTCCCTCAGACATATGATAGTCAAGTACTCTTACTCTCTCAGACATATGATAGTCAAGTACTCTTACTCTCTCAGACATATGATAGTCTAGCATTCTTACTCTCTCAGACATATGATAGTCAAGTACTCTTACTCTCTCAGACATATGATAGTCAAGTACTCTTACTATCTCAGACATTTGATAGTCAAGTACTCTTACTCTCTCAGACATATGATAGTCTAGTACTCTTACTCTCTCAGACATATGATAGTCAAGTACTCTTACTCCCTCAGACATATGATAGTCAAGTACTCTTACTCTCTCAGACATATGATAGTCAAGTACTCTTACTCTCTCAGACATATGATAGTCAAGTACTCTTACTCTCTCAGACATTTGATAGTCAAGTACTCTTACTCTCTCAGACATATGATAGTCTAGCATTCTTACTCCCGCAGACATATGATAGTCTAGTACTCTTACTCTCTCAGACATATGATAGTCAAGTACTCTTACTCTCTCAGACATATGATAGTCAAGTACTCTTACTCTCTCAGAAATATGATAGTCAAGTACTCTTACTCTCTCAGACATATGATAGTCAAGTACTCTTACTCCCTCAGACATATGATAGTCAAGTACTCTTTATCTCTCAGACATATGATAGTCAAGTACTCTTACTCTCTCAGACATATGATAGTCTAGTACTCTTACTCTCTCAGACATATGATAGTCAAGTACTCTTACTCTCTCAGACATATGATAGTCTAGCATTCTTACCCTCTCAGACATATGATAGTCAAGTACTCTTACTCTCTCAGACATATGATAGTCAAGTACTCTTACTCCCTCAGACATATGATAGTCAAGTACTCTTACTCTCTCAGGCATATGATAGTCTAGCATTCTTACTCTCTCAGACATATGATAGTCAAGTACTCTTACTCTCTCAGACATATGATAGTCAAGTACTCGTACTCTCTCAGACATATGATAGTCAAGTACTCTTACTCTCTCAGACATATGATAGTCAAGTACTCTTACTCTCTCAGACATATGATAGTCTAGCATTCTTACTCTCTTAGACATATGATAGTCAAGTACTCTTACTCTCTCAGACATATGATAGTCTAGCATTCTTATTCTCTCAGACATATGATAGTCAAGTACTCTTACTCCCTCAGACATATGATAGTCAAGTACTCTTACTCTCTCAGGCATATGATAGTCAAGTACTCTTACTCACTCAGACATATGATAGTCAAGTACTCTTACTCTCTCAGACATATGATAGTCTAGCATTCTTATTCTCTCAGACATATGATAGTCAAGTACTCTTACTCCCTCAGACATATGATAGTCAAGTACTCCTACTCACTCAGACATATGATAGTCAAGTACTCTTACTCTCTCAGACATTTGATAGTCAAGTACTCTTACTCTCTCAGACATATGATAGTCTAGCATTCTTACTCCCTCAGACATATGATAGTCAAGTACTCTTACTCTCTCAGACATATGATAGTCAAGTACTCTTACTCTCTCAGACATATGATAGTCAAGTACTCTTACTCTCTCAGACATATGATAGTCAAGTACTCTTACTCCCTCAGACATATGATAGTCAAGTACTCTTACTCTCTCAGACATATGATAGTCAAGTACTCTTACTCCCTCAGACATATGATAGTCAAGTACTCTTACTCTCTCAGACATATGATAGTCAAGTACTCTTACTCTCTCAGACATATGATAGTCGAGTACTCTTACTCTCTCAGACATATGATAGTCAAGTACTCTTACTCCCTCAGACATATGATAGTCAAGTACTCTTACTCCCTCCGACATATGATAGTATAGCATTCTTACTTTACTTTGATATGCGATAGTCTAATACTCATACGCGATAGCCTAATACTCATACGCGATAGTCTAATACTCATACTGTCCCCAGAAATACAGATCTATAATATTGTCTTCTACATGCTCTTACTTCACCCAGACATACATGCATGATATAAATATTGTAAATTGTTATTAATGTAGGGCTCTCCACAGTGGATATTGGTAGACTTTGAGTATCCAGAAACAATAGCAGAGATCAGAATCCAGTTTCAAGGAGGCTTTGCTGGAAAAGATTGTTGGGCAGAATCATTAGACACATCAGAAAAAATAATAGAGTTTTATCCAGATGATGTAAACTCATTACAAATATCCTTTTAATATGTCTGAAATTTGTTAGTCTTTATTATTGATTGCATTTGTGTTTGCCAGAGCAAAATTAGAAAATATATTTAAAGTACGTGTAGCTTTCATCTTACCGGCTTTTCTTAGAAATACCCAATTATAAAATTATGTTAAAGACATGGTTGCTCAGACATTCAGAACTTTAGTAGTGATTTTTTTTTCTTATCAAAATTTACATGTACATCAGCCTATAATAATAAATGAGTTAAATAGGACCATTATGAAAAGTGAATGTCCATCTATATAATGACATCTGACCCTTGAAAAGTTTTAGAGGTTAATCAGTTGATATAAATATTTTTATATGGAGCTGTTTAATTACAAAAGAAAGAGGGGAACAATGACAAGATTCTGAGAGTTATTTTTAGAAATATGAAAATTCAAAAAAATCAGTGGTATTGAAAAAAGTTTAACTGAATTTTGGCCGACTTAAAACCAGTGTTGATTCTGGAATAATTAATTTATAAAAAAATCAAATTTCAGATAGGTGTAATCACATATCATCGTTGCAACCATTTTAACTGGACAATGTACCAATAAAACAATCAAACATCTTAATCATGTTAATCTATGGTATATAAAGTCAAAGTCATTAGATCTATGGTTATCGTTAATATGACCTGAAATGATCCTGTTAAACCTTCCATACTGAGACAGTAGAAATGGAGGGGGGAAGGGGGCAAGTAAAATTTTTATTTTTAAATAGATTGAAGAAACTCAACACTAAATGTGACTTAATATTAATACAATACATTTTATTACAGAATTGATTTTTTATTAACAAAAGTAAGTAAATATATATATAGAACATATATACCTTAACAGTTACCACAGTTTTAAATTAGACACACCACAGACAGTAAAGGCATTAAAGGTGGTATTCAGCAACAGTACAGATTTCTTTGGTAGAATTACTATATATCAGTTTGATTTGTTAGGAGAGGGATAATAAAATATTTGAATAAATTAGTCTTCTTGGTAAATTTCATTTTAAACATGTTAAATAAGACCTAATTTGACCGTCATAGAGACAAATAACCATTCTTTTGATTGAATTAAACTTAATTTTGATTAACAACACTTCTGACTATATACAACAGATAAATTTCAGCTAATACTGTAAAATATACATTTGATCCTGATATAAACGACACTAAAATTACATAAGTGTCTATACATCACTGGTGTATTTCTGGGTCAACCAACTATTGCACTAAATCCCTTTCTAAAATGACCATCAATTTATAAGCAGTCAAATAGGGTCTTCATAACATCTGTAACACCAGAACTGATTAGGGTATTCATAACATCTGTAACACCAGAACTGATTAGGGTATTCATAACATCTGTAACACCAGAACTGATTAGGGTCTTCATAACATCTGTAACACCAGAACTGATTAGGGTCTTCATAACATCTGTAACACCAGAACTGATGTTAAGACACACAGATTCCAATAACTTATAATGATTAAAAAAAAGCTTTGAAATAAAACTTCATTCTAATTATAATAAATCCCTTGTTGAGCAGTTTCATGGTCCAGAAAATTCCAGATATGATTCACCTTACATGTTAATAGCATGTTTTCTGAGATATATAAACAAAAAGTACTGCAGAAATGTTGCTACAATGAATTGAAAGATTACAATTCAAACCAGAAGTCATCACTGTTGTTGTACGTTTTGGATTTCGTCCTTATCCACCATTTCCATTCCATTTTTGTACTGATGGTCAGAGGTTTTCTCCGGGTACTCCAGATTCCCCCCCTCCCACCCAACCCAATAAAAACTGGACGCCATGATATAGCTGAAAAATTGCTAAAAATGGCGTTAAACACCATTCAAACAAACAAACAATCGATTTTTAGTTTAGGATGAAGTGGATTTTAGAATGTTTGAGGTCTCTTATTTGAAGCTGAAATAATGAATTATTAAATGAATATTAAATTAAAGGACTCTGCGACTTGAACTTCTCTTTTCTTGAGGATCCTTGTAAAAATTCCGCATCATGGGTACAAGTCGATAAGAAGGGAGCACAATTAATACCCTTTGGAATGCCAACTGTTTGTTGTGTTATTGGAGATGTATTTTAAATAGTAAAATTGATGAATTAATATTGAAAATTGAGAACATCTGCATCTTTTTTTCGAATTGTAGGATTGTTCAGTCAGTATTAGAATGTTTAACAGATAAGCACAACTTTCGTTCCAATTCAGAATAATCGAACACGGGAATAGCTAAATGCTATTCTATTTAAGAAGTTGTCTAACTCTTTTTTAGTTATTCTCTTGCGTCTTGAAAGAACAACATATGTGCAATGTCTCGTTTCAACTGTTTCACACACACGAGCAATAGATCACTCTTTTATCTTTATCTTTATCATGGTGTCCATTTTTTATTAGTGAATTTTTTGTCTCGCCTGTGGCGTCGGCGTAAACACTTGACATCTTGCTTCATATATTTGTAAGCCCAAGCCCTAGGTCCATCAAATTTGGTCCAGAGGTAGCTTATGATGAGTACTTGCCAGTCAGTCACCTGTCACCTGACCTTGACCTCAATTTCACGGTCCAGCGACTACGTTAAAGTTTTTGGGTTACGACAGTTCCTCTGTAACAACGCATGGTAGGATGACAATATTTGGTGTATAGGTTGCCGATGACTAGTACATGACTGTCTGGTAGGTGTCACCTGACCTTGACCTCAATTTCACGGTCCAGCGACCAAATTAAAGTTTTTGGGTTACGACAGTTCCTCTAACTTACTACGCATGGTAGGATGACAACATTTGGTGTATAGGTTGCTGATGACTAGTACATTACTGTCTGGTAGGTGTCACCTGACCTTGACCTCAATTTCATGGTCCAGCGACTACGTTAAAGTTTTTGGGTTACGACAGTTCCTCTGTAACCACACATGGTAGGATGACAATATTTGGTATATAGGTAGCTGATGACTAGTACATGACTGTCTGGTAGGTGTCACCTGAACTTGACCTCAATTTCACGGTCCAGTGACTACGTTAAAGTTTTTGGGCTACGGCAGTTACTCTGTTACCACGCATGGTAGGATGACAATATTTGGTATATAGGTTGCTGATGACTAGTACATGACTGTCTGGGAGGTTCCACCTGACCTTGACCTCAATTTCACGGTCCAGCGACTATGTTACAGTTTTTGGGTTACGACAGTTCCTCTATAACCACACATGGTAGGATGACAATATTTGGTATATAGGTTGCTGATGACTAGTGCATGACTGTCTGGTAGGTGTCACCTGACCTTGACCTCAATTTCACGGTCAAGCGACTACATTAAAGTTTTTGGGTTACGGCAGTTTCTCTGTAACTATGCATGGTAGGTTGACAATATTTGGTATATAGGTTGCTGATGAATAGTACATGACTGTCTGGTAGGTGTCACCTGACCTTGACCTCAATTTCACGGTCCAGCGACTACATTAAAGTTTTTGGGTTACGGCTGTTCCCCTGTAACTATGCATGGTATGGTGACAATATTTCGTAAACAGGCCGTTACTGATATTTAATGCTATTTACGTAATGCTTATGGCGAAATTTATTTTCGTTACTGATGCGGAATGCAGCCGAGACGTTTTTCTGTGTCCACACTTGTTTTATTATATATCTATACTTATCACACATGGATTTCGAAAATTATATAAATGTTCAAAGACTTAATTTGAGAAAGAGCTCTTCAAACTGATACACTGGCTGTTCGGTAAGACCATTTAGAATATTCGGAAGAGGGTCGACGTGATACTGGTAAGACCAGTGAAGCAGAAGTTAAAACTCATAGCTTAAACTTTCGTCGACGGAGCAAACAACAGATAGTGATCGATTTGAAAAAGACGAAGCTCAGGATGGACACACGAATATACCTGGGAAGCTTCAGCTGGCATCTATCAAAGTCTTGATGAACGACCTGTTACAACTCCGTGCGGACAATTTACCGTTTTAATGTCAGTCTACTATGCAGCCTAGCATACTAGACCTAGACGAGGACATTGTTCCACACGTTCAGACCAAGTTCGGCATAGGCGTAGCAGCCGGTACCAATAACTTTAGCAGGTACGGCATGCCGTACCAATAATTTTCAGAGAAAAAAATTGTTCATATTTTTCTATTTTTATTGTTGTCTTTTGACTCTCCTCTCATCTCAAATGCATAGGCGTAGCAGCCGGTACTGGCAGGTACGGCTTCCGCCGTACCCATATCAAATGCGATGCTACGCCTGTGTTCGATGACTCAAACTCCCCACCTGAGCATATGTATCTTGAATCGCAATCAAGAGGCTCGTTTGGATGTTCAAGAACGCTTGCGGAGGCAAATTGATTACCGAGTTTGTATGTTCATAGCTAAAATTGACGTCTACCAAGAAAATGAGGTTAACGAGTAAGTACAGGGTCATGAATAACGTGATTCGATAAGCAATGGCGCAAAACAGCAGTTGATTAAAAAGCCGATGAACATCCCCCGTAGTTGTATTCATATCATTTATTACCGAAGAGATCACGAAGGTAACAGCCTCAGCCAAAGACTAAGCGACTCGTCTTGTCAAATTCGCAGGCATTGCCAAATTGAGAAAGACGTCTGGAGTCGTCTCAAAGGTAGAGCTTATAATGATAATGAGCAGACATCAAGACACATATTTATTATCTCTCGGCACTAACTTGTCAAAAAGCAGTTTCTGTTATAATCATCATTTACATACATTCTAAATATTGTGATACTTTTTTTAATTATGCATAGCAAGTTTATAAATTAAATGCGGATTAGGTAACGGAAGTAATAGTGACGCAGTTAACCCTTTTCTCTAACCCCCGTTGTTGTCGTTGTGAAAAGACCAAGACAGAGCTGTTGTCAATGTAAGTAGGGACATGGAACGAAACCTAAAAATAAAGCTCGGAAGTTTGAAAGTGATGAAGGTAGAATTCAGTTCACATTGCTTGAGTTTACGGTGTCTGATGTTGTAGACTTGACTCGGCCTCGCAGATAAGTAAGTGATTAAATATAAGCTTGGGATGGTATCCAAACCTATTGGCGGCATAAGCATTGCGCTTCTTTGTCGTAGTCTAAAAGCGTTGCGCAACTAGACACGTATTCCCGGTGATATGTAGTTGGAAGGTCATATTGGACATTAGCTACAATAATGTAGCTCCTTTTTATGGACGGAAAGGAGCTATATTGTTGTAACTAATTGAACATGGATTACAGAAACCTAGGTTGTTATATCTTTCTTGTGATGTATCATTTCGGTTGTAAGAGGTTGATTTAGCAATATTGGAGTTGTTGTGTAGGAAAATAATTCATAGACAGATAGCTTATAGGCATAATAGAGATACGTAAGTTTTTACCTGATGCCATTCATATTACTGGTGTCACATTTGGCCTATTACTGGTGTCACATTTGGCCTATTACTGGTGTCACATTTGGCCTATTTTCTTTTTTCTGCGGCAGCTTAGTTTGGTAGAGAGAATGTTTGCCTTAAAACAACTGTTTTTATATCAGCTATGTAATATAATAACTTTATATTAATTGTTGTTTGTGAAGGAGATGTTTGAAGCCTCAGTACTTACGAAGGAAGGCCTTCCCCGCGGCCTAACAGCAAAACAAAATAGAACAAATAATAATTAAATGCTTCCTGCAGTAAATATCTCAGTTCCTTAAAAATAACAACTTTCACACATTATTTATGTAAACTTTGAATATTTCTAAAATATTTCAGGACTTGTTTGATAAAAAAATTGAGTTACCTTTCTTTAATCTGAAAGTATTTATGTACGTTTGTAAAAATAAGGACAATCAGTTTGAACTATGATTGAAATAGAACGTTGCAACAAAATGAACATAAAAATAAAGCAAAAATGCACATTACGCAACTACGATAAAAACTGCCGATTTTTATTACAGTGTTATGCTTTGTTATATATGTTCCCTAAACTGAATTTGTATTTACACATCGTAAATACGTCTCGCCTAATTAGACTTAACTGTTAATCAAATAACCTAAATTTCCAGTATGACTAACGGGTATACAAAACAAGTACTTTACAATTCCCGTCTAGTTCAAACAACAGCCAGGTACTGCTGTTTATAAATTATGAAAGGCAACATACAAATTGTCTGTTGATGTGGTGTTTAACGTAACTTTCATTAATTTGTCAGCTATATCATGGCGTCCTGTTTTAGTGAAAGAAGTAGAGTACCCGTCAATTAAAGATGGAGTCGGGCTCAAACTCACAATCTCAGTATATAATTAAATAAAGTACATTTAATGCAGATTCGCGAAATATAGACTTAAGTTGGACCTCCTTTTTTATATCAGGTTTGAGGTTATGTAAGATCAAAATAATACTTTGCATTTTTTATACGGCCGGATATTTTATCAAAAACCTGTGTCACTATTGCAGTGTATATTTAGTTGTATCCTGATATTGTGTTTGTAGATTTAAATTAAAGTTTTATGTTTTTGTATGTATCAAGCACAGGCTGTAGTTTGACATATAAAGATTGATTGGTTGATCGACTGTTTAACGACAAGCAAGCAATATTTCGGATATATTCAGGACTACAACAGGTTAAAATGCAATGTAGTTAAAAGGGGGAAAATGATGTATCGAAGGTACAGCACAATTTTAACTGCCACTGAAAACGCGTTATAGAGTATTAGATAGGAACAGAGAATTTAGCCTTTAGCTTAACTGCCACTGGAAACGTATAGAGTATTAGATAGGAACAGAGAATTTAGCCTCTAGCTTAACTACCACTGGAAACGTATAGAATATTAGATAGGAGCAGAGATTTTAGCCTTTAGCTTAACTGCCACTGGAAACGTATAGAGTATTAGATAGGAACAGAGAATTTAGCCTCTAGCAAAACTGCCACTGGAAACTTATAGAGAATTAGATAGGAACAGAGATTTTAGCCTTTAGCTTAACTGCCACTGGAAACGTATAGAGTATTAGACAGGAACAGAGAATTTAGCCTTTAGCTTAACTGCCACTGGAAACGTATAGAGTATTAGATAGGAACAGAGAATTTAGCCTTTAGCTTAACTGCCACTGGAAACGTATAGAGTATTAGATAGGAACAGAGAAATTAGTCTTTAACTTAACTGCCACTGGAAACGTATAGAGTATTATATAGGAACAGAGAATTTAGCCTCTAGCAAAACTGCCACTGGAAACTTATAGAGAATTAGATAGGAACAGAGAATTTAGCCTTTAGCTTAACTGCCACTGGAAACGTATAGAGTATTAGATAGGACACAGAAAAATTTAGCATTTAGCTTAACTGCCACTGGAAACGTATAGAGTATTAGATAGGAGCAGAGATTTTAGCCTTTAGCTTAACTGCCACTGGAAACGTATAGAGTATTATATAGGAACAGAGAATTTAGCCTCTAGCTTAACTGCCACTGGAAACGTTAGAGTATTAGATAGGAACAGAGAATTTAGCCTTTAGCTTAACTGCCACTGGAAACGTATAGAGTATTAGATATGAACATGGAATTTAGCCTTTAGCTTAACTGCCACTGGAAACGTATAGAGTATTAGATAGGAGCAGAGATTTTAGCCTTTAGCTTAACTACCACTGGAAACGTATAGAGTATTAGATAGGAACAGAGAATTTAGCCTTTAGCTTAACTGCCACTGGAAACGTATAGAGTATTAGACAGGAACAGAGAATTTAGCCTTTAGCTTAACTGCAACTGGAAACGTATGGTGTATTAGATAGGAACAGAGAAATTAGTCTTTAACCTAACTGCCACTGGAAACGTATAGAGTATTAGATAGGAACAGAGAATTTAGCATTTAGCTTAACTGCCACTGGAAACGTATAGAGTATTAGATAGGAGCAGAGATTTTAGCCTTTAGCTTAACTGCCACTGGAAACGTATAGAGTATTAGATAGGAACAGAGAATTTAGCCTTTAGCTTAACTGCCACTGGAAACGTATAGAGTATTAGGAACAGAGAATTTAGCCTTTAGCTTAACTGCCACTGGAAACGTAAAGAGTATTAGATAGGAACAGAGAATTTAGCTTTTAGCAAAACTGCCACTGGAATCTTATAGAGAATTAGATAGGAACGGAGAATTTAGCCTTTAGCTTAACTGCCACTGGAAACGTATAGAGTATTAGACAGGAACAGAGAATTTAGACTTTAGCTTAACTGCCACTGGAAACGTATAGAGTATTAGATAGGAACAGAGAATTTAGCCTTTAGCTTAACTGCCACTGGAAACGTATAGAGTATTAGATAGGAACAGAGAAATTAGTCTTTAACTTAACTGCCACTGGAAACGTATAGAGTATTAGATAGGAACAGAGAATTTAGCCTCTAGCAAAACTGCCACTGGAAACTTATAGAGAATTAGATAGGAACAGAGAATTTATCTTTTAGCTTAACTGCCACTGGAAACGTATAGAGTATTAGATAGGACACAGAAAAATTTAGCATTTAGCTTAACTGCCACTGGAAACGTATAGAGTATTAGATAGGAACAGAGAATTTAGCCTTTAGCTTAACTGCCACTGGAAACGTATAGAGTATTAGATAGGAACAGAGAATTTAGCCTCTAGCTTAACTGCCACTGGAAACGTTAGAGTATTAGACAGGAACAGAGAATTTAGCCTTTAGCTTAACTGCCACTGGAAACGTAAAGAGTATTAGATATGAACAGGGAATTTAGCCTTTAGCTTAACTGCCACTGGAAACGTATAGAGTATTAGAAAGGAGCAGAGATTTTAGCCTTTAGCTTAACTACCACTGGAAACGTATAGAGTATTAGATAGGAACAGAGAATTTAGCCTTTAGCTTAACTGCCACTGGAAACGTATAGAGTATTAGACAGGAACAGAGAATTTAGCCTTTAGCTTAACTGCAACTGGAAACGTATGGTGTATTAGATAGGAACAGAGAAATTAGTCTTTAACCTAACTGCCACTGGAAACGTATAGAGTATTAGATAGGAACAGAGAATTTAGCATTTAGCTTAACTGCCACTGGAAACGTATAGAGTATTAGATAGGAGCAGAGATTTTAGCCTTTAGCTTAACTGCCACTGGAAACGTATAGAGTATTAGATAGGAACAGAGAATTTAGCCTTTTGCTTAACTGCCACTGGAAACGTATAGAGTATTAGATAGGAACAGAGAATTTAGCCTTTAGCTTAACTGCCACTGGAAACGTATAGAGTATTAGATAGGAGCAGAGATTTTAGCCTTTAGCTTAACTGCCACTGGAAACGTATAGAGTATTAGATAGGAACAGAGAATTTAGCCTTTAGCTTAACTGCCACTGGAAACGTATAGAGTATTAGATAGGAGCAGAGATTTTAGCCTTTAGCTTAACTGCCACTGGAAACGTATAGAGTATTAGATAGGAACAGAGAATTTAGCCTTTAGCTTAACTGCCACTGGAAACGTATAGAGTATTAGATAGGAACAGAGATTTTAGCCTTTAGCTTAACTGCCACTGGAAACGTATATAGTATTAGACAGGAACAGAGAATTTAGCCTTTAGCTTAACTGCCACTGGAAACGTATAGAGTATTAGACAGGAACAGAGAAATTAGTCTTTAACTTAACTGCCACTGGAAACGTATAGAGTATTAGATAGGAACAGAGAATTTAGCCTTTAGCTTCAATAAGCCTACACTTTTTGAAATCTACAAAGGGGTATTTGTCGTGCAAATAGCGTCGTACTTTCCGAACACGTTTCCCACTATGGTCCAGGCTTTCCATACATGTACTTGTATTACGACCTGACATCCACCAACGAGAGGGCCTCCCCTATATGGGAACGTGCTTGACAGCTCTGTGGCTCGAGCACAAGGAACCCTCCTTGTAAGGTCCCAGTACATACAAAGATATAGAATTATTAGAAATGATAACCCAGTGTAGGTAAAAAGTGTAACATGTATTTACAGTGACATCTCTACGATGTCTTAAAATTAAATTACATACACATGTATTGACATAAATGCGAACCATATGTACACTAATGTATAAAAACGTATTTTCTGATTAACATTTATATGAATTTTAAGATTTATAAACTAAATATTTTATAAAAATCATCGTATACAGTATATGTGTTCGCCTCTGTATAATTCTATTTGTGATCCAATTCTGATTTCTTTAAATTTATGATATCATTCATCTTGTCAAAATAATTAAAAAATAAAATTGTTATAATATTCACTCAACCTTGATGTAATCAGTATTTGCCTATTATGATTTGACAGAGCAACAGTAGGTTGTTTGCGTGATCGATGACTCTCAGTTTATACTTTTCACCCCACTGATCTATACTGACAGAACATCAAGATTTACAAACACGCTCCATGAAGACGAGTCTAATCAGCTTGTTGAGTTAACAAACAGTTTGTCCTCATGGATATATAATTGTTGTTACTACGTGCATCAAGCGTACACATATAAATCACGCACAATTTATTTGTCATTGAAGCAACGACATGGGATTCAAATGGATCATTTAAGGAAAGTATAATGTTATGTGAAAATATAAATTTTCAGTAGCTAGCGTAGCCATTGACGATTTATTAGACGATGTTATATACGCCACATTTTGTCCATGTTCATCTAGACTGGTTGAAATTTCTTTTTATATTAATCTTTAGAAACAATCTTCTTAAATAAAAAGTAATAAAAAAGAATATCAGTCCTAGGGTATCGTAACACTACGCTCGTTATCCTTTAGAGTTTCATACTTTTTCCAAAATCTCTGATTAAAAATTATAAAAGCTTGAAACAATGTTTATATTAAATTTTCAATTTATGTGTGCTTTTTTATAAATAAATAAATAAATTGTACGAGAAAAATGACTTTTGATCGGCTAGAAAATATTGTCTATCACGGGATGGAAGGAAAAGTCATCGTCATGGAGACACGCTTCCTTTGACGTAACATATTAATCCGCGGAACATTTGCAATTGGTGTGTTGACCTTTTTTTTAAACACGTAAAATTACACAAATTAAATTGTTATGTCCGCTAGGCGGATAATGAATTGTGCAAAACTTACATTTTGTTACAAAAACTTTTTCTACGTTGAGGGTTAACAAAATTTCCGTTGTGCACATTTAATGCAAACCCCATCATACAATGTACAGAACTGGAAATGTGTTATCCCTCGGTGGAGAAAATATTTTTTTAGTTAATTCCTTAGTGATGTCATTTATAATGTTAATATAGAACAAGCAACCATCTGTTTGTGATTAAAATTGAGGTCAAGCAGTTAGATGGTCGTCTGCTGCTGTTGGTACTTTTTTGGTCTTCAAAGTGACACGTTCATTTGACTTTTCAGGACGTCACAGTAAATTATCTAAAATATGGTTTATATTCTGGCACGCCTAGCGGCAACCTTGTTATAAAATATGGAACGAATCGTAGAATGATGAAAATGTTATTGTTTGTAAGAGAAAATTGCTGGCACTTTGAATATTTAACAGTTCTTCGCAGATGTTGCAACATTTATGTACGATCGTCTTTAAGGTTTTATCTTCCAAAAAGGATACAGTCTTAATATTTATGTAAACACAGTTATGGTAGCTGGTGTTAAAAGCTTGTCAGCAAAATTGGTCTAACATAATAAAGTAACGTGTTATTGTACGATTTGTAAGACTCTGAATTAAGAATTAAACTGAGTTGTAACAGTATTTATACATATTACATGGTAAAAAAAGAATTCTGGAACTCTCATTCCAAGACCAATTGCAAAACAGTTACATAGAAAAATAAATAAAACACTGAAAGTATCCAATCATTCCGAAGAAGTTTTGGTTATAAAATCTATCACTAAGAACAATTAAGTATTACGAACTATTTGTGTATCAGTTTAATAAGGTGGTATGGTCCCTTTTGGATATTAACAGCAAATCAAAACTTATTGATCATTATTTTATAACGTTATAGAATGCTTTCATCTTCCCGGCCGATCTGACATTGACGATAATAGTACTGAACATATTAATGACCTCTATGATTATTTTATATTTGTTTTAATGCAGAAAATAAACATTATAGCGAACAATCAATCGTTTAACTAAATAAACAGAAAACCTCTTAAATACGATATCAATCGTAAATCAAATTACCAGGACTATTACAATCTATTACAATTATGTCATGGCAATTGTACTGGTAATCTCGAGGAAGCAACAAGTTTTCTATACTTTCTTATTCCCCTTAATTTAATTTTTTTAACCAAGGGTTTTTGTTTGTCAAAAAAGAAAAATGTTAATGCCTGCAGTTCATTTTTAGCTCACATGAACAATTCCAAAGGGACATTTGAGCTATTGTTATCACTAAAAATTGCGTCAGTCGTCGTCGTTGTTGTTGTCGTCGTCGTTGTCGTCGTCGGCGTCTGGAAACTTTTTACTTTTAATCTTCTTCTCTGAAACCACTTGACCAATTGAAACCAAACTTGGCCATAATGTTCATTGGATTGACGTTTACAAAGTTTGTGTTTTTTATTTGGATTGGAAATCCAATATGGCCGCTAACTCAAGAGTTAGTTTAACATAGAACCCTATGGGAAAAAAGTTTAAAAGAGCTTCTTCTCTGAAACCGTTTAACCAGTCAAAACAAAACTTACTAGCAATATTGTTTGGATGGTCCTTTTTAAAGTTTTTGTATTCTATGCCAACTGGAAATTCAAAATGGCCGCCATTGCAGGACTTAGTTTAACATAGGACTCTATGGGAAAAAGTTTTAAAAAGCTTCTTCTCTGAAACCAGTAAACCAATGAAAACAAAAGCTTACTAGCAAAATTGTTTGGATGGTCCTCTATAAAGTTTGTGTTTTTTATGACAATTGGAAATTCAAATTGGCCGCCAACACAGGACTTAGTTTAACATAGGACCCAATGGGAAAAAGTTTAAAAGGCTTCTTCTCTGAAACCGGTTAACCAATGGAAACTAAACTTACTAGCGATATTGTTTGGATGGTCCTGTATAAGGGTTTTTTTTTTTATCCCAATAGGAAATTCAATATGGACGCCACCGCAGGACGTAGTTTAACATAGGACCCTATGGGAAAAAAGTTAAAAACGCTTCTTCTCTGAAACCGGTTAACCAATCGAAACAAGACTTACTAGCAATATTGTTTGGATTGTCCTCTATAAAGTTCTTATTTTTTGTCCCAATCGGTAGTTCAAAATGGCCGCCAACGAAGGACTTGGTTAAACATTAGAACCTAGGGGAAAAAGTTAAAAAAGGCTTCTTCTATGAAACCGATTAACCAATGGAAACAAAACTTACTGACAATAATATTTGGATGGTCTTCTTTAAAGTTTATGTTTGTTATTGCCAATTGGAAATTCAAAATGGCCACCACTGCAGGACATAGTTTAATATAGGACCCTATGGCCAAATTAAAAAAAAATCTCCTTCTCTATTAAACAGGTTAACTAACGGAAACAAAACTTTCTTGCAATACTGTTTGGATGGTTCTCTCTAAAGTTTATTGAAAATTACAGGACTTAGTTTAACATCAGGGAAATGTCACCTTCATTGCCTATAAAATCAGGTGAGCGATACAGTCTCTTAAGAGCCTCTGGTGTCTTTTAAAGCGGGTATAGCCAAAGTGGCTTAGTCAGTGGCATAGTCAGTGGCATAGTCAGTGCCGAGTGTTCTCGGCATGAATACTTATTTGTATTATTAATTTTGTTAACTTTAAATTTCGCCTCAATACAGATTTCTGGTGACCCAAAATTCTTCAGGAAAACTGGCGAAGTACGGTGTTGACAGACTACGTGATCAACAGTAGATGACTTATTGCCTTACCGATCAAGGCCCTCGTCTGCTATCATTATTATGTTCATCTTGTTTGACGTTGGGGTGTGTGGTTTCCAAGGTTGATTGATTGATTAGAGTTAAATGTGCAGAAAGCAACATTTCAGCTATATTCAGGAGGAAATCAATTTTAATACAAGTAATAAGATAACCCGTGAAATATAACAATCCTACATAAGATTTGTAAGTCACTTTCAGCATTTTTAGCTATATCATGGCGTCCAATTTTTATTGGGGCGGAAGCCGGAGTACCCAGGGAAAATCCCCGACTTGCGAAAGGAAAACTGGCAATCATTGTCAATTAAGATTGGAGTACACCCTGCTCGCATTAAGACTAGAACCCAAAACCAGAATAAAATGAATAAACATCAGTAATATGAGCATATACTTGTATACAGATTAAAACTGATTGATTGATTTGATGTTGCTTTACGTCCTGCGAGGAGTTTATCAGCTATATTCAGGACTAAAACAAGTAAACAAACAATAAATCAGTTCGAAAAAGATAGACCGAAGTGTAAAAATAATTAGAACCACTGGAAAAAGTATTAGTAGGGATGGGAAATTTAGCGTTCTGTGGCGGTTACAACGAGCGTACTCTTATCGACATCTGCAAAGGGGCTTTTTATCGTGCAAGGAGCGTGGCACTCTCCCAACACCGTGGTCCGCGCTCAGGCTTACCGCGATCTTATTACAATTAAATCGTTCATTTGCTCCCCTTACAACGCAGCGACAATAACAAAAAGGGGAGCAAGTGAAAGGTTTAATTTAAATTAGATTGGGGTTTCCGTATTTTTGACCTGACAACCCCCAACAAGATTGCACCCCCTATCCGCCACATGGGGACGCGCTGGGTTGCTCTTTGGGTCGAGCACTGTGAATCCTCACAGGTATGGTCCAAAGGTTACAATACAAAGTAAACTGATATTACAACTGAATTTTATTTTACTGAAAAGATTAGTTTTTACAAATTGTAAAATTGCATATCCAGAAGATTCGAATAAGAATCGACTTAATAAAAACGTTCCCGAATATAGACCACGTCAACATAGTCAATCAAGACTTGCTCTATAGTATATGGTCATGTGATTGGCACACACTCGGGCAGTGGATCGTGATTTAAAATATAACTGTCCTGGTACGACGGTAAATATAGAAAGGTTTTTATGGTGAAGTAATGATTGGATCTCATGAAGATTATTATGTTGGACAAATTCAAGACTTTTCACATGTATATGTTGGATAAGAAATGAATAAGACATAGTAGTTATTGGTGATGCAATCCAAGTTATTGTGTGAAATATTGAATTCAAAACATGATGTCTATTGCATCAATTACAAAAATAGAAAAACAAAATTCACTATTTTATTGTTGTTAAAATGTGAACTATTTTGGTAAATTTTTGTAGATCGCATTTATCGCAATGAACTTGATTAAACAGCAAACTTTTTAGACAACATTCTGCCCATCGCTTTTCTGGTTGGCGGATCAGGACTGTCCTTTAATTGGGAGGTGTCAGGTTCTTATACGGAGGCCGCGAACCATAGTGCGTAATGTGTTTTGGAAGCGTCACGCGCTTTACACTATATCCTGTATGCAGAATATGAAAACAGAATGCGCATCGTAGAAAATAAAAAAAAACGAAATACTACGATCGTAATCAATCGTTCCATGAAAAATGCTTATCTTTTGAAATACGTAACCAAAAGTTTGACCCTTGCTCGGAATGATGTTGCAAATAAAAGTTGGAATGGCACTTCAAGCTTAACATTAAAATCGAATCAGACCTCTTTACAGCTAGTAGGTTTCCGGCACAGGCACTTGGGGTCAGGATAATTTTTTTTTAATGAAAAAAATGCCAATAAATGAGTTTACAGTGTTGTTATATAATAATAAAGTTGTTATATAATAAAGAAAAATGTATTATTTTTCTGGGACAATATTTCGCAACGAGACATGGGAGACTGTGTACCAAACGAGTGAATACGCACTATAAACTCATTTAGTGGCATTTTATTCCATAAAAAAATTATACTGACCCCAAGTGTCTGTGGTTTCTGGTTGTCTCAGGGTTACTTGTATCGTTGTTGTAAATTGTTTATTTCTTTTCCTGTTATCAACAATTTATAACTTTAATGACAGGAATAGTTACTGAAAGAATAAGTTACCAAATATTTACCATTACTGTAAAATGCACGTGAGTCATAAAGTAACTAAACGCATAAAGACGATGACCCATCAATAACACTGATTCACTGGGAAATCTAGTCATTCCTCCTAAACAAATCTGTCTTAGCTGTATCTATAGTTGAAAGGGGTCACTTAAATCGATTATGGAAAACTTTTCATTCATTTTTCTTCGAATGTCTAAATATGGACAATTAAGAAATTGGGACAAACTAAACACTTCAGATATTATCTGAATGATATGTACATGTACAAGTAATAACTAGTAGCTTGTATTGTCCCATTTTTTTATTAAATAAATGTAATTATTTATTTTCGTACCTATTCATAAAGTTTATATTTAAACAAACGTGTGATCTTTTTATACATGGATTGGTTATTTTTTTAGGTATTTTTCTAATATAGTTTGTAGTATCGAGTTCAGTTTGATATTTTGAGTTTTGTTTATACATATATGTTTCAAAATCCTTACACTTGTTCATTTCGGAGTTATAGATTAATTGCAAAATCTGATAACCCTTTTATTTTAATGATTATTATTTTGTATTTCATTTGTATAATACTTTCAGCCAAAGAGAAACGTTATAGAGATAAAACCATGGAAGGTTTAAAACCTAAACCCTCAACATGGAAAACTTGCTTGACGGGGAATAATTGTACACTTGGCAATTCATATTTGTATTTAGTTATTATGGCAACCTTAGAAATGATGTGATGATGACTAAGAGTTGGGTACAACATAGCTCTGATTTACTGTGTTTTAATGGTACAAACTAGTCTGTCTTGTTGTATATGCTATTTATAAGGTTAAGATTGTGTCTTTGATTATTACCTTGACTGTCTTATTTTTAACTTTTGACTTTTTGTGTCTTAGTAGAATGTTTACGGATAGATTTACCGTCAATGGTCGTGAACAGTACTGTAGAACAAGTTAACTAACAATAAATCAACAAGCAATAAACGAACCAATGAAAAGAAGCGTTCAAATGCCACATAAAAAGTACAAAAACTTGGTTAGTGCCGGAGATTTTAGTCTTTTATAGCCTCTTCATTGAGCTAAGTCGTATCAACATCTACAGAAGTGGTCTTTAACGTGCAAGGAATAATACTCTCCAAACACTTCAATCACTACGGCCTTTAGTGTGTAACTGACAACCCATCTTCTATCTTCCATAATGTGGACACGGTAGTCAGCTCTGTTGGTAAAGGCCCAAGTACCTTTTAATCAGAAAAAAACTTCTTTAATTCTACTAATTATTAGTTTACTACTGCGGGTGCGTTTGACTATTCCATACAATAAACGTTATTGTCGTGGACAATCTTCAGTCTTAATTTGACCGTTTTATTTCTAAAGCTGTTTTTTAAAGAGATTTCCTTTAATTCATTTTCTATAATCAAAGAAAACTATATTAAATTCTACATATCCCGACTTCTACCCAATCAAAGATAAAATATGGATATTTGTAGATCTAATTCTACGTTATATAGACAGCTAGAGTAAGAATGTATGGCTTTGACGGGTTAAGAGGCCATTACTGTGATGGAAATAACATGTACTGGAAATTTACACAAATAATACTCGTACATCAGATGTGATTATAACGTATACAATGCTCTATTATAAATCTAGACAAATCTAAATAAGGGTGTTCTATCTTTGATTTATCTTGCTTGTATTCCTGACAAGTGATTGATGGGAAATGTACAAGTTTTATCTCGATGGCAATGATAGTCTGTTGTCTTTCGAAATAAGAACACAGCAAAAGAACTGTGACTAGATATGGGTTATACAATATAAGAATAAATTATCACATTTTATAGTTAAGTGATTGGTTGATATCAAAGAATGTTCAAGTTAATAAGAAATAGTGCACGTTTTTAAAACTATAATTATGATCTTTGTCCCTAACATTCAGGATACATTGATTAAAAATTTTTTCTTCGTTGGCAAGTCATTTGAATTTGATAATTATTTAAAAAGTTGTTTCTTGTTTGTAACTATACTATGTTATATGTTGCAAACAATACTTTTCAATATCAAAGAATTGTACCGTATGAAACAATCAGATTTCCAGACGACATTAAAACACCGTGGTTGTCGTAAAAAAATCCTTACCCTTCTAGACGAAGTGGTTTGACTTCCATATTGTGTAGGTGTTTAGGGTTATTTGCTAGTTATTTTGTTTATTGTTCAAATTGTAAGTTATTATCCATTATTAAACTGATATGGTCTTTTTTTTATATTGAATAGCCCTAACTAAATGCTAATGATACTGGTATAACCAGACTCTTAACGTTTTGTTTGTCACTTTTGTCGATATAATGTCTCTTCAGACTTGTAGTGTGATATAGTTTTTAATGAAATATTAAATTGTATTAAAGTAAATAAAAAAAATTGAGTCTTGTTATCTCAAAGAAAAATGTCAACGAATTCGTGACATGATTACTTGTAATAATGTTTGATTTCTTTCCAGTACCAGCATTGGTCTGAATTATTAGGAGACAGAGTAACAAATGCGTAACGTGAAAGATTTACATGCAAGTAGAAACGAACAGGCCGTTAAGTATTGATATAGTTATATAATTTTTAGTGGGTGAATCTTTTGAAAATAAGCTATTTTCTACAAATGATCATAGAGGTAAAATGCTTGCATACACCAAATAAACGTTTAATACACTATTCGAATTTAAATGGGTTCAGAATACTTACACCGAATATATTTGTTAAAGGATTTTCTTAAAACCTGCCATAATGTTAGTGTTAAAAACCCCAGTAATGGGGGTATTGTGTGATAAATTTAAAACAAGTCAAAGAATTTTGGTTAAACTAAACAAAGCTCTTAGGTATTATAAAATGATGATCAAGTGATCCCATTTGTAGTTTTCGACGTTAGTTCAATTTAAAATTAGGTCCAGGGTCCAGGTAAAACTTGTCTTCTAAGATAGACTGTTCTGCCAAGATGTTTCTATAGGATATTTGTAATTAAGGTCTTTCCCCCTTTCCAAGGGAAAGACCTTCTTGTCTTTCTTCTGATTATTATTATTATTATTATTAAGGTCTTTCCCACTACAGTGGAAAGACCTTCTTGTCTTTCTTATGATTATTATTATTAAGGTCTTTCCCACTACAGTGGGAAGACCTTCTTACCTTTCTTATGATTATTATTATTATTATTATTATTATTAAGGTCTTTCCCCTTTTCCAAGGGAAAGACCTTCTTGTCTTTCTTATGATTATTAAGGTCTTTCCCCTTTTCCAAGGGAAAGACCTTCTTGTCTTTCTTATGATTATTATTATTATTATTTTTCTTCTTCCGCGGAGGTTTGCCAAAAAGTGTCTGGACGTATCATTCCGATACTTGGTAACATCAATCTGTCATATCCGGAGATGACATGGCTCATGCTTTTAGACCGATCTATTTTTAGTAACAGAGTTATCTGCCCCAACACGAAAACCCTTGTTAGCAGATAAACTCAGAAACTATAAAATTTAGAGAAAAACTGAAAAGTGAGAAATGTTAAGGAACTTTTGAGACAACTTTGTGCCATAATTTGGCCAAAAAATTTTGTCGAGCGAAGGCGAGCGGTATACCTTGAATGTTTCAATCACTCCGGTCATCACCTAAACTCACAAACCGGAAGTCGAAAACACCTTGGGTCTTCACCATTTGTTGTTCTGTGATATTACCTTAAAGAAAATCTCAAGGTCAAAGTTCAGATATGACCTCGACCTTAGGCCTCCAATCTTGTTATCATAACAACTCGAAAACTGTAAAAGATAGAAACAGACAATAAATTGGAAAAATACTCCTCTCATTGAGACCTACATTTGGTCTTTTATGTCAAAAATTGTTCAATGAACCGTTTAGGAGTTATTGCCCTTGACAGGTTTCGGCTAAATTTTGTTTTCAATATAACTCAAAAACCATAAAAAATTGAAGCAAACAATATATCAGAAAAATGTTTCTCTCATTAGGGTCTACATTTGATATAAATAGTTGAAAACTGTTCGACAAACCGTTTAAGAGTTATGGCCCTTGATAGGTTTCGGCTAAATTTTGTTTTCAATATAACTCAAAAACCATAAAAAATTGAAGCAAACAATATATCAGAAAAATGTTTCTCTCATTGAGATCTACATTTGATATAAATAGTTGAAAACTGTGCGACAAACCGTTTTCGAGGTTATGGCCCTTGACAGGTTTCGGCTAAATTTTGTTTTCAATATAACTCAAAAACCACAAAAAATTGAAGCAGACATTCAATATATCAGAAAAATGTTCCTCTCACCGAGATCTACGTTTGATATATAGTGTCGAAAACTGTGCAACGAACCGTTTTCCAGGTTATGGCCCTTGACACGTATCGGCTAAATTTTGTTGAGACCTTCATTTAGTACATTTGACCCGAAGCTGTGCGATGAACTGTTTTCGAGTTACAGCCCTTGACGTGTTTGGGTTAATCGGTTTTTTGGTTAAAACTTGAAAACGGTTAGAGATAATATAGTTATCATGGTCATATGTCGTGTGCGAAGAATCTGCCTAGCTTTTTGACCAATCGTACATCACTGACCAAAGCTCATGAATATTAAGGAAAACATACATCACGATAAAAAAAATACACATCTTTGCTGCAATTAATCAGACCTGTCCAGACACTAAGAAGTGTTACAATATATAAAACGTAACACATAACCAGTATCTAGAGAGTATCTTATATCTTCGAGCTCATTTGATATGAACCTGATAAGCCTTGTCGAGCGAAAAAAAAACAATTAAGAATTAATATGTATCAAGATATTAGTACTTTTTGGCTTAGAAAGGGGTAATCATATGAGACTTAAAATTTTTCAATGATGGACATTTCAAAATGGCTTAAACACTAATTTCAAATTTTAAGTACATACTAAATGTACTTTTTGTAACATAAAAAACTAACTTTTGGCAAAAATTGATAAAATAATGAACATTGAGTGAGTTCCTACAATGCGTAATTATGTGTCGAGTGAAGAAAACATGCACTTTGTTACAAAATTGCTGTATTAAACAAAAATTGATAAAATAATGAACATTGAGTGAGTTCCTACAATGCGTAATTATGTGTCGAGTGAAGAAAACATGCACTTTGTTACAAAATTGCTGTATTAAACAAAAATTGATAAAATAATGAACATTGAGTGAGTTCCTACAATGTGTAATTATGTTTTTTGTTTGTTTGATGGTGTTTAACGCCACTTTCAGCAATTTTTCAGCTATATCATGGCGTCCAGTTTTTATTGGGGGAGGAAGCCGGAGTAGCCGGAGAAAACCCCGGACCTGCGGTAGGAAAACTGGCAATCCTTGTCAATTAAGATTGGAGTCGAGTACACCCTGCCTGCAGTGAGAATCGAACCCGCAATCTCAGTGTTGACAGACCACGTGATCAATAGTAGACGAACTACCTTGACAACTCGGCCACCGAGGCCCCTGCGTAATTATGTGTCGAGTGAAGAAAACATGCACTTTGTTACAAAATTGCTGTAATAAACCAAATGTGATAATTATTAAAATGATTGAAATGATGTTAACTTGCACATTTATACAGAAATTAGCAATTTAAGTGCAATTACTTTAAAAATGGTACACTATATTCCTAGATTTTCATGAAAAAATATTCAACACTGTGACAATAGCCTAAATCGACACATTTTAAACCAATGTTAAAACAAAACCTTGTGATTTCTACAAGTTTCACTCTTTTCCTTATTGTTTAATTATTAAATTTAAAAATATTTAAAGCTGTTGTGTCCCATTTTAGTGTGTTTCTCCATTAAAAATGAGTACAAAGTTATTTCTGAATCATAATAATAATATTGTATGGAGACAATCAATTAAAAATACCAAGATGTATGACAAAATAAGTTTGCATAAAATGTTATGTAGTTTTGTCTACTTTCATAGTGTACATTTTTTCATATACATGACCAAAACACTAAATTTAATCAACTTACTTTGTTAGGTAAAAAGAAGATACTTTCCGTTTAGAATGTGGATTTCAGTCTAAAAACGTATTTCCTCAAAGTATACGAGTCAATAAATCCTTGAAATCCCAGATTGAAGCACATGACCACCCCTCCCCCTTATTTGTAAATTTCGTCAGCTGTGATGTCCATTTCAGTTATCGTCAGTGAATCAGTGTAAATCGTTTCTCAATAAGTTGTTCTAACTATCCGAACTGCATTTTACCTCACATTTTAATCAAATTGAAACAATTTCCGACGTGAATTTTTGTGTATTCGGTCGTCTGCTACGTGACTCGTGTCCTTATTTTCCAGCGTGAAATTCCTATAAAATAATGTGAAAAATGTCTTTAAATGGTCGTCGGCATGCTCCGTTTATAATAATCCGTGTCCTCCAGAAATAAATAATCACTGAGATTAAAGATCGAGCTTTATCTAGTATACGTCCACACAGAACGAGAGAGCAGAAGACACTGACAAAATGGCTATGAACGCGAGCTTCGACGAAGACACCTCAGTGAAATGTAAAGTGTTCATTTAATGTGTTACTATAAATAGAGCGAAATGACTAAGAAGTATTTATTTCACACCAAAATAATGTATATGAACTTTTAAAACTAGTTTAACAAATTTTTGTCACAATATTTAAATCTGCAGAGTCCCATTTTTCCGTTTTTTCTCAAAATTAGTGCAAAGCTATTTTTAAATCAATGTGAGACAATCAATTAAAAATACCAAGATGTATAACAAAATAAGTTTACATGCTGGCCCTGGTTGGGGGTCCGGGCCCTTTTTTAATAATTAGAATGTTATAGAAACAATAGAAAAGAAACCGGGAGGAAGGAGGAGGTCTACGGGTATTTTACAATATAAAATAATAGATTTTTACCCTCTGGGGCTTATTGTTTGACGTTTAACGTCAGTTTTTTCTATGGAAATAGGGACAACGCAGGAAAGACCTTCGCATTTGTTCTCAGAACAAATGTCTTTTTATTATTATTATTTTTCTTCTTCCGCGGAGGTTTGCCAAAAAGTGTCTGGACGTATCATTTCGATACTTGGTAACATCAATCGGTCATATCCGGAGATGACATGGCTCATGCTTTTAGACCGATCTATTTTTAGTAACAGAGTTATCTGCCCCAACACGAAAACCCTTGTTAGCAGATAAACTCAGAAACCGTAACTGATTCTTAAAATCTGAAGTGTACAAAATGTCGCTGGTCCTATGGCGATGATTTGTCATGCAAATTTTTTTTTTCCAATCGACTTCCTGTTTACGCGTTTTTGACCTTAAAAATGTCGCAACGCGTCAAATTTTTTTTCTCAAAAACCGTAAGTCCTAGAGACTTGGGACCACCACCATTGATCCTAAGTGACATGTGTTACATTTAAAAATGTCAAGGTCAAAGGTCAAAAGTCAAGGTCAAAGGTCACCATAGGTCTTGTTAGCACTATATCTCGCAAACCATAAAAGATAGAAGCAGACAATAAATGGGAAAAATACTCCACTTATTGAGACCTTCATTTGGTACATTTGACCGAAAGCTGTGCGATGGACCATTTTTGAGTTACTGCCCTTGACGCGTTTCGGTTAATCGGTTTTTTGGTTAAAACTTGAAAACGGTTAGAGATAATATAGTAAACATATAGGTAAAACATGATCAGTAGGAAAAGAGCTTCAATTTGAGCCAAAGATCAAAGGTCATAGGTCAAGGTCATACCATAGCAACAAGGTGACCGTTATAAAAAGCCCTTAGCAACCATATATTGTTAGAATCAGAATGATGTACCTTACTGAAATATGTCATTTCATGACCGGAAGTGGTCTTTTGTCCATAGCAACGGAATGAAAGTCCTTAACAACCCATATATTTTTTGGCTCGGGACCACTTTCTTTACTCAAATAACTCATTTTTATGACTGGAAGTGACATTTTGTGCTATAGCAAGACACAAAATCCCATAGCATCAACTAACTTTTCTTACTTCAGAGGAACAGTGGGAAAGACCTTCTCATTTGTTCTCAGAACAAATGAACTTTTAATTATTATTATTATTATTATTATTATTATTATTATTATTATTTTTCTTCTTCCGCGGAGGTTTGCCAAAAAGTGTCTGGACGTATCATTTCGATACTTGGTATCATCAATTGGTCATATCCGGAGATGACATGGCTCATGCTTTTAGACCGATCTATTTTTAGTGACAGAGTTATCTGCCCCAACACGAAAACCCTTGTTAGCAGATAAACTCAGAAACCGTAACCGATTCTGAAAATCTGAAGTGTAAAAAATGTCGCTGGACCTATGGCGATGATTTGTCATGCAAAATTTTTTTTTCCAATCGACTTCCTGTTTACGTGTTTTTGACCTGAAAAATGTCGCAACGCGTCAAAATTTTTTTCTTGAAAACCGTAAGTCCTAGAGACTTGGGACCACCACCATTGATCCTAAGTGACATATGTTACATTTAAAAATGTCAAGGTCAAAGGTCAAAAGTCAAGGTCAAAGGTCACCATAGGTCTTGTTAGCACTATATCTCACAAACCATAAAAGATAGAAGCAGACAATAAATGGGAAAAATACTCCACTTATTGAGACCTTCATTTGGTACATTTGACCGAAAGCTGTGCGATTGACTATTTTTGAGTTACTGCCCTTGACGCGTTTAGGTTAATCGGTTTTTTGGTTAAAACTTGAAAACGGTTAGAGATAATATAGTAAACATATAGGTTAAACATGATCAGTAGGAAAAGAGCTTCAATTTGAGCCAAAGGTCAAAGGTCATAGGTCAAGGTCATACCCTAGCAACAAGGTGACCGTTATAAAAAGTCCTTAGCAACTATATATTTTTAGAATCAGAATGATGTACTTTACTGAAATATGTCATTTCATGACCGGAAGTGGCCTTTTGTACCTAGCAACCGAATGAAAGTCCTTAACAACCATATAATTTTTGGCTCGGGACCACTTTCTTTACTCAAATAATTCCTTTTTATGACTGGAAGTGACATTTTGTGCTATAGCAAGACACAAAATCCCATAGCATCAACTAACTTTTCTTACTTCAGAGGAACAGTGGGAAAGACCTTCTCATTTGTTCTCAGAACAAATGAACTTTTTAATTATTTTTCTTTTCTTTTCCGCCATCAGTTGCTAAAAAGTGTCGCGACATATCATTTTGATACTTGGTACCATTAATCGGTGATACTGGCAGATGACTCAGTTCACCCTGTGAAACCGATCTATTTTTAGTAACAGAGTTATCTGCCCCAACACCGTAAACCCTTGTTAGCAGATAAACTCAGAAACCGTAATCGATTCTTAAAATCTGAAGTGTAAAAAATGTCGCTGGACCTATAGCGATGATTTGTCATGCAAAATTTTTTTTTCCAATCGACTTCCTGTTTACGTGTTTTTGACCTGAAAAATGTCGCAACGCGTCAAAATTTTTTTTCTCAAAAACCGTAAGTCCTAGAGACTTGGGACCACCACCATTGATCCTAATTGACATATGTTACATTTAAAATGTCAAGGTCAAAGGTCAAAAGTCAAGGTCAAAGGTCACCATAGGTGTTGTTAGCACTATATCTCATAAACCATAAAAGATAGAAGCAGACAATAAATCAGGAAAATACTCCTCTTGTCGAGACCTTTATTTGATACATTTGGCTCAAAGCTTTGCGATGAACCGTTTTCGAGTTACAGCCCTTGACGCGTTTCGGTTAATCGGTTTTTTGGTAAAAACTTGAAAACGGTTAGAGATAATATAGTAAACATATAGGTTTAACATGATCAGTAGGAAAAGAGCTTCAATTTGTGCCAAAGGTCAAAGGTCATAGGTCAAGGTCATACCCAAGCAACAAGGTGACCGTTATAAAAAGTCCTTAGCAACCATATATTTTTAGAATCAGAATGATGTACTTTACTGAAATATGTAATTACATGACCGGAAGTGGCCTTTTGTCCCTAGCAACGGAATGAAAGTCCTTGACAACCATATATTTTTTGGCTCGGGACCACTTTCTTTATTCAAATAATTCATTTTTTATGACTGGAAGTGACATTTTGTGCTATACCAAGACACAAAATCCCATAGCAATACCTAACTTTTCATTCTTTAGAGGAACAGTGGGAAAGACCTTCTCATTTGTTCTCAGAACAAATGGCAGTTTAATTATTATTATTATTATTATTTTTCTTCTTCCGCGGAGGTTTGCCAAAAAGTGTCTGGACGTATCATTTCGATACTTGGTAACATCAATCGGTCATATCCGGAGATGACGTGGCTCATGCTTTTAGACCGATCTATTTTTAGTAACAGAGTTATCTGCCCCAACACGAAAACCCTTGTTAGCAGATAAACTCAGAAACCGTAACTGATTCTTAAAATCTGAAGTGTACAAAATGTCGCTGGTCATATGGCGATGATTTGTCATGCAAATTTTTTTTTCCAATCGACTTCCTGTTTACGCGTTTTTGACCTGAAAAATGTCGCAACGCGTCAAAAATTTTTTCTCAAAAACCGTAAGTCCTAGAGACTTGGGACCACCACCATTGATCCTAAGTGACATATGTTACATTTAAAAATGTCAAGGTCAAAGGTCAAAAGTCAAGGTCAAAGGTCACCATAGGTCTTGTTAGCACTATATCTCGCAAACCATAAAAGATAGAAGCAGACAATAAATGGAAAAAATACTCCACTTATTGAGACCTTCATTTGGTACATTTGACCGAAAGCTGTGCGATGGACCATTTTTGAGTTACTGCCCTTGACGCGTTTCGGTTAATCGTTTTTTTTGGTTAAAACTTGAAAACGGTTAGAGATAATATAGTAAACATATAGGTTAAACATGATCAGTAGGAAAAGAGCTTCAATTTGTGCCAAAGGTCAAAGGTCATAGGTCAAGGTCATACCCTAGCAACAAGGTGACCGTTATAAAAAGTCCTTAGCAACTATATATTTTTAGAATCAGAATGATGTTCTTTACAGAAATAAAACCGTAAGTCCTAGAGACTTGGGACCACCGCCATTGATCCTAAGTGACATATGTTACATTTAAAAATGTCAAGGTCAAAGGTCAAAAGTCAAGGTCAAAGGTCACCATAGGTCTTGTTAGCACTATATCTCACAAACCATAAAAGATAGAAGCAGACAATAAATGGAAAAAATACTCCACTTATTGAGACCTTCATTTGGTACATTTGACCGAAAGCTGTGCGATGGACCATTTTTGAGTTACTGCCCTTGACGCGTTTCGGTTAATCGGTTTTTTGGTTAAAACTTGAAAACGGTTAGAGATAATATAGTAAACATATAGGTTAAACATGATCAGTAGGAAAAGAGCTTCAATTTGTGCCAAGGTCAAAGGTCATAGGTCAAGGTCATACCCTAGCAACAAGGTGACCGTTATAAAAAGTCCTTAGCAACTATATATTTTTAGAATCAGAATGATGTTCTTTACAGAAATATGTCATTTCATGACCGGAGGTGGCCTTTTGTCCCTAGCAACCGAATGAAAGTCCTTAACAACCATATATTTTTTGGCTCGGGACCACTTTCTTTACTCAAATAATTCATTTTTATGACTGGAAGTGACATTTTGTGCTATAGCAAGACACAAAATCCCATAGCATCACCTAACTTTTCTTACTTAAGAGGAACAGTGGGAAAGACCTTCTCATTTGTTCTCAGAACAAATGGCATTTTAATTATTATTATTATTATTATTATTATTATTATTATTATTATTTTTCTTCTTCCGCGGAGGTTTGCCAAAAAGTGTCTGGACGTATCATTTCGATACTTGGTAACATCAATCGGTCATATCCGGAGATGACATGGCTCATGCTTTTAGACCGATCTATTTTTAGTAACAGAGTTATCTGCCCCAACACGAAAACCCTTGTTAGCAGATAAACTCAGAAACCGTAACCGATTCTTAAAATCTGAAGTGTACAAAATGTCGCTGGTCCTATGGCGATGATTTGTCATGCAAATTTTTTTTCCAATCGACTTCCTGTTTACGCGTGTCGCAACGCGTCAAAATTTTTTTCTCAAAAACCGTAAGTCCTAGAGACTTGGGACCACCACCATTGATCCTAAGTGACATATGTTACATTTAAAAATGTCAAGGTCAAAGGTCAAAAGTCAAGGTCAAAGGTCACCATAGGTCTTGTTAGCACTATATCTCGCAAACCATAAAAGATAGAAGCAGACAATTAATGGGAAAAATACTCCACTTATTGAGACCTTCATTTGGTACATTTGACCGAAAGCTGTGCGATGGACCATTTTTGAGTTACTGCCCTTGACGCGTTTCGGTTAATCAGTTTTTTGGTTAAAACTTGAAAACGGTTAGAGATAATATAGTAAACATATAGGTTTAACATGATCAGTAGGAAAAGAGCTTCAATTTGAGCCAAAGGTCAAAGGTCATAGGTCAAGGTCATACCATAGCAACAAGGTGACCGTTATAAAAAGTCCTTAGCAACTATATATTTTTAGAATCAGAATGATGTACTTTACTGAAATATGTCATTTCATGACCGGAAGTGGCCTTTTGTCCTTAGCAACCGAATGAAAGTCCTTAACAACCATGTATTTTTTGGCTCAGGACCACTTTCTTTACTCAAATAATTCATTGTTATGACTAGAAGTGACATTTTGTGCTATAGCAAGACAAAAAATTCCATAGCATCACCTAACTTTTCTTACATTAGAGGTACAGTGGGAAAGACCTTCTCATTTGTTCTCAGAACAAATGGCAGTTTAATTCAACTTAAAATTTGTCATGGATATTAAAAACAACGCAACGTGGTGGAGTATCATTCAATGTCCCATTAGATGTCCTATTGTTTTGGGGGTTTTTTGTTCATTATTTTGCTACAGAAAACTATTTTAAAGTGAATATTTTAAAAGCATGAACATATTGTAATATTTTACAATTGACGTTTTGATAACAAGTGGTACTGCACATCACATTCAGTTTTAGGATTTACAGTCTACTTGTACAGCAGTATTTATATGATAACATGTGCCCTTTCTGTTGCCAACGACTATACCAGCACAAAGATTCGAATACACTTCGGTTGATTGGATTAATACTTAACTTCCAGTCTATACTGAAGACAACAAGAAGTAATTAACAAAGAAGTAATTAATTTTGAAATGGGATGGACCAGAGAAACACATGACTAAATTTGGACTTTAACTGGAATGGTATTAAATCTTGGTAGGTACAAATGAGCCTACTTATGTTACGTGTTGTAAACACGATTGGCTGCTTTGTTCTGTAAATAATCTCAGTTCCCAGGGTCTTACTTCAGAACACTGATCTTGATGCAGAAACGTAATGAAAAAACAAGAAAGAAAATAAAATCGAAACTAAATAACATACTAGACTTCTAAAAGAAATGTCGAGATTTTCTACAAATAACAACAGTTTCCATGTTAAAGTTAGAAGGTGATTCATCAATTACAGACGTGTGATAATTAAAGGACAGAAAGACCGATCTGGTATGGAACTACCTGTCACTCAAATATCAATTACAATCCAAAGAAATGACCAACGAATTATGATTATTGCTTGTGGTCTTTCAAAGCCATGAATGAAATTATCCATACAGGGATTATATGGTATAATTATTATTGACCCGCTGATAATAACTGGACAACATTGTCATTATGCTTCAGATGACCTGAGGTCACTGTTTCTGTTTTATAACCAACATAATATTATTAGCTGATAACTATCTCGGACAGATGAAACTCTGATTGGGAGTCAAACTTAGTGATGACATTATTGTTTTAAATAAATAAATAAATGAACTTGTGAACTTTGATAATGGTGCTAATTTTGACAAATTATTTTCCAGTCGATCAATCTGCACATTTTATTTGATTTCTAATTGAAATGTCACATTCAGTTATTGTAAACGTAAACTAATAAACATGAGATTTTATATCGTAATGTCTGGATTAAGTAATTTTAAACGATAGATGTTATAACTTATGTATTTAATATATATTTTATATAATATACTAATTATTACTTTGAAAATAAAACTGTGGATAAGAAACGTGTATTAATTTTAAATAATGCATGGAAAGTTTTTTTTTTAATAGCAAGTTTTTATCATATAGTTGGAAACCAATAAGATTGGTCTGTTACCCAGTCAACAGATACCCCAGAGTACTGTTGTAATTATGACAATTTGAAGTTCACTTATAATTGTTCCACAAGTGTTGTATCTCAATAAATCGGAAATAACATCTGTTACTGTCACTTCTATCCCAGGATAGTCATGAAAGTTAATCGATTTCGGAGTTCCGCTGTATCAAAAGTCATATTTTAATTCATTGGGTTTCATATTGACGAGTTTTTACAAATTACAGTTATTAACGGATAACGATATTGTATGATATATCTGTATAAAGTGTCGTGCAGGATTGCCGTATATCCATGACTTCATATTATATTGAACTGTATAATTTTTGTAAATCTAACTGATACTCCAATATATACCTGTACGTTTACTGTCAATAAGCGATCGTTAAACAGATTTAAGTATTATGTGAAAATAAAAATAAACGAACGATATTTGAACTTAGCAAAGCATCCGGAATAATTTTTTGTTACGGGTGTTCAGATAAACTAGATGCAATCGCATTTGATTTTCATTCTAAATTGTCTGAATATTGAATAAAATACCATTTTCCTCCTAATGTCGACATTATCAATGTGAGTCCATTTAAATGTTTATTTTCTATTAAATATGTAAATTTAAAATGGCGTTGTTTGTTCCGCCCATAATTTGCATTAAATGTTATAAGTACAATTTAGTAATCGAAACAAGCTTTCAACATGAGTTTCAATTCACCTTTATAGCTAAAACCGGGAATTGTTGCTGTAAATGGCTTTTATTATAAATTAATTGACTGTTCAAAGCTTGTCATGTCATAACACTTTGGTAAATAAATCGCTTGTGATACCCTTTTTATTTATTAAGATTAGCAAATAAAATGTTTCTTTCCCCACTAATGTTTTCCGGTTAATGTTCAACACACAGCCACTGCAAACGATCGATTCCTATTGGAAAGTATAGCATGCTGCTCCTATAATAGAAATAATGGAATCCATAACTAAAACAAGTGATATTATTAAGTTTGATATCAAATGTTATTATGAAAGCTTTCTGCCGTAATCGATACATTTTGTATTTCACATCAAGATGCTTGCAGCAGCTATATCTGTGGGTTCAGAACAGAATATAAAAGAGCCTGAAGCGACTGAACCGGTGCAGTTATCTGTATTTCCTGAACTGATAAAACTTTTACCTTAATTTATCAAATGTCAGAAATAAATAATAGCATTATAATGGAGATCTGTTCTTTAATCTTCGTTTGAACGATTTTTCGTTCTAGACAATACCGATTTACATTATGTTTTTGGTTGAAGCAGAAGGGGGTGCTAATCTACAGTAAAACACCGATCTATCCCGAACGTCAGCAAATCATAAACAGTGATTTGCTGTTCATGCGAGAACAAACTCAAACCAACACATACCAATTAAAATAGTATACTTGACGTGTTTGTTTACGTTAAAGGATCGTATATTCCTAGCCATTAGAACTTGACTCCTTGACCATTGTAATCGTTTGTGCTAAAGCATATAAAAACAAGCAACCTGATCCCAAAAAGATAAATGAATCGTTTCTGATTAACAAATGGAATGCATAAAAGAACTTTTCCTCATATTTTTTAATCATCATACATTTGCCGTTTATAGTTAATATATATTTATAGTAATCTACTTGCCTCAAAGGAATGTAGCACAAACATTGCTTCTGGGCTTTTCCATAAAAGCTGTTATTATTTTTGCTGAGTGGTGAGTTGTTCGATTGATGACTTTTATTGTTTTTCCCTTTTGTTTTAATTATGTTTACTAGCTCAAATAGTTTTGAAAATGTCAAATTCTTGCATGGACTGAATAGAATACTATTTTGCAATCGGAGAGCTATTTTATAAATTATATTGGACAGAACATGTGTCGTCTTAGTTTTTTATGTCTTGTTACTGTATAGTTTACTAAGACCTATATTGACCTTGTTACTGTATAGTATACTAAGACCTATATTGACCTTGTTACTGTATAGTATACTAAGACCTATATTGACCTTGTTTTACGGAAGATAAGTGTAGAAAGTTGTAATAGTTTGATATATACTTTCTATTTCGGAAGATAAGGTAAAAATAAACTTGATCGAAAACTTGCTAATTACAAAACAACAACTTTCTAATATACATTAACACTGCAATTAATGTCAATTTCTGAAAACAGCAGATCGAATGTCTACACGCTACCATAGAGACAATAATACAAAGAGCAATTGAGGCTGGTAGTAGCTAGGTACGTAAATACAGGATGAGTAAAATTAGTGACTTAGTCACTAGAACATATATAGAGGCTTTACATCTAGCGACAGTATGTGGTTGAGGTCAATCGCTAATTTAGCTGTCGTAAATCATTTGTGACAAAAATATCTTAGATTGAAGTCTGTAGAGGACTAACATCCTTTACAGTTATCTTATTCAATCAGGTTAGGTCTCCCCTTAGACCTGGTAAACCTTGTAGACATTGTGTATTGTTTTAAAACTCACCAACATCCGCGGTAACTACACATTTACGCTGCTTTTATTAACGTATTCGTTTTTCGGGTAAATATCACGTGGTAAATATTGAAACTGCTTGCACGAATATCCTAAATGACGAAGATATCAAATGTTTGTGAACAATCAAAAAGTAACTATTAGAAATAAATATAAACTCTGTTGGTAATTTTAACTGTGTAGACTGACCAGAGGTCATTACTGACCAGAGGTTATATATTACTGACCAGAGGTTATTATTGTCACCAGATGAACATTAATTCCAGTTTATTTGCTTGTTCGTGTCGGTAGACAAGGGGTCAGCTTTTTGCCTGTTGAATACGTTAGATAAGGGGTAATCTCTGAGCCTGTTTGCTGCGTTAGATGAGCCTGTTTGCTACGTTAGATGAGCCCTGTTTGGTACGTTAGATGAGCCTGTTTGCTGCTTTAGATGAGCCTGTTTGCTGCGTTAGATGAGCCTGTTTGCTGCTTTAGATGAGCCTGTTTGGTACGTTAGATGAGCCTGTTTGCTGCTTTAGATGAGCCTGTTTGCTACGTTAGATGAGCCTGTTTGCTGCGTTAGATGAGCCCTGTTTGGTACGTTCGATAAGGGTGTCATCTATGAGCTTGCTTGGTACATTAGATAAGGGGTCATCTCTGAATCCATTTGGTACATCAGATAAGGTGTGAAATTTGAGCTAGTTTGGTACATCAGATCTTTTTTATAACCTGTTTGGGTACTTTTGATCATATATACATCTCGACAGCAGTGTTCGTTTCTGAACTGGTACAAGTATGTGAGCTGGTACAAGTATGAACTTGAATTATTGTTTAAATGTCAAACTAACATGTCAGTAGTACAGAGGATGCAGAGCCTCGTTCTATACTGTTATTATTTGGGCTCGCACTAGTATCTCGTAAGATCTTTTTAATTTTATCATGAATAGAAGACCAAAGTTGCAATTTTATATTAATTTCGAAGAAATGACGAATATGATACCATGGTAGAGCCGGATAATTATTAACAGATTAAGCATTAAATTATGCAACACTAATGCCTAAAACTTGACATCTTCAATAAAACATGTCTTCAATGGAACATAAATGTCAGTTGGAAACATTAATTGTAAACCAACAAAATAGTTTTGTTTCGCTCAGCTCATGAAATGTAAACTCCAAAAATAGTTCGCCCCGCTTAATTCTGGAAATTGGTAACTCTTCCGAATAGAAAAAAAAATATTTTGCGTCTGACGGCAGTAAATTAGATAAAATTATCATAATGGAACGTGTATTTTATATAGAAAGAAGTGGTAAAAAACAAAGCATACATTTTGTATCTTTTCAGTCGTCAATGTAACAGTAAATGCACTAACCAACTTTTCGTATTGTATGAAAACAAATAAAATATCTCAGACGTTAGACAGATCCCCTGCCTTATTGATCTCTTTAATTAACTTTCCGAACTGTCAACATTAAAAATAAATAAAGTAAAATTTAAAAGTGGCGTGTGGCACTTATAAAGCTAGTTTTACATCTGTTAGTTATATCATTAAGTCAATTTAATCCGGATTTTTCTCTCTCTACTCTTAATTGAGAAAGTCTTAATAAAAATTAGAGCGATAAGACACTTTGATGATTTTATTTCTACAAGCCTGGGATATATCAATGCTGTTCCCTGTTCGCTGATTGGTTTTTCATGTTTATTGAAGCAACACCCCCAAGTAGAGATTTTAGCCATCAATAGTCAATCGCCCCATTGAGTTTGTGACTTTGTCTTGTAACACTACATTTATTTATCGCTGTTGATCAATAGAAGAAAAACCCTAGATAAACATATAAACTGCGTGTTAACTTGTCTATTACATATCAAGTGGATCTAATTCTTCACACGAGAATGCAGTTTTTGTCTGTAGACTTTACACTTTACTAATGATGCAATATGAAACTTATTTAATTATCCCCAAGTTTATATAAGTTTGACTTTTGGGGATCGTTTGTGATGAAAGTAATATTGTGACCATTCTTCATCAGCTGATAGGGATATTAATTGTTATAAACATCTGGATGTTAAGAAAGAAGAATTTTCCTAGCGTTATGATCCGTTACTTCTTCTATACAGTGTTACTGCAGTACTTGGAGACAGGTAAGCGTGCATACAATTTTACTACAGTACTTGGAGACAGGTAAGAATGCATACAATATTTACTACAGTACTTGGAGACAGGTAAGCATGCATACAATATTTACTACAATACTTGGAGACAGGTAAGCATGCATACAATGTTACAATAGTACTTAGAGACATGTAAGCATGCATCCAGTATTACAACAGTACATAGAGACAGGTAAGCATGCATGCAGTCTTACTACCGTACTTGGAGACAGGTAAGCATGCACGAGGTCTTGCTACCGTACTTTGAGATATGTAATCATGTTTAAAATATAACACAGTACTTGGAGACAGGTAAGCATGCATACAGTATAACTACAGCACTTGCAGACAGGTAAGCATGCATCCAGGTTTACCACAGTACTTAGAGACAGGTAAGCATTTATACAGTATTACTACAGTACTTGGAGACAGGTAAGCATGCATACAATATTACTACCGTACTTGGAGACAGGTAAAATAGGTAAGCACCTTCAATCACGCCTTATGCATAAATTTAAGTACTGTTACGAAACCGGCAAGGGCAGTCGGTTTAACACTTTTATAGCAATTTTAAGAATTTAATTCTATTTACATAATTATATCTTTTTAACGTGTTAACTTGTCTAATACATATCAAGTGGATCTAATTCTTCACACGATAATGCAGTTTATTGTCTGTAGACTTTAGACTTTACTAATGATGCAATATGAAACTTATTTAATTTTTCCCAAGTTTATAAGTTTGAATTTCGGGTATCATTTGTGATGAAAGTAATATTGTGACCATTCTTTATCAGCTGATCGGAATATTAATTGTTATAAACATCTTGATGTTAAGAAAGAAGAATTTTCCTAGCGTTATGATCCGTTACTTCTTCTATACAGTGTTACTACAGTACTTGGAGACAGGTAAGCATGCATACAATGTTACTACAGTACTTGAAGACAGGTAAGCATGCATGCAGTCTTACTACCGTACTTGGAGACAGGTAATCATGCATGCAGTGTTACTACCGTACTTGGAGACAGGTAAGCATGCATGCAGTCTAACTGCCGTACTTGGAGACAGGTAGCATGCATGCAGTCTTACTACGTACTTGGAGGCAGGTAAGCATGCATGCTGTCTTACTACCGTACTTGGAGACAGGTAAGCACGCATACAGTATTACTACAGTACTTGGAGACAGGTAAGCATGCATACAATGTTGCTATAGTACTTTGAGGCAGGTAAGAAAGGTAAGTACTTTCAATCACGCCTTATGCATAAATTTAAGTACTGTTACGAAACCGTCAAAGACAGTCGGTTTAACACTTTATAACTATATTTTTACAATAGCAATTTTAAGAATTTAATTCTAATTATATAATTATATCATGATTTTGATCATATTTATTCCAGTTCGAGTTTTCAGGTGGAATTTATTGGAGTAAACTTAAGCCGTTATTGCTGACAGATATATATTATCATTCAATACAACATTAAAATGTTGTCACCTGAAAACCTACCAATGTTCTGTAATATTAATATTTTGGTATTAAACAACCAACAATAGATGTTGTCTGTATTGAATGAAGAGGACCATATACATTTTGTCCTTTATGACAACAATTCCTATTTAATTAGGTGATATTATTACCAATCAGAATTAAGTTCACGAATAAAATGCAGACAATTATCTTTAAAATGTGGAGATAATCATATTTGTCAACAGGGACTGATTTTTGGAAAATTTGTAACTGAAACAAAAACTATATTGACATTTATTAATATTGAATGAAACATCTGATATTTCAAATGTATATATATATATATATATATATATATATACGTCTACAAATTAAGCCCAACACTGTTTGAATTAGATTTTTAACACTGTCAAATTTTTGCTTTCCCTCAGCGGGATTCGAACTCACATTGTTGTGACACTGTGGCACCAATTCGCCTGCACTATGTCCAGCGGTCTAGACACCTCGGCCAAATCCGCTATATTAAAATATAGCTTCATTAACCGGGGTGAATCTTAGACATAGACATAGTACATGTGTACTAGCGTGTGACGATGGAATTTTCGTAACCAATACGTATTAATCTGACAGTAATCTAATTCAGCATTTTTGTATATATTATATAGGATGACAAAGTTACTTGTCATGCAGTCACAGTGAGTAAATTATATACAAACGTCTAAGTATTGTGACAACCATATAATATATCTATCCAGCGGATTTCTGAAACATCAGAAATACAGGGTATATATATTGATGTGTACGAGTCTGTAAAAACATACAGAAATAAATAATCACAGTAGTGTGTCAGCATAGTTATAGTCATTCCAGTATATATTCATGTTTGGCCAGTTTACTACTGATAATTAAAAGCATGAAATACAAATCATAAACTAAATCTATACAATACAGGACTGTGTGCAAAATATATACCCTCATTTTTTATACCATGGTTCTTAGCAAGTTTGTTACTTTCAAGCGGTATAAATTTTCAACTTTGCTACCATGTTAAACCATTGCGTTGCAGAGAGTTGGGAAGAATACACATACACATTTTTTCTCGCCTATTTTGCAAATGTACAATGATTATTAAGAATTTCATACCAATCTCCTTACAAACAAGTTTAAACAAACGTTGAACTCTACTTACCAGGGTCGTTTTGATGTAATATAACTAACTAACCTTTCTAAATACTCATATTTTATATATTTTCTTTGTAATTTAAATGTTGCTATTCTCCATCTACTTTCCCTGGCTTTCCTTTTTCGACTTCCAGTTAAACCATCTTTATTCAGTTTCTTCAAATCCGAAAAAGTAAGTTATAATTTAAAAATAATTCACAAATCCTATTATTAGTCCCTATTTGCACTGAACAGGTTTACAGTTTTAACCTCTTTTGTAGGAGCAACTAATAGTAGTAAAATTAAATGCCGTGACGTTTTAATTTATAATTGCTACTTTATCCATATTCAAGAAATTTGAACCTTCTAAAGACGGTGTGACAAAACGGTGAAGCCAAACAAACATTTAATGACTGCATAACATGGAGCAAACAGTATTTTAGATTTATTGAGGTTATGAGTTAACAAACAACAAATCAACTGGAGAAAAATGGTGGACCAAACGAAGGAACGCGGTCAACTTTGTTACAGTTTCTAATATTGTAATGAAGAGGTTGAAGTTATGTCAACCGCCGTTGGTCCATTTTCTCCGTGTACTCCCGCTCCCTCCCTCAATACCTAAAATAATTGACGTGGCGCTAAAAACCATTCAAACTATTGGTCCATAGCCAGTCGTGACACGCACATTCCATAATGCGAAGACAATTAATAGGATGGAAACAACAACATATAATAGATTAAGTAGTTTTCGTACTGGCAACAATGTATCCTTGATTCAGTAGATTTCTTTCGACAATATACCCTTAATTTAGTAGCTTCCCGTTTCGGCAACTTAACACTTAGTTGCTAATACATGGACACCACACCCTTGATAAATTACCTTTTATAGCGGCAAAACTGCGCCTATTTCTTTTCGAACTCTACAGCAAGGGTAGCCGTAGTATAAGACTCCTTGATGTTGTTAAGGAGCTTTGTACATTAACTATCTTTTCTGTTGTATAAACTCTTAAGTCCTGGCATAAATCGGTTTCATAATGTTTTTATTGCTGATGATAAATATTTTCTGACAATAATATTACAACATATTTCTCGGGGGTGTATTCAGATTCTTTCCTAATCCTTCTATAAGCCCTTGTTGGTGATTTCAAAATCAGCGCGTAAGGTATGTTGGTGCTATTTTAACAAACGTTAGAAAATAAAAATCCCATAATGCTAGTACAAAACGTGTGAAGTCTGTTGGGAAATGAGAAATTACATCAGATTGAAACAAACTGAAATAACTAGAAAGCACCTACTCAAATTCAGAGGTTGAAGTTTGCAGATTTCAAAATTCGACATTCAAAGACCGAACTCACTACCAGCAGTGTTTTCGGTATTCACACGTACGAAAAAATACGAGGAGTTTGTTTTGATCACGTGGTTTTGATCTACTTAAAAACCGTACCTCAAAAATTTAAATCGAAAATTGCTACTCTGTATAACGTTTTTTTAATCTGTATTTTCAATTCTGCATTCAGTGCAGACGACGCAAAATCATTTTTATCTGTACTCGGCCAACTGAATAGCTAAAATTCGTTTTGATATTATCTATAGGTATAACAGTAGTAAATGTGTACCAGCAACAGGTTACCAGATTGTGTACACATTAAGGACAGAACTGAATGCTATGTTGTGTTCTAATTTGGTTAATAGTGGTTAGATGTGTACAGTGAGCTCCTGCATAAAATTAAGTTTTTAAAAGTGGTACATTTTTCTCAGATCTTGCAAGATAAAACTTTGGTAATTTATTTGAAAAATTTAGTATTTTTACATTCTCTGCATTAAAAATTTGATGTAAAAGTGGGAGCGTCTCAAAATGATCTTAATAGTGAAAAAAGGAATTGGTCACGTATATATATGGCATATATTTTTTAAATGAATATTAATTTCCTAGTCTAGGTAAACGCTGACGAATGTTTAAAATGTATGTATATAACAGAAATGATAATACTTTCGACTATAGCTTAAACATTTACTACTGTTCTACCTATAACATTTTTATACAAACTGCCATAAATTTTTATAGATTGAAAGTAAATGACGGGTTACTATCAAATCGCACAAATTCTCGGGAAAAATAAAAAGTAAACATGAACAAACAGAAGAACCCAAATCTTGCGTTGACAGCTATTTAATGCCGTCGAATAAAAATGTCATGTTGAACATTGATGTGTTTTTGGATCTTGCCTGATGACCCTGATGTAATATCCAAACCTGAAGTAACCAGAAGTGCTATCCGAGCTGGATGTGTTCTGTCCTAACGTGACGTGCTGTTCTATCTAGAAACGCTGTTAGACCGTGTTACGACGTTCGACCAGATAGATTCGAGATATCCTCGCTTATGTGTGTTGTCCACCATTAAAGTGCTGTCCTACCTTGAAGTGCTGTCCGACCTTGATATTCTTTCTGAGCTTGATAACATTATTAAGCTGTCCGACCATGATGACCTTGATGTGATGTCCGACCAGATGTTACATGTCCTACTTTGATGAGTGTTGCCCTCCCTTAAGTTGCTGTGCGACTTTGATATCAGATCTAGATGCCGCTTAAATTTTAATTAATTTATGGATCTTTAATATCACTCAAATTTGTTCATTTTTACTTTCGTTATGTCTTTGGACTACAAAGTGCAATGTATACAAACAAGCATTGATTGAACGTAAATAATTTGTATAATGCCCTGAAATGTGGTAAGTACAGTTTCAATAAGAAAAGTACGTAAAACATCAAACCATTAGGACTTCTAATCTATTGTATCTTTCCATGGATTTGATATAAACTTAGAAGTATCTGCTGAATATCGAATTTAAGTTTAAATATGAAACTGCATATAAAAGTACCTAGACATTTAATTGTGGTTTATCTGTGGACATAACGTGACTGAAAAATAAATTAGTTTCTTATGTTGTTTTATATCACTGCTGACGAAGGATAGCAACTTCGTGTAGATGTTTGCTGGTCAAACCGTTTTGCGCATCATATTTGTAACTCCTACCGTTTTATCAATTGCAATACATTACATTTTTTCATTTTGACGCTGATTTTTCTTCTCTGTTTACATTACAAACACCAACGAAGAAATACTATAAAGTGCTTGTTAGTTTTTCATTAGTTTTTAATAAGGAAAACGTGTCCACGTAAAAAAAAGCGAATAAATACCACAGATGTATTTTAATATATTTCTTGTTGTTGGTACTCAAGCTTGCCGGACGTCTTGGTCTTTGATGTCTGGATTGTCTTGTTGACATTATAGTGTTCGGTATTTTTTGTATAACATTCATTGAAACTATTATATTATTAATTTGTATTTGGTGTATACGAAATCTGACAGCATTTAAATTCCTTTTCTATGATAGATATCTTACAGATATAATTGATCATACTGTATCGTTGAAGGCTTTTGGGATGTGAAATATAAGCCTTTGAAAACACTTAACATTGAAAACCGGTTTCAAACTTTAGACCTTAAATGTCAGATAGGTTAACTTAACTCTACTTAAATAGTGATATCGTCATTACTTTACGGGCTGTAATTTTATATATAAATTATTTTAAAGAGGGAACTACACTAGTACTAAAATGAAATGGTATTGAGTCAATGACAGAAATTGAGTGTGGCTTTTTTTTTTTAAAGTTTCTCTTTCTATCAATGACCCAGTGCCATAACTGTTGCTTCAGTATAAACTCCTACCGGTATTACATCGTCTTACTGACAAATGTCATTACACACTTGCTGCTATAAAAGTATAAAGATGATCGACTGCTAATTGCTTGTTGATGGACACGTACAATTTTGTTTATGGCGAATGTTTCAGTCGATGGAAAAGCAATTAAACGATACGATAAATGCTGGACAATACGAGGCATTCATGTAACCCATCTATATACTTACTGTTTTAAGGCAGTTTTAAATATTTCTGTAAAGCCTCTGAGTTGTATCTAAGTTACAAAAGGTGAAGCTTCATGGCCGTCAATGTTCTGTAATTTTTGGTAACGCATGATAATACCATAGTGTCAGTTTTTTACTTAACAATCAATGATCTTCAGATCTATACTACTTTTGACCAATGAATAGGAACATTTCTAGAGCTGAGTAGAGCATTTCATCACATTTTTCTATTAGTTAAACCAGAGAAATCATATATAAACGCAAAATATCCCCCAAAAAGTTGTATTGTCAATGGTTGTTAGACTGAAGTAACGTTTTCTGTGCCTTTGTAATAAAGATAGGACTAAAAATAGCTTTAAACGTGCAGTTTGGTTGACCCAGTCACTATTAGGGCGACTACCAAACATCCACAGCCATATACATGCTTGTAGTGAGATGTTTCTCACAAATGTAACACTTAGTTTGTTTCTACTCATTTTGATAATTGGATCTCACTAGGCCGAATAAACAACTTCAAACTATTCTTATATACGCTATCACTTGATCGACGGCTTCCAATGTGGATTTACAAAAGATAGGAGTGGCGAAAGTAAAAACTTTCTCAGCGTTATGGAAGGAGACATGTTTTCCATGTTTTGCGACCCGTATTGATGGAAGACAAAATCCTTGTGGTAAAACAATGTTTTGCGACCTGTATCGGGGGGAGGGGGAGACAGAATCCTTGTGTTTAAGATAATATTTTGTGACCTGTATACATAGAAGATAGAATCTTTGTACTTCAAATAATGTTTTGCGACCTATATAGGTGAAAGACAGAATCCATGTGTTTAAAGCACAACACTTAGCCCCCTTTTAAACTATATCTTGTGTTCAGATAGCACATTTATTGGTTTTATATTTGACAGTATCTTATCCTTTCTGTTAACTATCTAAAGGTATTAGATATTTTAAAAGCACTAACTGGGTGCTAACTGTGATATTACCCTTAATTTAAAGTAATCAATTGTTCGATTAAATCTAGATTATGTCTGTTATATTTAAGGTTTCAAAGTCACACGTGAAATTCAAGAGCACATAGACTTACTCCCGGTTTTAGTGGGATTCCTGTTACTTAATTTTTTGTTTTTGTAAACGTGTGTCTGTTTGTTTTTGAATTGTCCGCTTTTGTGCTTAAAAATGGTTTTGTCTGCCCATGACGTATCATTAATGATCACTCCTATAGGTATTCTTATACAATAGCCATACACCATCAAGGTTTTCAACTATGGGGGGGGGGGGGTTGTAGAATCTATCCTATTAAACGTTTATGCAGAATCAATAGAACGTTATCCATATGATTGATTGGTGGATGGATTATCAACATTTCATCAAATTCGGGACGATTAGGAGATGTTTATAAACGAAAAATAAAAAGTGATGACTGAACGGGAACAAAAAAATTTAATTGTCACTTTAAAAGCTGGAAGTATTCTACAAAACTAGTTTTTATCGTATAAGGAACTCGGTATTCTCTCAAAACATCTATCATTGTATCCGCTTGTCCTAGCAATTCTGTGCACGGCTGAGCTGTCAAAACTCTTTACAAATACGAAAATATTTTCGAAAAACATTCAAATAAAATTCAACTTTTGGCATAAGAATAAGACCTTATTTGGAAACTCTGGTAACAAGTTGGATAAATTGTAGCTATTAAAATTAAATATAATCCCACTTTTTGAAAATCAACCCAATATTTATTGATGATCTAACGAGACATGAAAAGTCCTGAACATTGTACAATATATATAGACGAAGAATGGGAATAAAGTTGATTAAGCTGCTCTCTGATATTTGTTGCAGAAGCAAAAACTATTCTTTTTGCTACAGAAAATTGCTGCTTCGTGCGATGAGAGTAAATGTTCTTACTATCAATTCCGATTCCTGATTTTGTCTTTATACAACTAAAAATTACTGAAAAAAAACAAAAAGACAATTCATATTTAAAAAACAAGAGAATGTGTTTTGATTTCTGTTCATGTAGAAATCGTTTGAACAACCGAAGTGAACCATGAGGCCAATTATTTCCTAATGACGACATTATTGAATTAGGCTTCTTTTTCTCGATTTTAAACTTTTTAATTTTAAATAGATTCTAGTTTATGACAGTTTTTTAAAATCAGATATATACAAAATGACGATTTTGTTTGTTGTACTCATGTGCTTTGCTTATTCGCGAAAAAGGACTTTATATTGCATATATCATTTAGTCTAAATCGCTTTACATTCTACTTCTATGTTTCAGTATTTTGGTTTTTTTGTCCTTTTTTGTAATCATCGATTTTATCTCTTCATTACTAAGAAAGGGAATTGACAAAATAAAAAGTACAAAGTTTCCTTTTTCTTTCGCGGGTTACGTATCACTTTTCTGTTTATTTTATGTGTTATTATTATTTACCTTGAATTTAACGCATTAATTCCGTATTGATATTCAACCTTCACTACGCCTTAAACAAATTTAAATTATCCAGACGTGACTAGAAATACACAAAAAGTAATTATAAAACAAACAAAACCATACGGTGGTAGATTAAAATGTCAATATTTTCAAACAAAATGGATCTGACTGCTTATCTTAATGTTAACTGACTTTAGGGGAAATAATGAATATTTCGTGGATTTAAGAAATTTGTATTTGTCAAAATTTTACTTCTAAAGCAGACGCAATATATCATTGGTTTTAAAGCAAACTGAATCTTGAGAACTATCTTATGTACATGACATTATCAACGCAAACCAGAATACATTTGTATATATTTTAAATTTTTCTGATGACTTACATTCCACCTTTAGCGACTGATGATAATGAACTACAAGGAAACAAGCAAGCACCGAGATTGTTGAATTCTATATTTACTTGATTATGATGGTTACAAGATTAGAAAGACTAAGTATCCTCCTTGAATTTCGAACGTTTGAAAAGTGATGATGTTAAAAAAAGCATTCTATGTGAAAGTTTATTTATATATGATTATATAGAGTTATCTTATTTTATATTTATTCCTAGTATATAGAGCTACATAATAAGGTCACATACTGCGCCCAGATCAACATACGTTACGTTGTTACTGGTCGGTCATGTACTCTGATACCGTTCGATCATTTTGTATCAATGCTGAATCATTTGTCTTCATTGTGCAAACTATGCTCTCCTACACGTGTCTTATTCATAGATTACTCTATTACAAAACCAAAATTGGATTTGTAATTTAAAAAAGAATTGCAATTTTATCATTTTGATATGAATTCTGGAATTACTTTATGATTGATGTTTGTTACGATCGTAGTTACACATTTCTTGATATGTTCTGTAATGATGTAAAATTTCTTTGACAAATTATGCCACGAAAAGTTAAGCCAACTTGTTAGAGTTAACTAGCGTTTTGTTGAAGACATATTTTACAATCATCTAAGATCCGTCGATCAAAGCTTTCTGACTCAAGCCAGTATTATGGTAGATAATTTACCATTGAATGTAGCAATTGACTGTGAAATTACGACAGCCTCCATGACGAGTAACTGGATTAGTAAAACGACTTTGATTAACTTGCTTGCCAAATTAGATTGAATTTTATACAAGGGTACAAATTGACTTCGTTATATCGAATAAAACATCCTAATTATATAGACTTTTGTTAAAAACTCTTGAATAATTTGCGATCGTATAAATTGAAAATTATAACTCATATTCTGTGGAAAACGGACGACTGATTGTGCATTTAATTTGTACAGTAAAGCTGTGAAGACTGCTATAAATATCACACAGTTTGTTTAGTTACCAGAATAAATTTAAAGTTTATTAACTGTAACAGTTAACACTGGCCATTATATATGCTGGAATAATAAGTGTTTAACGACAAGATATTAGTTCTAGTAATTCCCGGTAACGACCGGTGCTTTGTATGTTTGCTTTGTTATGAGACAATTAAGACTGAGCTGGTATATTACTGGTATGACTCTAGCATGACGTTATGCACAGTCCTCAGTTAACAAATCCCGAATGATGCTTTACTGTTAATTTCGGTTCCTACGATATACTGCTGAAAACTTAGTCAATATGTTAGTATTGTGACGAAATTTACTTAATTTGTATTCCTAATTTAATACTTACTTAAAAGAGATTTCTACAAAAAACATAAAAGAAAATAAAACCATTTGATAATACAGAAGATTTGGTTAACTTAATTGTACTACCTTGGACATGAAGATATAAAAAGGAAAACTTGCATGACCATAAAAACCGTGGATACCTGGATACTTCTTGATTACTTATGTCTTTCTTGTATCATATTTTGTCTATTACATTATCCAGTTGAATTTTAACATCAAGTCAATCCACAACGCTTCATCTTAAGTAGATATTGGTTTTGTAACCCGCTATAACTATGCTCGGGGCATGCCTGAGTTGCGAGTTTCTTTGACTTCTTTCAAATAGTAATTATTTGGTTCTAAGTTTCATGACTTGATTGATAAATAGCAATTACTTTGTTGTAACTTCTGGTCTTGTCACCTGACAGTTGCAGAAAATTAGTTTTTGCTATAAATGTTCTTACGCTCATTGACAACTTAAAGGAATATTAAGTTAGGAATATTTTACTTTGTCATGACAAAATATTAAAACATTTTTTTATTCAGTGGTTCTGTATCTTAATTACTCTATACATTTGCATAAAACAGAAATAATTAGCCAATACAAATAGTAATGAAGTGTAATAGTTACAATTCGATATTCAATAGTAATAAAAAGATATAATTTGTCATAAAATTGATCCAGTAAGATCTCATAAAAGTTTGTCCATATGCTATATAATATCACATCAGTATATTGTCGGTGTAGATTAAGTAAAACAAATCAATTTTCTAACGTCTTCGGTCACTTAAAAGAAATATAAGAATGTTAGATTAATCCTCATGGGTATCGGGATCATACCGACTAATGTCTTCTCGATGGCTTTCCTTTTACAAGAGTGAATGTCTTTGTACCAAACCCTGATTAAAGTTTATTGGTTCACAATTTCTGAATGTAGTGGCATATTATTGATATCACCTCCGGGATGGAAGGTGATAAACATTTAATGTATGATATCAAATATTTTCCCAATATCTGCTCAGTTCAGGCGAAGGTATTAATTAAAAATAGTGATAAATGGGACTTCTGATATTTGTTACTGCCTTCGACGGAATTTCTTTACAATACTTTTTATGAGTCTGAGAACAAGCACTACTACTATTAATTATTGTTGAAAATTGTTGATAACTGTAAAAATTGAATTACTATCAGGTAAATAACTTTTAAAAAGTTGATTGGTTTTTACCTCAAAGTTTGCTACATTTTAGATGATGTCTGCTTAATTACAAATCACATGCAAATAAAAAAGAAACACAATTAAATAATGTGTTTGGGAAATAGTCAGGGTTCAGCATAAACAGTTAAATATAAACAGTTATATAATTATTCAAAAAGGTATTTTAATCAAAACCCAAATAATTAAATATAAAAAGTTTATTTAAAGATTGTTTTCAATTGCTAGTAGATTATTGGATATAGACGACTTTGGGTCGGTTTACGCCAATAAACCGCGAGCGGTTTAAGTCGTCTATATCCAATAATGTAACCAACATTTAAAAACAATTCTTATATTTTAAATTAAGTATTATAAGAAACAACAACAACAATATATATTACGTAATAAATTAAATCTGCAACTTACAATATTTAAAAAGCGTTCTCGCTTGTTGCGGAAGAACACATGTAGGTCATTGTGACATCATGTACATCAGGGACACCATTTACGTCTACATACGATACATACGATATATCCCTAAATACAGAACGTCCATGTTGGAGAGTTTAAACCCCCACAAACCAGTATATCCCAAAATACAAAACGTCCATGTTGGGGAGTTTAAACCCCACAAACCAGCAAAAATGTTATTTTTTACACCTTGTTAATTCATTCCAATATTACTATACTTCTTGCCAGTTTATTATTGTTTACATATAACACGTTGTTCTTGTTCATATTTTATGCTTGACATCTGATATGCTTTTCAGCTCTGTTTACCTACTAAAATCGCGAAGATTAGTTTGACTTTTGGAACGTTTTCTCGCAAAGTGTTGATTAATTAATATTTATACATGTAGCTAAACAAGAAAATCCTATAACGAAATATAACGTCAGTTAAAGTGTTATAAGAGTTTCATTCGTCGATTGAGATACGTTGTGTTAAGTAGCCTATTCCGTTAATTCACCATTGAAAATCTCTATTACCATTTTTCTGGAAGGAGTAAGCAAAATGATTTGGTCAAAGTGTCTATTTAAGATATTAAATCGTCTTTTAACTTTCAAAAATGTTTTACAGACCATAACATCGTTGAATATAAAGCATCGAATTCACGGACCTGAGATGTTCTATTTCCGGCCAAGACGTCAACAGCTTTTACTTCTAGAATTTAGAAATATTGTCGTTCTTAAATAAAGCTAATGTATTGAGATTGATTTCAGTCCTGGAATGTTTGTTGTATAATGGGACAAATGGAGGACTAGCATTTATTCTAAATCTAATGTTGTATCATTTTTAAGGCGCCATTTGTACAGTTACAAAAGCTGGTAATGCATACGGTTAAAGAAGTGTGGCTAAGAAGTAATAGATTCCGACGGTTTCTCCGACATATAAATTGAAGTTAAAACCAATAATTATTTTTTAAAATTAACAATCAGTTTGAGACGAGACATTTTATGCCACCAAAAGTTATAATTAGTACATGTAATTTTAAACTTGATATCCCCCTTATTTAATGCAAAAATAAAATTTTCAGATGTTGTATAGCTTAATTTGTTGCAGTAACTATATTATATGGAATATATTCATGGAAGTTCCTACATGGGGACAAATGAGGCAGATGCCTTAATGCGAAATTATTATTATTATTATTATTTGGAGTTTTGGCATGCCATAAAATCTGGTTTAACCATTTCTGTTTTAATGCATGTACCAAGTCAGGATCACTGCTGTGGTTGCTGCTTTTTGGGTTGTTGGTTTTCGAGTTTGCCGGTGTCTTGGAATGTGATTTGTTGTTCGGTATTTTGTTATTACCTTCATTGCAATTGAATCGGAACAAATCATTCTACTGATTGACAATTTATCATGCACACCCCTTAAATTATTTTCAACTATACAATAAAACCAAAGATACCTTTGATCTAATATAAAAATGCGACAGAAACAAACCGCAAGACACATCTAACATTCAACAAGACCGGTCATTAACTACCGGATTATACGCGAAAGCAATTGTGTTCATTTGGTACAGATATTTCATACAAAATGGCGAATCGAACCAGAGATCACAATGTGCCAAACCTCTTCCCTTCCAGTCCATTCTTAAAGAATACATAATATGCAAATAATCAGCGGGATCAAATTTGTAATTTTCAGGTTTGCTGGATCACTGTCTCTTGTACATTTGGTAACATATCAATAATTTTTATCCAGAAAAAAACATTCCCGGTCAGCCGACATTATCTCGATAACCTGACTTAATAACTCATGACAGAATATAAAAACTTACTGCTAGTGTAACAGTAAAATAAGTCGGTAGTAAAATTAGTCCCCCAGAATTTTGCTACTAGTAAAACTTGTCCCCCGGACTTTTGTTACTATTAAAATAAGTCCATGTTACTCAATTTCCTAGTAAAATAGGTCCTCTGACTTATTTTCCTAGGTAGAATAGTCCTACCTTAGTAAAATAAGTCCGTTACTTTTTTCCTAGGAAAATCGGTTACTTGACTTGTTAATTTACTGATTTATTGATTTTGGTTTCTTAACATAAAATAACATAAATTAATGTTGTTTTTAAATTTGGTTATTGATGTTAAATGTGATGTAACCAAAAACATTCTTCATAAAATTGACTACAATTTTGCAGTATGTGAAGTAAATTTAATATATTTAGCATATTGGAAACAGAAATGTGTTTTATTGTAATTATCAATTGAAAATATAAGATAAATTTAATAATAGTAGAAAATAGGAATGATTGCATAAAATTGTTTTCTTCTTACTTGTAACCATTATTAGAGATAGGTTTGTCATTTTCTAAGAATGGGACTATCAAATCAATTCCAATTTGAATAATAATAGTGTAAAACAACTCCAGTAGTAAAATAAGTCCCCAGGACTATTTTTACTGTTCAAATATTTCTAGGCTTTAACAGTAAAATTAGTCCGGTTGTAAATTAAGTCCCCCAGATTATTTTAACTAGTAAAATATTTCCACAGATTTTATTTGTTAAATAGATCAACGACTAATTTTGATAATCTTCTTTCATTACATCAATTTATATATTACTTTGATAGGTGAAAAACTATTCATCATGAAAAAATCATTTTTGTGAATTGATATTTTGCAACGTTACTTAAATTAAGTGAGAAGTGTTTACAGTGAATAGAATTCGTTTTATTAAAAAAAATCAGGTATGTTAATTGATGTTTTTCATCTACTTACTATATATATATATATATATTACATAAGAAGTGTTTACAGTGAAAAGAGATAGATTTATATTTGATATATTCTTCTATAGGCAGTTTATTATTACTAATATTTTCAGTGCCGGACTATTATTCCTAAATAGTAATAGTAAAAATAGTCTGCATTATGAGAATTTTACTAGGAAAATTGATACCAGGTCCGTCCGGACTAATTTTACCAGGACTAATTTATCGCTTATACTAGCATATACACATCAGATTATCTACTGTTGAATTGCGAGAAAAATACAAAATATTAACACGTTTTTAACACACATTTAAAAACATCAAATAGATTCTTCACAAAAACGGTGTTCGTTCGATGTTTCGAAAGGTCTATAATCCGAAGGGACATTAGTCCGGAAGGGCATTTGTCCACATTAGTCCAGAAGGGCATTTGTCCGAAGGGTCGATGGTCCGAAAACTTGAATAATTCAAGACTTTGTTGTAAGGTTCTGATTTATTTTTAAAAAAACATGTTTTAAAGTAAACTGACAATTGTGAACCGGTCGCTTGAATATGTATATATCTCCCATATGTGGGTAGTATTCAACTTGGTAAGATTTCCAATTGAACCCCCCAATAAAAAACATATTAGACTATCACAAGATACATGGAGTTCCCACGGCTCGCACTTGCTCAATTGGCAATGCATTAATGTGTCCACTGTGGGGTTCACAAGTGGCTGCCACCCAGTGCCAAATTCTTTTATTTACGTCCGAAATAATGCAATTTTAGTAGGAGAATCGGGGTTGAAATGAAAGTCTTCCCTTGAACTTACGACATTTGGTGAAAACGAGGCCTGAGGTTATATAGCTCATTGCTGGATCGCCTGTATTGCACGGACCATAAATTGTCACACGATTAATCGGCTGTATCTAGATAATTACCAAGCCAAAGCGAAAATTAATAGCAAAACTACAAACTGTATAAAGTGCAATAATATATTAATTTCGTATTAAAGTGAAACCGTTATTAAAAAGTTTTAGGTATATTATTTTCCGTCTTCTAGAAATACGTATCCAGCCTGGTAAATACCAAGATACAGCTATCGATCACACGTACCTACGCATGAATAATATGCAAGTAAAATACACAAGATTTTTCTTCTAGAAATGAAAAGTTTCACCAAAATCGGGTGAGGTTTCAGAGTAGTGATGTTCACAAGTTCGTCTATTGCTTTCCTCCACCACAAATCCTGGCAGTTATTTTAGATACAAAAATAGTTTTGACCAATGCCCCTTCGGACTAATAACCTCTCAGACCAGTGCCCGAACAAAAAACGAAGCAAGCCTTCTGCATCAAATCTGATACAGTGTACGGCAGTCCTAGTTGGCTGTAGTCGTTCTCGCGTTTCCGGATGCACACAGTTCTATTCATATTCAGTTAATCCTATTAAACTTATATCATTACAGTTGATATTTTCTAAGGATAAGTTTACACACAGAACACAAAGACTGCTTGTTTGTTTGAATGGTGTTTTTGCTATTTTGAGCAAATTGTCAGCTAAATTATGAATTTGTTTGGGGTGGGGGGGGGGGGCACTGGAGTGCCTGGAGAGAACTTCCTGACCCTTGGATTAGTAGCGACAACATGTAAAATTCATATTTTCCGACTATCTAAATATATTATTTTAATCTGTTTAGTCATTAATATGCTGTAATGTGTCTGTTTCGACTGAAACTTAACTTTAGTGCTTTAGATCTTAAGAAGACAACAAATTGCCCTTGGTCTAACTGAAACTAGTATAATTTAGACGCAGAACTAAAGAAGAACACCAAAACTGAACATAAGTGGAGTAATTCTTTGTCCATGCTCGATCAATCATTAAGTAAACTGGGTGCCACCTGGATATGTTTTAATGTATAGTGCCCAGGAAAATCAGTAGAAGTAAATTGTTTTCAAAATTATGAGTTAAAAATGAAATTTAAACAAAATGTTCCGTTTTGCGACATTTCGTTGTTTAATGTTAAGTAGAGAGGTTTCTTTATACCATATATCACGCGTAAACGTAATACATTTTTTTTCTGCTGGAACAACATGTCCCATTATGGATAACTTCAACCACTTACCAAATATAATTTAAATAACTGATTCTCTTCATTTTTGCGGCAAAATAAGGTAAAATTTTGATTGGTGCCATATTACGAGGAGTAAATTAGCATGTAATTTTGGGTTTTCTGAGGATTTTTTTGCCGACGTCGACAAAAATTTTTTCTCCTGTGCAACTACTCTGTCTTTTTGAACCAAACTTTATAATATGTCCGTAAACCGATCTCATGGCGTGTCTTCTTCTGAAATAATTCATATACTAAACTTTATTGATCAAACAAGCATTCTATTTTACATGCATCATTCGGTCTGTGTAAATACCAATATTTATTTTTCTGTAATATAGTGTTGTCAATTATAGAGATGTTTTCCGTAGATTATATTAACGTAATAACAGAGTAATTTGAATACTTTAACGTGCCCAATTATGGAAACGACAGTTGAAAGGACCATTTACGTGTTACGATTCGACGTTTGTGGTTGTTCATTTAATGTCAATAACGACTGTCGTATCATACAGAGAATTAATTTTCTTGCAGAAGGGCCATTCGATGTAATCTTAATTTAAGTATTCTAAGATTGTATTTAACTTCTTGTTTTCTAATAAGTAGTGATTCACAGATTTATGGGATAGGGTAAAAATTATATTGATTATATTTATAGTTTGTTTGTTTAGTGTTTAACGCAACTTCCGCCAATTTTTCATTGCTTACAGTTTTTATTGGGGAGGAAGCCGGAGTACTCGGAGTAAACCCACGACCTTCGGTAGGACAACTGGAAACCCAAGATTAAGATTGGAGTAAAGTATATCCTGCCCGGAGTGAGACTCGAAACTCAGTGTTGACAGGCGCGTGATCAATCTTAACCACTCGACCAATGCAGTCCCCTTGTTTATTTTTATTAAGGAGTTTAAGGTCTCCTTATTATATTGTTAACGACAAATTGCAAAGAACCGCACATGTCCAAGCACTCCTATACTTAAACCATTAGATGTGGTTTATTAACTGAAATCTTTAATCTGCGTTTTGGTCATAACGTCAGTAGTTTTTGCACGATTTGATGTCCTATCAGATGTGATCTTACATCGACGTTGAATTGTGATGTCGTTTTCATTTAATATATATTATGAAAAAACATTTCTTATGGTTTTTATTTTAGTTAGAAGTACTTACCCACAGCAACGATTTGACGATTTTGCGCATAACGTTACAGTGACAGAAGGTAAACAAGCCATTTTGCCGTGTCACGTGGAATCTAATGATAATTTATTGGTAAGTTGGGAAATATTGAAATATTCTTAAAGTGAAATGTGTTTAGATAATATAATTGATTTACTTTTTATTTAGCTGACATTCAAAATTGTGTAACCAAGTACTAGTATATAACATTTATGTTTTATTTATCAACTACATCCGTGTAACACCTTTGATTGATTGATGATTAAAGTAGAAAGAACAATATTGAAGCTATATCTAGTAACAAACAATTAATTACGGTTCATGTGATGCATGTGATAAATAAAATACAAAAGGCTAGGCTCTCTCTTAACGGCGCCCCAAATTCAGACGCACACAGACGACACATGACTGGGGTATAGTGTTTTGAAGTGAAATTGTGTAAGCCAACACAAGAAAGATTTACAAATATCACTTGGCTAAACTTACAGTATCGTTGAATAAAAACGTAGAATAATTCAGTATGCTGGGCTAATGTGTTTACTAGGGGTTCATTTTTGTCAATGAATTTGATGCATTTGTAGATGAATAAAACAATCATTCTTTTATACTTAATTCAATCACCCAAGGTAATTTTTTCATCTATTGTTTTTTTATTTTTATTGTACAAGACACACTTGATTGCAAAACTTGGGAAAAAAACTTTTAAAATATTTTAAAAATAATTAAAAAGGTTATTGTCTGCAAATATTTTTAGTCAACCAGGAGAATTGCACAAAAATACCATTTAGAGTCTCTTAAATTGAATAAGTTAATGACCATTTGGACTGTGATAAACCTGTCTCGTGTTTTATTTTTAATACAAATACCTCCCCTATAGACCATCAAATTCCACTTGTTAACTCTCAATGTCAAAGATGACGCTTTAGCCAAATTGTTCAAATGGCTACCGGGAAGGGCAGATGACAATTAAAGTTAAGTTTACAGTGATTTTTACTGAGAACCATTGAAATCTGTTGCCAAGCGTGAATTGCGTAAGAAAAATGGCGGAAAATGACATGTGATAAAGGAAAGTGCACTTGATTTTTAGAAGGCATTATTACTTAAAGTTGTACCACATACGTCAACCTCGCCAAGTTTGGGTTTCGGGTTCTGTATATGTAACACTCCCAAACGTGGCCTTCCCCTAAACGTGTCTGGGCCCGGTTTCATAAAACATCTCAAATTTGAGGATTTCCTCAACTCATCCTCAACTCAAATATTGACCAATCAGATTGCTGGAAAATTCAAATTTGAGGAAAAACTCAAGGATTTGAGGAAAATCTCAATTTGAGAAGTTTTATGAAACTAAGGCCCGATCTGCCCAAAAGTGTCCGATTGACGTCGGTCCTCGCCCAATCGTGTTCGTTCAACTCCTTTACGCCGAAACGTGTCCGATTCGTATCGCTTATAAAGACGCGTTTATTCTCTGTTGTACCCAATCGTGTCCGTTTACTCCTTTACGACGAAATGTGTGCGATCAGTAGTTTCTAAATGTGTTCATTCTCTCTTGTCCGGTTTGCCTTAACCTTAACTGCCAACATAGCTGTTCGAAGCTGGCCACTTGAAAAAGTTTATTGGTTTTATTGTTAATAATAATTTGGCGGTCTTCATTCTTACTCGTCACATTCTCATTCATTTCACTGAGGCAGAGAGTTTAGTCTAACTACAGTCAAGTTGTACTCGACTCCAATCTTAGTTCACTATGATTTGGCAGTTTTCTTACCGAAGGTTGGGGTTTTCTTCGGGAAATCCAGCTTCCTCCTTCACTAAAAACTGGACAAAGTGGCGTTAAACACCATTTAAAAACATTTATTTCAGTATGCCGTAATTTGTAGGTCTACTGCTTTCTGAATGGGTTCCTACTTAAGGTTTTTAAGATAAGAACTATACATAACAAGTTCTATACTGGATTGTTTTCTGTATGAACCATTTTGTGCATGGGTTTATGTTTCGTAAAAGTCAAGAACAATTATTTCTTCCGTACCGTTGTGAACCTAACATAATCATCTGATAAAACAATAACCTGAAAATTAATTATTTTAAATAAATAACCTATACATTCATTTTACTTATTTCAAATCTATTATCTGTATACTACTATGAACGTATTTTGAAGAGGGTTTTATGCATGTCAAATAAAAATTGATTATCGCATATGGTTCGGCTTATGCTCCTTTTGGAGATCAAGAAGGGTACTTTTTTGAAATCAACAATTATTTCCGCGAGATATTTCAGCGTGTGCTCGAGACACGTTTCGGCGTAAGGAAGAATCGTTTTGGGCGGATCGGACACGTTTGGGATTGTTATACATACACTTACTTTTCACAATCTCTAAACTTGACACTTTCTGGCCATTTTTCGAGATCTCTATACGATATTTTTCTTTATATTTGTTTTTAATTAGGGCCACGCCACTTAGTGGGGGACGCCCTATATTGATAGATCTGTCCGTCCGTCCATCCTTCCTATAACTAATCGTGTCCGTGTTATAATTTTTTTATCTTTTGATGTAGGCTTTTGATATTTGGGATATAGGTAATATCAAGGTGATGTGTCGCGGACCATTGTTAATAACCTTTGACCTTGAACTTTGACCTCAGGGTTGGCGGGGCACACAGAAATGGATACCATCTCACCGATATCTAGCTAATTACAACTAGTTGATATTTAAGTTTTATTTTCGCTTTTTAAAGTTAGAACTTTATGATACTTATACAGTGATCGATGACTTATTCTTGTAAAAAGTCTGTGTAAATTCAGATGAAAGGAAACATCTTTAATTTGGAACAATCTGTTCTGTTGCTTCAGCACATAATACAGATCGATCGTTCCATAATTCAATTGGAGTTTCCTTTCATCTACTGTCTTATGATCTCAAATTGACGGGATTCTAAAAGTCAAGAAGACTCTAATCACCTCAGAGAATTGTCTGTTTGTTTTAATATGAAAGATAAACAAAGCATGGTTATGATATTACTTATCTAAATAAATTGTCTTTCTAAGACTATCATGTCGACTGTCTTATCAAAGACCATGAGTGATCTAGCTGAGGATAACATGAAACAAATAAATAATACTAAAAAATGCCGGCAATTTCTATTATCAGATTTTCAAAACATTTACATTCTGTCCCGACAATCAATGTATACAAGGCAGTCATCCAATGTTGTATTGTACTGATGGGGGCAGCTTGATAACTGTCTTGTATGTGATAAGACAAGTATCTTTGCGACTTGAGATATTTAGAGGGTGGTTAATCAGGTAATTAGAGAAACAAGATTTGGTATCCACACCGTTAAAACGACATGAAGGTATTCTGATAATGACCCAACACACAAAACTCAAAAGAGAAAATTTAAAGATCATCACACGATACGCACTAGTAATACGAAGAATCACACATTAAAAAGTAGTTGTAGGTGTTTTACGTTAATATGAAAGTTTTACGTTAATAGGAGAGTTTTACGTTAATATGAGATTTTTCGTTAATATGAGAGTTTTACGTTAATATGAGAGTTTTACTCTAATATGACATTTTTATGTTAATATGACATTTTTATGTTAATGTGATAGTTTTCTGTTAATAGGAGAGTTTTACGCTAATATGAGATTTTTTCGTTAATATGAGAGTTTTATCTTATTGTGAGAGTTTTACGTTAATATGAGAGTTTTACGTTAATTTGAGTTTACGTTAATTTGAAAGTTTTACGTTTATTTGAGAGTTTTATACATGTTTTATTGTGAGAGTTTTACGTTAATTTATGAGTTTTATCTTATTGTGAGAGTTTAACGTTAATTTGAGGGTTTTACGTTTATTTGAGAGTTTTACGTTAATATGAGAGTTTTACGTTAATATGAGAGTTGTATGTTTATGTGAGAGTTTTACGTTAATATGAGAGTTTAACGTTAATTTGAGAGTTTTATCTTTTTGTGAGAGTTTTACGTTAATATGAGAGTATTACGTTAATCTCAGAGTTTTATCTTATTGTGAGAGTTTTACGTTAATTTGAGAGTTTTATCTTATTGTGAGAGTTTTACGTTAATATGAGAGTTTTATCTTAGTGTGAGAGTTTTACGTTAATATGAGAGTTTTATCTTAGTGTGAGAGTTTTACGTTAATATGAAAGTTTTACGTTAATTTGAGTTTACGTTAATTTGAGGGTTTTACGTTTATTTGAGAGTTTTACGTTATATGAGAGTTTTACGTTAATATGAGAGTTGTATGTTTATGTGAGAGTTTTACGTTAATATGAGAGTTTAACGTTAATTTGAGAGTTTTATCTTTTTGTGAGAGTTTTACGTTAATATGAGAGTATTACGTTAATCTCAGAGTTTTATCTTATTGTGAGAGTTTTACGTTAATTTGAGAGTTTTATCTTATTGTGAGAGTTTTACGTTAATATGAGAGTTTTATCTTAGTGTGAGAGTTTTACGTTAATATGAGAGTTTTATCTTAGTGTGAGAGTTTTACGTTAATATGAAAGTTTTACGTTAATTTGAGTTTACGTTAATTTGAAAGTTATACGTTAATTTGAGGGTTTTACGTTTATTTGAGAGTTTTACGTTATATGAGTTTTACGTTAATATGAGAGTTGTATGTTAATGTGAGAGTTTTACGTTAATATGAGAGTTTAACGTTAATTTGAGAGTTTTATCTTTTTGTGAAAGTTTTACGTTAATATGAGAGTATTGCGTTAATCTCAGAGTTTTATCTTATTGTGAGAGTTTTACGTTAATTTGAGAGTTTTACGTTGATATGAGAGTTTTACGCTAATATGACATTTTTAAGTTAATGTGATAGTGTTCCGTTAATTTGAGAGTTTTATGTTAATATGAGAGTTTTTCGTTAATATGAGATTTTTCTGTTAATATGAGAGCTTTACGTTAATTTGAGAGTTTTACGTTAATATGAGAGTTTTATCTTGTTGTGAGAGTTTTACGTTAATATGAAAGTTTTACGTGAATATGAGAGTTTTACGTTAATATGAGAGTTGTGTGTTAATGTGAGAGTTTTACGTTAATATGACATTTTTATGTTAATGTGAGAGTTTTCCGTCAATATGAGAGTTTTTCGTTAATATGAGATTTTTATGTTAATATGAGAGTTTTACGTAAATATGAGAGTTTATGGTTAATATGAGAATTCTACGTTAATATGAGAGTTTTATGTAAATACGAGAGTTTTATATTAATGTGAGAGTTTTACGTTAATGTGAGAGTTTCAGGTTAATGTTAGAGTTTTACGTTCCTACCATGATTTATATGTACTGGACAAATATCTAACACTTCATCGCGTAGACTTAAGAACAAAAACATCACAATTTTTATGATATTTCTAGGATATTTAAATATTTCGTTCCGACGATGATTTATACTCGTTCAAATAAGAGTTTTACGTTCCGACGATGATGAAATAAAGACCTAGGTGTTTGTGAGTGGGTTGAAATGTGATTCATTTCTAAAGTAGTGTTCAAATTTCTTAGAAAGTATCACGGAATCAGTTTTTAGTGATTAAAGGTCAGACAGCCATTTAACCAACTTCTGCTTAACGTTTGTTTTATTGAATAAAGGAAAGTAGCAAAATTGTATTATTATCCGGATTATCAGCAGGAACACGTTTTTTTAGGACAATCGGCTTAATTTACATGTCAATTAATAAAAATAATGAATAGCAGCGATTTCACAAAGTCATGAAGATGCGTTTACGTTTATTACAATTCGTTAAAAAATAACTACGGCATATATAGTATAAAATTACCAGTTGCTCTTATCTTTTTTTTAATTTTAAAAGAATACATCGGTATCAAACTGTTAAAAACCTTGCTTATAGAAACAATACTTTCCTGTATCTAATAATATTTTACTTATTACGTTGCAATATAAAAAGGTTATTACGAGGTTTTGACGTTAAATCGTTAGCAGAAAAACCCTGGTAAAGTTTAACTGCTTATACATTGTATATATTTTCTTCTATTAGTTAGACGGCATGTCAACATTGCGGTTTCGTGTTCGAGACCGACTTCTGATACCAAATTTAATTTGAAAGGATTGTTATTTTCCTGCCCGTACAGGACACTCTGGCTTCCGCCAATAATAAAAAAATGGACGCAATGAGATAGCGAGAGAATTGGCTAAAAGAAGAACATAGTACGCCATTTAAATAAAGCAAAAAACATTCATTTGGAAACTGCTGTTAGACCCATTTTGAAATAAGCAAATACATATATTAGTTTTGAAAATCGTAAGCAACTTTTAGTAGTCGAGCATTAATCATATCATGCCCGGATGTCTTATTAGTATTTCAAAGCTGTAAATAGCTCAATGAATACATATCGGTTATAAATCTATTCGTCGTTTCTCTTAACCAGAAGAATCCTACTCAGATGAATACATGCAGATTGCATCGATACTTTTATGAACCAATCCGGAATTCAATTGAGTTTCGTTTGGTTTCCGTCTTTTTGGACTTGATTTATTTGAAATCTTTGTTATAAAGTAAAAGTAAAACAATTATAGCAGCGGATGCACGCAAACTCTTAATTTAAGATTCAACTCTGTTTTTCACGCCTCTAGAGTTTAATAGACACTTCATGTCTTGTTTATGTCTTTATTATGTGACTCTTTAATGCAATAAATTCCAAGAAATGTGACATTTTACGGTATCAATGGAATTCAAACTAGATGTGCCCCAGCGGATACTGAAATAATACTGTCTTACTCTCTCAATTGTGGAACATTTATCTAACAGTTGCATTTCATGCCGAAATAAGCAATTTAAAAAAATCTTATATGAAAATCTGAAAATAGCTGTTAAATAAAATACTACAGTAAATCTATTATTAAAATGTTTTAATTTTATTTACTACACTAGGAATTCCAATTATTTGTACGCCATTATTGTTACCAACATTAATGGGTTGGGTTGCAAAAATCTTTCAAAATCCGCACTTTTGATTACTATGGGATCATTAAAGTAAACGTACGTCAACTATTAAACAATGTCACCAAAAATACACCTTTCTGTTAAACAGAAGATTCAAAGCGGTCCTACCAACAAGTCTGCGCTAAAGCTTGTGTATTATGTACTGTGGGACTGCAAGTCCGTTATTTCTGTATGTTTTATGCCTTTTGATCTGTCCGTTTAGACCAGACTTAGTAACAAGTCGGCCTAACGATCCGAATAAGTGGGCATGTTGCTTTTAAATTAATACTTTGAACTGGGTCTGCTTAAAACATACCATTCTTAGTGATAACTTCCTTATAATCTAACGTGCCTTTGTTGACTTGCATAAGCAGCCTTGCATGTATTCTAGTTACCTAGAGGATTAGTTGTTTATAAGCAGACTTCGATCGGGTTATTGCACAAAGAACTATTTATGTTAATGATATTACTTCACATTTAGTCCGTTTTCAAATTTGTTTGGCATTTGAACTGTCTTATTTTTTTATTCGTATTTATTAATTCCTTACAACATAAAAAATTTCTTAAATATGTCATGAGTAATTAAGATGTTAGGATGTTAAAGCCGGTTTCACTTTTGCACAACAGCTTGTTATTGACTGTGCTTAGCTAGAGGGAAACGATGAAAACCATTTTAATCACTAAATATTGTTTATATTGTTGATAGATAATATGGATGAATCCCAAGAAAATAATGATATCTGACAGGGAGAGCAGATTTATAGATGATCCTCGTATGAGTGTGGAACGACCATTTGTCGGAGATTATAATTTACACATAAGGAATGTTCGATACGACGATAGAGGAGAGTACACGTGTACGATCAACTCTATTCCAGTACAAACAAAACGAATACGATTGATAGTAAAAGGTAAATTTAAAATAGTGTCCAAATTACAAGAGTAAATCAGAGGTAAATGTAACATAGTGTCCAAATTACAAGAGTAAATCAGTTTGTTCACAAAACTAGTTATCCACAAAAAGGAACAAAATGTAAGCAGGGATAACACCTAATTGTACGTGATCATGAAACAATAATCAGATGTAAATATAACTTGTTTACCAAACAAAGATGATAACCTGGGGTAAATATATTGTGTTTCCGGGAAACAACATAAGTAATGTAATGTATTTTGGGAACAAGAATGACAGCCTGAGGTAAATATGAGGTGTTCCCTTAAAAGATTACAACCTGAGGTAAATGTAAGTTATTTCGGAACAAAACAAGGATGACAATCTGAGGTAAATCTAATGTGTTCATGCGACAAGCTTGACTACCTGTGGGTAAATATAATTGCTCAAAAATGACTATAGTTGAAATGAACTGTTATCCACCAAGACTAGGTCTAGAATGGAATACTGTCCAACAGGACTAGGTCTACAATGGAATACTGTCCAACAGGACTAGGTCTACGATAGAATACTTTATGCATTATTACATTTGTCTTGTTAACTCGTTGCAAAAATCGTTTAAAGTAAACAGATGCAAATCCAACAGGACTAGGTCTCGAATGGAATACTGCTTAACTAGACTAGGGTTGAAATGGACTGCTGTCCACCAGGACTAGGTCTAGAATGGAATACCGTCAAACAGGACTAGGTCTGGAATGAAAAACTGTCTTCTAACAGCGCTATGTCTACAATGGAATGCAGTCCACCAGGACTAGAGCTGGAATGGACTGCTGTCCACGAGGACTAGGCCTGGAATGAAAAATTGTCCAACAGGACTAGGTCTGGAATGGAATACTCTCTAATAAGACTAGGTCTGAAATGAAAAACTGTCTAACATGACTATAATGAAATACTGTCCACCAGGACCAGGACGACGTTTGGATAAGAATAATGTCTAACAGGACTAGGGTTGAAATGGACTGTTGTGATGGAATTAAGTCAAACGGTCCAACAGGACTAGGGTTGAAATGGACTGCTGTGATGGAATTTAGTCAAACGGTCCAACAGGACTAGGGTTGAAATGGACTGCTGTGATGGAATTTAGTCAAAAGGCCCAAGAGGACTAGGACTATAATTGAATTCTATCCAATGTGGCATTCCCTTCTAATTTCTCATGAATGAATCGGTTGTGTATTTGTGTTTATACGTGTTTTTGTTGTCCTCTTAAAACTGATGTTTAGTGATACTGATAAGCAACAATCATTGACCGGTGCCAGTTTTGTTAGTAAAGAAAAACGATTTCCTGATTAAGGTATAATAACTTAGCCTTACATATCAATGCTTTCATGTTTGCAGAGCGTTAGTATACCCGTAAACATTTCTTAAATAATTGTAGTGCCTTCTAAGTTTGTTGGAGAGCTACTTCAGAGTACTGTCACAACTATAGAGGGATCCACTGTACAGTTGACATGTAATGCGACAGGAATTCCACCACCGAATATAACATGGTTTAGACGACTTTCATTACGGGATGAAGATAGAGAGCGTAAGTCTTATGTTCATATTTACACTCATGGAGTAGCACAAAATGATAGAACACAAGTAGTATTCTGTACTTTTACAGATTGGAATAGCATCATTTTATTTTGTATTTTGTGTAATGTTCGTTTTAGTGATCAGTGGGGATCCTGTTACTCATTTCCGGTTTTTGTGTTGTTTGTTTGTTTTGTTCACGTCCTTTTCTAACTAGTCTTTGTCTGTCCTTGACATTTTTTTTCTTGAATACTAATCTTCGATTTTATTTTCATAGTCCATAAAATGAATAGTTTTGAATATCTGGACTGATATGTCAATTCATAGCTGTTACTTGTCGTCTGCTGCCTACAGGACTAAAGCTGGATTGGCAGTAACATAGTTAAGCAGGTCATCAAATAATAATCGCATTATTTGGAGTCATTACGAATCTATTTATATCTGGGTACTTAGCATAGAAATTTACAATTCGAAATGTGTTTGATTTAATACAACTGTAGTTTGTGTTGGTATTAATCTGTTTAATTAAAATTCATGTCTATTTTTAAGAAGTTGGTACCATGGGAGAATTGCTGATTATACATAATATAACTCGACACTGTGGAGGACGGTATGAATGTATGGCTTTCAATGGTGTTCAACCGGCTATTTCTAAAAATATTGACGTAGAAGTACATTGTAAGTCACCATTCTACGATAGACACATAAACAGTAGAAATTTCAATTACCCAGTTAGTAATCTAAATTAAAATGTTTGAAGCTCGGAACACACCTTACAATCGGAACCTTTCTTTTCACTTTCTACATTTTATTTAATAGAAGACTACATGCGAGCTAAGTCGTGGTTTTTTTTTAACAATGACCAGTTTTAGACTAATAGGTTCTTTCATACGTTTTTTGGGAAAGACCGGTTGATCTTTCACGAGTGATAGAAATTTTACGTCTTTTCGCGAGTGGAGCAAAGCAGGGCGAGCTAAAAGACATAAAAATTTCTATCACGAGTGAAAGATCACACGGGCTTTCCCAAAAGCGCATGAAAGTACCTATAACAAAATTTCTTCCGTAAAACAACAACTTTCACATCGCTATATCCTATAGACTCTCCATAGTTTTTGACTCCATTGTCTCTGACGTCCAATCAGAACGGCGGAAACAAGAACGTCAACAAGAACGTTGTTATGCTTCCATAACAACGTTCTTTTTTCTTGCGTTTTGATTGGATGACGCAGCAAGTACAGATGTGTGCGCGTGAGCTCATCTGTACCGGGTCATCTGTACCAGAAATCGGCCATTTACGGAAGAAATTGTTTGCCGAGTACTGTGTATTCGATCCCAACATACACTGACAGTATTCGATTGTTGATCATCAAGAAGTGGATAATCGACTAATGGTAAACGATGCGGTACGCAAAAGTGCAAAATGTAACCTTCAAACTAAAAAACCGTATTTTTTAAGTCTGTTATTGGTATCCTTGTGTATACAACTTGTAAAAAAATTGTCTAAACGGTAAGGTGGACTTTTTCATTGTCAGTTCGAACTACTTATGTGAACCAATTAAAGCAGACAGATGAATGTGATTTTCATTTGTAAAATATTAGCACATTGCGTCCAGTAAAGCTATAAACATTTTTTGACATTTTCAGTTAAACCGGAAATAGAAATATTAAACAAGCGTTTAGGACAAAAGAAAGACAAAGAAACGATGTTACAGTGTATGGTTACAGCCTCTCCACAAGGGGATATCCAATGGAAAATCGGAGACCGTGAAATTTCTAAAGATTATAGCGGCTACAGAACAGAAGTATACCCAGAGGTTGACGGTTATACTGTTACTATAGCACTAAGGATATTAAATGTACAGGACAAAGACTTTGGCATATATACATGTGAAGCTAAGAATGCTCTAGGATCTGCAACGGCCGATATGGAATTATACGGTTTGTATACAGTTTTGATCTAGTATCAAGCTATGTGTGGTTCCTAATATACAATTTGTATCAAACATGAGAATTTAATGGTTTGTGTTGTTCTATAATATGTGGAATATATTATATATAAAATGGAATTTAAAATACTCTGGATTAAATGTTTCGTTTTTTCTTTCATTCGAGATTAATAAATCACAACTCTTGTTGTAAACTATTTACTAAACCCCTGGAAGCAACATGACTGCAACTAGAGTTTTGAATAATCTCGAATAAGCAGTTAACCAATGGTTTTGAAAAGTAAGCCGATGCTTTTATTTTTATAATGATCGATATTTTTCATTCAAAGTAAGCTTTTAACGTGTATATCCGATGCTTTTCAAAAGTAAGCTGTGATAGAAAAATTAACCGATTTAAATATCCATATTGTAACATGAACGGCCACTGATATTCAGAGTTTGGCGTCTGCACTAGGTCCATTAGAATATTCATGAAAACATGATATGACAGGTGACGATAACAAAACATGATAATTCTGTTATTTATAATTTTGGAATTCAACTGAAAGTTCTGCACTATGTCCATTAGAATAACATGAAAACATGATATTACAGGTTTCGATAACAAAACATGATAATTCTGTTATTTATACTTTTGGAATTCAAATGAATGTAACTTTACATTGAAGAGCAAAATATAAAATGAATGACAAATATTGAACCAAATGTAACAATAACACATATATACAACATATATATTGTCGTTAAGTTTACTGAGGTTCAAATTAAAATCGAGGCATTCCGTCTATGATATATGTAACGATTTGATTAATTAACAGAATACATAGAACCAACTGTACCACCGACGACAACAACGACGACTATAGTATCTACGACAACACGAAAAATTAGACATAACACCAGAATAAAATCTAAAGATAATATGCAAATAGAAAAAGATGAAGATGACCAGGAGGACCACAGAAACCAATACGTCCATAAACAAGACACACAGGTTTCAGGTAGTTGTCTTATATGCATCATTTGTTGAAACAGAAAACTCAGGAAGTTTTTTTTACTCTTCTCGCTTATACGTATATTGGAAAGAGATTTTGTAGGTATGTTAAAGATGTGCCTGAGGAGCGAGGTACAATAACAACCGTAGGTTTAAATAACAAGATTACTAAACCTTGAAAAAATCTCTATGGCTTAATGCGAACAATGTACCACTGTTGGAGGGTTTGATATAGATAACATTGTGGAAGTGTTGGTAAAATGTGTTACAAATAAACTTAGAGGTACAAATCTGTATATAAAACTACAGTGGTTATGTTGGTAAATGTGCTAAAAATAACTTTGCAGTACAGATATATACCTAAACTACAAACATCATGTTGTAAGCATACATTAATAAAACACACAATTTATGCTTGTGACATGATGCTATTTTCAAATATAAACAAAGCGCAATGAAGTTTTGTCAAAATAGGTGTCCCTCGGTGTGGAATGACTTATTCCCTGAAATCATGGGGCCAGCGTTAACCAAACCCTTATCAGATTTATTATCAAATTTGTGTTGGTTTTTTCCGTTGATTATCCAAAATGACCGCCAGTTACCACACTTAACGCAAGTGATGTCTATGCACGTATCTGTATCTCTCATTAATTTAAATTACCATTAATATCCAAAAATGTTCAGAAATCATGTTATCAACAAAGTGCTAATAAACAAAAAGTAAAAATACAATTATGTGTGCAGCATTTTAAGCAGTAGATAGGGATTGATGCAGCAACACATTTTAACTCTTTGCCTTGGTTTTCTTATAGGTTTAAGATATTTCTCTTACAATGTTTTATATGACATCCCCATTGTCCAGACTTACCCGTCTTATCTGGTAGAAATTGTCATCTTTGTGCTCCTTAGCTTGTGTTTTTCCTTGAGCATCTGGTTGTGTTTATTTGAATCTTCTGACTTTATTGCTCACATAAAGACCAATAAAGCATGGTTTCTGACAGTCGAATTAAGGTCGTTCCATCTTTAGTTTTATGGTTTCGATCATGAATTGTTTGAGCGTTACAGAATTTATGTCACACTAGATATGGTTACCCTCTACTAAATAGCCAATCAGTTGATGTCGTAGTCAAAAGTACCAAAGTCGTACTTCTTTAACTTTGCATAAAAATTGTAATTTATGAACCTGTTTAAAATTTATATGGTGCATAAATATTTTAGAAGTGAAATAAATCCAAAATTTCAATTAAGTATTATATTTTACATCTGACAACTGAAACTAGCTTTATTTGTAACATAATTTTTTAAACTTTACGAACCATTCAAATGAGACTTTAAACTGTGCGCCGCTCAGATATTTTTTTTTTCGCGAAGACATGGTATTTTGAGAAAATAAGGCTGCCACTAATAGTGAATTTAAAGTAAATTCAGTATTCTACAAAATATTATGATGGTCAATTATGTAAATCATTTATTAGATGTTAACCTTATAACGGATATTCTTGGTTGGGTAACTGACTGGTTTGTTTTAGTTCGCTAACCCTTCCAAAAGGGTTTGTTTGTTTTTTTTGTTTGTTGTATGTTCAAAGTGTTTGTTGCTTATTGTGTTTTCTAGCAATTGTCTTGTAATTTCCTTTGTTTTGATTTGCTTTTGGCCAATGCCTAATAATAAGACAATAATATAATTGTTACCTACCCGTACCATTTTTATTTACTTGGTTTTTTTTTATTGATAATTGTGGTACTATGACGTTTTAATTCATCATTTCCTAAACATACAATAATTACAATAAGAAACACTTACAAATAGCGTGCGAAAGACTTGGCGGAATTGTCAGTGTTTGCTACACAGCGATGACCGTAGACTGGCGTACAGCTATCGCTCAAATAAACAAGACAAATAACCGTCAAATTAAGATTTAGATTTAGTAGGTTTATTGATATTTTCTGTAGGGATAATGGTATAAGTGCGGCTATTTGTCAAGTTATAGAATGTTTGTGACACTATCGACATGAAGACCATCAAACATTTAACATGCAATGATAACAAAGACAAATGTAGCGCATTGCAGTATTCTCCCAAAATCTAAATAATAGATTTTTGCTAAGTGCATTAGAAAAGCTTATTTCACAGAATATTACCAAAAATAAATAATGTGTATATATAGGGTAAACATACTGAGTAAGATCGTTAGCATTCATTCAGGGTGTTACGTCAATGATACTACTACGTAACACAATTATGCTAACTTTTCACAGTGTAATTGAAATAAATTAGTTTTGTTTGTTTAAATAATAGTGATTATCTACTTATATTATAATTTATCATCAAGATACCAATGTTAAAAGAATTTACTACGCCAGACGCGCGTTTCGTCTAATCACGACTCATCAGTGGCGCTCAAACCCAAACTATATCTAAATGATCAATGATAGTTCTACGCAATGTAACAAAGCAGGAAGATTTTAAAATTTGTTATGCTATTTGTATAAGGATTCTAAACAGATAATCTACATTAACATAGTGCTTCCATGCCAAACGTGTGATGTCACGAAAAAAAATGAAGAAAGATCACACAAATATATGAAATATGATTAGTTTCAGATAGTGTATAATGTGTACTCATTTTTGTAGTAATTATGTGTCGCCATCATAAGATTGGGCAGATTGGAACCACTATCCGCCGTACTGTGACGTTGCCTGTCGCAAATCGTCATTATTACGTTCTTGTTTATACTAGCCCAACCCTTACTCCCTAAAATAAAAAACTGAAATCAAAATTCAAAATCCGCCGTATTGTTACTTTGTCTGTCGTCCAAATCGTCATAATTAAGGTTCTTGATTATACTCGGCCCACACCTACCCTTTACAAACTGAATTCAAAATTCAAATTGTTTACTGAGGACTACTAGTTGTTATATTGAGGGAGAAGTTTACTTTTGGTCATTTGCTTCTTATAAGTAATTCCTCCATACATGTTTTGAGGAATGAAACAAAACAGGCAAATCCATTTTTATGAACTGTTGATATGTATAAGCATTTTTCTGAAAGGATAATTAATGGATTGTTTTATTTTATGCTATATATCTGGAAAGGGGGCTTTGGCTACCAATTAGTTTTTCTTTGTCCTCTCAAAAGGACTCGTAATAGACAAAATACTGTCTATTGATCAACTTGTGGATTATTAACTCTTATTATACGTTCTTATTGTTCATACTACAAGATAAAATACTGATTATATTAGCGCAAAATTTTTTTCTTCTTAATTTGTATTTTGCGTAGGAATGCCTTCTATCTGCAGGCGATTCATGTCTGTCGTGGAAGACTCACATCCAAGTTTTAAAACAGAAAATTATTTTATACAAAAGTTATCAAATTAAAGCATATATTTTCGTCTTTACAGGTCACATTGGAACTGGTGAATACAGCAACTCAACAGGAACTCAGTATTATGTGTGTAACGTACTTCTGACTATCCTTGTACTGTTGATCAAAGTATTGGTATAAGATATTACTGCCTCTGATAGAACGGAAAAATTTAGAATGAAATTAAAAACGACAATACTAACGAATATAAGATGTACGTGGTATAATTAATGTATGTTAAAGCTAACAAACTAATGCCATTCCTGTAGGGTGTGATGACAGTACGAAATCCGTTGATGGTTCATTAAATTGACCAAATTTTAAAGATACTGATTGTTACAGACTTCCGTCAAGTGACATTTTCCGGGTAGTTGGCTATTATTAGGAAAAAAACTGATAGAGTTTTATGTTACAATTTGTTTCTTACACATTTCGTATGTGTTTTTTTTCATGTCTTGAGAATTTGAAACAAAATAATGTCATTTATTTTTGGTTATCACAAATAAAATTGCACTTGTTTTAATGTCATTGGTTGTATAATGTTCATCTGAACTGGCGAGTGCAAAATAGGATTGTAAAATATAATATATTCAATTTAATTTATCATTTTATGATAAAATACATGTTGAATGTAACTTGGCATGTTAAGTAAGATGTTGCCTCGTGTATATGAAATCTATTTAGAACTATTTCAGTTGAAATTCTGCGTCAATATAATAGTATTATTTGTAAAATGTGTAAATGTTAATGAGAGGTTGTACGATATTGCGCAAAATGAATGTTTGTCAATGTTTTTATAATAAACAGTTGAAATTCTTAACATTTTGTTTTGTTTCCTTTTTTCGGTTATGGCGATGTTTAGGACATTTAATTATGTTTATATTCCATTTTAGGTCATCATTTAAGGAATAAAAGATGTTTTGGGGTAATTAATCAGTGTATAGGAATGAGACCAAATCATTCACAAACTAAACGGAACCCCGGCTTTATGTAAAGTTTGTGTGAGTTGCCGAGTTCATAAACTAATGAATTCCTCTTAAACATATGTTTTTTTTATATTTCTATCCATTTAAGAGTAATTTCCCTTTGCAAGCCTTTTTCAATGATTTTTTTTTGCAACATGTGATCATACACTAGATTTGTTCATCGAAGAATGAACGATAACGGTCGACCAAACAAAATTGCCGTTACATTGAACATTGGAACGTTATTTTTATCTAATACCGTTATATATTGCCTAGATGTTGTTTGACACGGGCATCACCGAATAGTAACACCAACACAATATATAGTTTTAAAATCTTATGACGTACTACTGCAATGGTATATTCAAGCTCATATCAAAACATATCAGATCATCTAGTAATAGTATTTTATTTTAAATTTCATTATCCCATGCGACTATTCAGTAACAATAATCGTAATAATTCTAGACCCAGATGCCAGTCGTGTCATCTTACTTATTTTTACTATCAGGACACTTTGACGGATTCAGCAATCATTTCCTTTCTTTGTTTCTTAATGTTTGTTCTTATGAAGAAGCATGATGCCTTATTTCGTTTAATAACGTAAAAGTAATATTATGCCAGGTCGTTTAGCCCTCAAAGTAATATTATGTCACATCGTTAAGCCTCTCTGGAGATTTTTTCATCTCGATTATAATACCAAACGCGTAAAATTTCATTTAATATTAAAACCATTTGACTGTGCTATCCATGTATCAAATAAATTTATAAAGAATATTCTAGACGCCAGCAAATACGTTTATAAATCAAAACTTTCGGAACATACAATATTGAATTATGGAGTTTTCTCAACAATTCCAAAGTTCTGGAACATAAAATAGATAGCATGTAAGGCTAATAAGCATTTATAGAAGGAAAACGAATGACGTGTAACAGATTGAACTCAGGCTAAATCCTATAAAGAAATAATTGATAAAAATATGATACGAAAACATCTGTAATTATAGTGGCATTATGACATATTCCTGAACAATTTGATTTGAAATGCTTTGATTATATACTGTTAGTGATTACAGCTTTCCATTAAATGTCATTAGAGTTCTTTGAAATGACTGTTAACAAAGGCATATAAATGTATACAGAGATTTTATAAAATATAAATGTATACATAGATACAATCTTACATAGAACTACAAAGTATATTCCTATCTATTTTATTTCTTCTAACGTAAACAAATTCATAGCAGATTTATAGCACTTTTACCCGAGCTCGTTTTGGTTATTTTTCGTATGTTTATATATCCACATAAGATTGCAGTTCTAGCATGCATGTATAATTGCGATTGATTGTAATTTTTAGAAAATTTAAACGCTTAAGTGGAACCCCCCCCCCCCCCATTTAATTGACAATTGTATAACAATTGCTGTTATAATATTAGGCAAACGGTAAATTATCAAGAGTTGAATGGGGTGTCGTTGGTTTCATGTCCTTTATCAGTAGCGTTTATTATTCTGAATCTGCAATCATATTGTTGTTATTTTGCATGGTTTATGCAATACAAACAGTCGATTTCTGATTATTGGTTAAAAAATTAAAAATACTGAAATACTTCGTACACTAGAAACGTTTTAAACCATATTATGATTGTAGACTATAAGTAAATGTATGATTGTTGCTAAATGATTTGCTTTATTCACCTGAACCAAGTTTCTGGGCTTTTTTGTCTGCCCAACACAACAACACAAGAGTATCAATCCACAGACCTACTGGTATTATGGGATACATATTCGTACGCCATTTCTATCATTTCCAGAAGAGGCCTCGGTGGCCGAGAGGTCAAGGTAGTTCGTCTACTATTGACACGTGGTCTGTTAACACTGAGATTGCGGTTTCGATTCTCACTGCAGGCAGGGTGTACTCGACTCCAATCTTAATTGACAATTCAGGATTGCCAGTTTTCCTACCGCAGGTCGGGGGTTCTCTCCGGGTACTCCGGCTAACTCCCCCAATAAAAACTGGACGCCATAAAATAGCTGAAAAAGGCTGAAAGTGGCGTTAAAACACCATTCAAACAAACAAACCAATTATTCCAGAACATATGTATGTATGAAGTATAAAATAATAGACATACTCACTAAACATAAAAAGTAAATAATTTGGGAACATTTTACTTTAAAAAATACTTTGATACGTTAAAAGAGCATTGCATATTTCTTAAAGTCTATGTATAAATTTGTCATCTTCATCCTTTTTTTTCTTCTGTTACATTTTTTAACGCAATTATTGTACAGCTTACTGGTAAAACACGCCACTTAGTTTTATCCAATAGTTCCGATGATTAATGTTATTTATCAAATTATATTTGACCAACAACATGAACGATATCAAAACTGAAGTCTTAGAAATGTATCCGTTTATTAAATTTATTAGGACTGTCTAAACCATTATCAGTTTTATTATACATGATTAAGCTCGCTACGCCAATCAACTAACGGTGACCCTAGTAAAACGTATTGAATGTCTATCAGTTCTATAGACGGTCTATTCTGATTCTTGTATGATCAAATTGATTATGGAGCTTTGCCGTGTCGTTTTAGATTAAAGAAATTGGTAAAGAATAAAGGCAATTTCCTTCACACAAAACCTTCTTCATCTCGTTGGCTTTAAAGCTGTTAACATTGACGTTTAACTTCATAAAACACGATCACCGTAAAATTAAATAATTTAGTAAAAATTAAAGTCTTAGACGAAATTCTATCGTAGCTCCATGGACCTGTTTTCTGCAAGTTGTCTGCAAATTATATTTATTAAATTCGTTTGATATTATTTCTTTTCACTAGAGAATTAGTTCATTGCGACGAGGTTAATTAGTTTTATGTAAAGTCGTCTAACATGACAATCATGTTACGTTCAAAAGCGAAGACAAATAAATAGGATTTTATTGGCAAGCATTAGTATATGTGGGAAATGTTATAAATACATTAGTAAATGTAAATAAAAAGGTATTTCAGGTATGGAGAAATTTTGTTTGTTTGTTTTTAACGCCATGGCGTCCAGTTTTTAATGGGAGAGGAAGCCAGAGTACCCGGAGAAAACCTAGACCTGAGGTAGTAAAACAGGGAATCCTTGTCAATTAATATTGGAGTCGCGTACACCCTGCCTGCAGTGAGAATCGAATCCGGAATTTCAGTGTTGACATACCACGTGGTCAATAGTAGACGAACTACCTTAACCACTCGGACACCAGCAAGATAACAATACCAACGTAACGAAAATATGACACCCGCAATATAACAACCAATGCAACGAAAACGTAAAAAATGTATATATTAAACTCAAAAGATAACAAGACACACGTAAAAATATGACAAGCACAAGGTAACAAACAAAAGATAACCAGACACGAAAAAATATGACAACCACATGGTCACAAACAAAAGACAACAAGACACACGGACAAATATGACAACCACAAGGTAACAAGACATAGAGAACGAAAATATCAGAAGACTTTTATTGAGGTATCACAAAAACATCAATCTCCAGACAAAAATATATCCATATCATTTCCAGTTCTCTCCTCCAATTTGTTTGGAATTCCGTTAAGACAAGAAATTAGGCATGTTTTGAACTGTAGTCTAAATAAGATTGATGAGGGAATCAAAGCGTATCTTATCAACAACAGAAAAACAGCTACTTTTTCAAGACTGGAAATTTCAATTACCAAAAGTTGTTCTTCTTTACATTACTTGGTTTTTATTTTATGAAGTTGTAACGCATACTGCTTTATTATTGATTACAATCATCACGTAAAGTTTCGTTAAAATAATTAGTGTACACGAATTAAGTTGTCAAAGCTGTGATTAATTCTTGGTCATTTTTCTTTTTGTTTTTGTTGTATGTAACATCTACTGAATATAAATTAGTCGGAGTGGCATTTCCAAGTAAGTCTAAGAGATTCATCGTTATAAAGTCATTTATTACTATCGCTATTCTTTTTTGCTTCAATTAAAACAAAATGAGTTTGAATAAGAACCCTGTGTACTTAAAATGCTAAGACTGTCGTCATTAAACACGCATAAAGACTGACAGTTCTGTTGTCCATTAAGTCTAGACAGTAATAAAGTTAGAGTATTTTTTGTTGGACAAAAATATTGAATTTGTTTATATTAATATAAGTTTTAACCAAAAAAACCTGTTTGGTTTACATCAGTAAGCGCAGCGCTTAGGTTTGAGTCCGAGATCAGTACTGTGCGTTTGACCGGTTTGCGTCAGTAAGCACTATGGTTTGAGTCTGAAATCAGAACGGTGCGTTTGACTGGTTTGCGTCAGTAAGCACTACGGTTTGAGTTAGTCTCGATCATCCAGACGCTTAATTCCATTTGTGCGTCTGGATTCATTTCTATATTGAACTCGTTACCATTACGCCCAAAACTGGGCGTAATTTTTGATTGGATGATATTTTTATTTTCTAAAAAATTACTTCCGTTCATATCAAGTAGTGTGTAAAAAATTGTGCCAAAGTTTACATTTGAATATTTTTATAAAATATTACTTTATCAATTAATTAAACAAATATTATTGTTGTGCACAATCAAGAGTGAATCTGAATGTGACGTCATATTATAAGTATGCATGGTTTTCCTGGTTTAAGAAAAGGCTCTAAAAATAGAATCATTGTTTTGTCTCCACCTATTGGTAGCGAAATTACAACAAGGTGATCCCAGACGCTATTATATATGCGTCTGGGTGATCGAGACTACGGTTTGAGTCTGAAATCAGAACGGTGCGTTTGACTGGTTTGCGTCAGTAAGCACCACGGTTTGAGTCTGAGCTCAGAACGGTGTGTTTGCTTTGCTTCAGTAATCGCTAGAGTTTGAGTCTGAGATTAGAACGGTGTGTTTGACTGGTTTGCTTCAGTAAGCACTACGGTTTGAGTCTTAGATCAGAACGGTGTGTTTGCTTCAGTAATCGCTAGAGTTTGAGTCTGTGATTAGAACGGTGTGTTTGCTTCCGTAATCGCTAGAGTTTGAGTCTGAGATTAGAACGGTGTGTTTGTTTCCGTAAGCGCTAGGGTTTGAGTCTGAGATCAGAACGGTGTGATATAACAGAAAAAGTGTAGAATACCCCCTTTAAAGATAAAAAAGAAAAGGTAAGCAAAGAGTAATTTAGTGTTTAATCACATTATGTAAATGATACCTCTCTATAAAATCAGTGAAGTAAGTTCAGTGTCTGAGTTTCTGTAGTTGCATTAAATAATAAGGGTTTTTTTTGGAAACTGCCATGGGCATCAGCAGTGCTTGAACATGTATGAATGTCTTAAATAAGACTGACATCTATCAAGTTAAAACCATCTATTTTATGTCTCATAACATAGGCACTGAAAAAGAGAGATAAAAATGTAAAAATAGATAACTTTTTACAAATATTCTATTGATAACCTTCTTTTTATAGTGGTATCAATTCTTTTGATATATACTGAAAACAATGTAATTGATATTTGATTTGTATACTGTAATTCATTCATTGGTTCTGTTAAATGAGATTAGGTATTTATATGATGAACAAAGTCTCCTTAAAATGCCAACCTTTAAACACAATAACGGTGTGGAATGAACAGGCTGATTATCAGACACGGACGAATGAATCCGATGTTTCATGTAGTACACTTTTTGAAGAACATTGCAGATCATCTCAGGTGGTAGGTAGCCTCTACTTTCCCCTTTCCGTCCTTGACCATGTGTTAATAGTCATTTGCCCGCTGATCATGACCTTTGTACTTTCCCCTTTCCGTCCTTGACCTGTGTTAATAGTCATTTGCCCACTGATCCTGACCTTTCTACTTTCCCCTTTCCGTCCTTGACCAGTGTTGCCCTCTGATCCTGACTTTTCTACTTTCCCCCTTCGCCCTTGACCTGTGTTAATAGTCGTTTGCCCTCTGATCCTGACCTTTCTACTTTTCCCTTTCCGTCCTCGACCTGTGTTAATAGTCATTTGCCCCCTGATCCTGACCTTTCTACTTTTCCCTTTCCGTCCTCGACCTGTGTTAATAGTCATTTGCCCCCTGATCCTGACCTTTCTACCTTCCCCTTTTACTACCTACAACTTAGGTAGAAACAATATATATATATCGGTAGACGAGTAGACGTTAAATTATTGCTAATTAAATAAGAAAAAAACTAAAAAAATAAATGGATTGATATTGATTGATTGATTGACGTCTAGTAAGTTATATTTAGCTATATTCCAGACGAGAACAATAAATCTGAAAAGACAATTAGCTGCTTGTACTCTTTTTTGAAATGTGCAAAAGGAGTCTTTATCGTGAAAGGAGCCCTGTATTCTCTAAACACGTGTTCCACTACGGTTCGTGGTCAGACTTTCGTATTATGACCTGTAAACCATAACGAAAACGCTTCGCCTATGCACCACACTGGGACGTGCTAGGCAGCTCTGCGGTATGGTCCCAGCAGAGAAAAGATTAAGAACTTTTTATGATATATTTATATAAAAATATTATAATATAATTCACATTCTTGAACAATAAATCAAGATGTAATATTAATTGGATTTATATTTAAATTGGTTTATTTCAAATGTCATACACTGATTTTATAACTTGTAATGTCTAAAGTCAAACTTTATAACATAAAAGAGAAATTATATTTGAAAACCATCTATTTTGTCCAGCATATATTTGTTATATCTTTTTATGATCGTCTGTTATGAGTCTGACATTATCATATTTTCTACCTCGACACCAAGTTGAACATTGTGGGATATGAATTACCATCAATTACTACAGAACTGTTGAATTATTAAACATTGGACGGTCTACGGTATCATTTGTCACCAACATCTCATTTATATCAATACATAGTTATGCAACTCTATTTTCTGTAATAATCGACAAATAACAATATTCTAAGGCAGATTTTCTGGATTACCCAAGGTGGGTGTAGTTACAGCGTGACACTCAGTCAAATTCTTTTTAAGTCCGCTTCAGCGCTCATAAATCTTTCATTGGCTTCAATTAACGACAGGAACCTTTCATATTTCAAAAGATGTAAACGTGGAAAACTGTCTTAGATTTTCACGATGTGTCCTAAGTTATATTAAATCAGTCCTAAGTATTGAGGTGTACATGCTCCACTTTATATTATATGGAAGTTAAGTTATATTCCTGATCGGCTTAAAGTAATATTGAAATGTTTATAATCTGCCTTTATTAATATTGAAGTGTTCAGGATCTGCCTTAATTGAAGTGTTCATGATCTGCCCAAAGTTATATTAAAGTGTTCATGATCTGTTTTGATCTGCCTTAAATGACATTAAAATATTCATGATCTGTCTTGATTTACATTGAAATGTTCCTGATCTGCCCCAAATTATATTAAAATGTTCATGATCTGCTTAATTTACATTGAAATGTTCATGATCTGCTTATGTTATATTGAATTGTTCATGGTCTGGTTTGATCTGCCTTAAGTTTATATGTAAGTATTAAAGATCTGCTTTGAGTTATAATGAAGTGTTCATGATGTACCAAACATTAACTTATGTAATATTGAAGTGTTCATGATGAACCAAACATTAACTGTATGTTATATTAAAGTGTTCATGATGTACCAAACATTAACTGTATGTTATATTAAAGTGTTCATGATGTACCAAACATTAACTGTATGTAATATTGAAGTGCTCATGATGTACCAAACATTAACTGTATGTAATAATGAAATGTTCATAATGTATGAAACATTAACTGTATGTAATATTAAAGTGTTCATGATGTACCAAACATTAATTGTATGTAATATTGAAGTGTTCATGATGTACCAAACATTAACTGTATGTAATATTACAGTGTTCATGATGTACCAAACATTAACTGTATGTAATATTGAAGTGTTCATGATGTACCGAACATTAACTGTATGTAATATTGAAGTGTTCATGATGTACCAAACATTAACTGTATGTAATATTGAAGTGTTCATGATGTACCAAACATTAACTGTATGTTATATTGAAGTGTTCATGATGTACCAAACATTAACTGTATGTTATATTGAAGTGTTCATGATGTATCAAACATTAACTGTATGTTATATTAAAGTGTTCATGATGTACCAAACATTAACTGTATGTTATATTGAAGTGTTCATGATGTATCAAACATTAACTGTATGTTATATTAAAGTGTTCATGATGTACCAAACATTAACTGTATGTTATATTGAAGTGTTCATGATGTACCAAACATTAACTGTATGTTATATTGAAGTTTTCATGATGTATCAAACATTAACTGTATGTTATATTAAAGTGTTCATGATGTACCAAACATTAACTGTATGTAATATTAAAGTGTTCATGATTTACCAAACATTAACTGTATGTAATATTGAAGTGTTCATGATGTACCAAACATTAACTGTATGTTATATTAAAGTGTTCATGATGAACCAAACATTAACTGTATGTTATATTGAAATGTTCACGATGTACCAAACATTTACTGTATGTTATATTGAAGTGTTCATGATGTACCAAACATTAACTGTATGTTATATTGAAGAACTCATGATGTACCAAACATTTACTGTATGTTATATTGAAGTGTTCATGATGTATCAAACATTAACTGTATGTAATATTAAAGTGTTCATGATGTACCAAACATTAACTGTATGTAATATTGAAGTGTTCATGATGTACCAAACATTAACTGTATGTAATATTAAAGTGTTCATGATGTACCAAACATTAACTGTATGTTATATTAAAGTGTTCATGATGTACCAAACATTAACTGTATGTAATATTGAAGTGTTCATGATGTACCAAACATTAACTGTATGTAATATTAAAGTGTTCATGATGTACCAAACATTAACTGTATGTTATATTGAAGTGTTCATGATGTACCAAACATTAACTGTATGTTATATTAAAGTGTTCATGATGTACCAAACATTAACTGTATGTAATATTAAAGTGTTCATGATTTACCAAACATTAAATGTATGTAATATTGAAGTGTTCATGATGTACCAAACATTAACTGTATGTTATATTGAAGTGTTCATGATGTACCAAACATTAACTGTATGTTATATTAAAGTGTTCATGATGTACCAAACATTAACTGTATGTTATATTGAAATGTTCACGATGTACCAAACATTTACTGTATGTTATATTGAAGTGTTAATGATGTACCAAACATTAACTGTATGTTATATTGAAGAACTCATGATGTACCAAACATTTACTGTATGTTATATTGAAATGTTCACGATGTACTAAACATTAACTGTATGTTATATTAAAGTGTTCATGATGAACCAAACATTAACTGTATGTTATATTGAAATGTTCACGATGTACCAAACATTTACTGTATGTTATATTGAAGTGTTAATGATGTACCAAACATTAACTGTATGTTATATTGAAGAACTCATGATGTACCAAACATTTACTGTATGTTCTATTGAAGTGTTCATGATGTATCAAACATTAACTGTATGTAATATTAAAGTGTTCATGATGTACCAAACATTAACTGTATGTAATATTGAAGTGTTCATGATGTACCAAACATTAACTGTATGTAATATTAAAGTGTTCATGATGTACCAAACATTAACTGTATGTAATATTAAAGTGTTCATGATGTACCAAACATTAACTGTATGTAATATTGACGTGTTCATGATGAACCAAACAGTAACTGTATGTTATATTGAAGTGTTCATGATGTACCAAACATTAACTGTATGTTTTATTGAAGTGTTCATGATGTACCAAACATTAACTGTAGATAATATTAAAGTGTTCATGATGTATTAAACACTAACTGCATGTTATATTGAAGTGTTCATGATTTACCAAACATTAACTGTATGTAATATTGAAACGTTCATGATGTACCAAACATTAACTGTATGTATTATTGAAGTGTTCATGATGTACCAAACATTAACTGTATGTAATATTAAAGTGTTCATGATGTACCAAACATTAACTGTATGTAATATTGAAGTGTTCATGATGTACCAAGCATTAACTGTATGTAATATTAAAGTGTTCATGATGTACCAAACATTAACTGAATGTTTTATTGAAGTGTTCATTATGTACCAAAACATTAACTGTATATAATATTGAAGTGCTCATGATGTACCAAACATTAACTGTATGTTATATTAAAGTGTTCATGATGTACCAAACATTAACTGTATGTTATATTGAAGTGTTCATGATGTACCAAACATTAAATGTATGTAATATTGAAGTGTTCATGATGTACCAAACATTAACTGTATGTTATATTGAAGTGTTCATGATGTACCAAACATTAACTGTATGTTATATTGAAGTGTTCATGATGTACCAAAACATTAACTGTATATAATATTGAAGTGCTCATGATGTACCAAACATTAACTGTATGTAATAATGAAATTTTCATGATATACCAAACATTAACTGTATGTAATATTGAAGTGTTCATGATGTACCAAACATTAACTGTATGTAATATTAAAGCGTTCATGATGTACCAAACATTTAACTGTATGTAATATTAAAGTGCTCATGATGTACCAAACATTAACTGTATGTAATATTAAAGTGTTCATGATGTACCAAACATTAACTGTATGTAATATTGAAGTGCTCATGATGTACCAAACATTAACTGTATGTTATATTGAAGTGTTCATGATGTACCAAACATTAACTGCATGTAATATTGAAGTGTTCATGATGTACCAAACATTAACTGTATGTAATATTAAAGTGTTCATGATGTACCAAACATTAACTGTATGTAATATTGAAGTGCTCATGATGTACCAAACATTAACTGTATGTTATATTGAAGTGTTCATGATGTACCAAACATTAACTGTATGTAATATTAAAGTGTTCATGATGTACCAAACATTAACTGTATGTAATATTGAAGTGCTCATGATGTACCAAACATTAACTGTATGTAATATTGAAGTGCTCATGATGTACCAAACATTAACTGTATGTTATATTAAAGTGTTCATGATATACCAAACATTAACTGCATGTAATATTGAAGTGTTCATGATGTACCAAACATTAACTGTATGTAATATTAAAGTGTTCATGATGTACCAAACATTAACTGTATGTAATATTGAAGTGCTCATGATGTACCAAACATTAACTGTATGTTATATTGAAGTGTTCATGATGTACCAAACATTAACTTTATGTTATATTGAAGTGTTCATGATGTACCAAACATTTACTGTATGTAATATTGAAGTGTTCATGATGTACCAAACATTAACTGTATATAATATTGAAGTGTTCATGATGGACCAAACATTAACTGTATGTAATATTGAAGTGTTCATGATGTACCAAACACTAACTGTATGTTATATTGAAGTGTTCATGATGTAACAAACATTAACTGTATGTTATATTAAAGTGTTCATGATGTACCAAACATTAACTGAATGTTTTATTGAAGTGTTCATGATGTACCAAAACATTAACTGTATATAATATTGAAGTGCTCATGATGTACCAAACATTAACTGTATGTTATATTGAAGTGTTCATGATGTACCAAACATTAAATGTATGTAATATTGAAGTGTTCATGATGTACCAAACATTAACTGTATGTTATATTGAAGTGTTCATGATGTACCAAACATTAACTGTATGTTATATTGAAGTGTTCATGATGTACCAAAACATTAACTGTATATAATATTGAAGTGCTCATGATGTACCAAACATTAACTGTATGTAATAATGAAATTTTCATGATGTACCAAACATTAACTGTATGTAATAATGAAATTTTCATGATGTACCAAACATTAACTGTATGTAATATTGAAGTGTTCATGATGTACCAAACATTAACTGTATGTAATATTAAAGCGTTCATGATGTACCAAACATTTAACTGTATGTAATATTAAAGTGCTCATGATGTACCAAACATTAACTGTATGTTATATTGAAGTGTTCATCATGTACCAAACATTAACTGCATGTAATATTGAAGTGTTCATGATGTACCAAACATTAACTGTATGTAATATTGAAGTGCTCATGATGTACCAAACATTAACTGTATGTTATATTGAAGTGTTCATGATGTACCAAACATTAACTTTATGTTATATTGAAGTGTTCATGATGTACCAAACATTTACTGTATATAATATTGAAGTGTTCATGATGGACCAAACATTAACTGTATGTAATATTGAAGTGTTCATGATGTACCAAACATTAACTGTATGTAATATTGAAGTGTTCATGATGTACCAAACATTAACTGTATGTAATATTGAAGTGTTCATGATGTACCAAACATTAACTGTATGTAATATTAAAGTGTTCATGATGTACCAAACACTAACTTTATGTAATATTGAAGTGTTCATGATGTAACAAACATTAACTGTATGTAATATTAAAGTGTTCATGATGTACCAAACATTAACTGTATGTAATATTGAAATATTCATGATGTACCAAACATTTACTGTATGTAATATTGAAGTGTTCATGATGTACCAAACATTAACTGTATGTTATATTGAAGTGTTCATGATGAACCAAACAGTAACTGTATGTTATATTGAAGTGTTCATGATGTACCAAACATTAAATGTATGTAATATTGAAGTGTTCATGATGTACCAAACATTAACTGTATGTTATATTGAAGTGTTCATGATGTACCAAACATTAACTGTATGTTATATTGAAGTGTTCATGATGTACCAAAACATTAACTGTATATAATATTGAAGTGCTCATGATGTACCAAACATTAACTGTATGTAATAATGAAATTTTCATGATGTACCAAACATTAACTGTATGTAATAATGAAATTTTCATGATGTACCAAACATTAACTGTATGTAATATTGAAGTGTTCATGATGTACCAAACATTAACTGTATGTAATATTAAAGCGTTCATGATGTACCAAACATTTAACTGTATGTAATATTAAAGTGCTCATGATGTACCAAACATTAACTGTATGTTATATTGAAGTGTTCATCATGTACCAAACATTAACTGCATGTAATATTGAAGTGTTCATGATGTACCAAACATTAACTGTATGTAATATTGAAGTGCTCATGATGTACCAAACATTAACTGTATGTTATATTGAAGTGTTCATGATGTACCAAACATTAACTTTATGTTATATTGAAGTGTTCATGATGTACCAAACATTTACTGTATATAATATTGAAGTGTTCATGATGGACCAAACATTAACTGTATGTAATATTGAAGTGTTCATGATGTACCAAACATTAACTGTATGTAATATTGAAGTGTTCATGATGTACCAAACATTAACTGTATGTAATATTGAAGTGTTCATGATGTACCAAACATTAACTGTATGTAATATTAAAGTGTTCATGATGTACCAAACATTAACTGTATGTAATATTGAAGTGTTCATGATGTAACAAACATTAACTGTATGTAATATTAAAGTGTTCATGATGTACCAAACATTAACTGTATGTAATATTGAAATATTCATGATGTACCAAACATTTACTGTATGTAATATTGAAGTGTTCATGATGTACCAAACATTAACTGTATGTTATATTGAAGTGTTCATGATGAACCAAACAGTAACTGTATGTAATATTGAAGTGTTCATGATGAACCAAACATTAACTGTATGTTATATCGAAGTGTTCATGATGTATTAAACGCTAACTGTATGTTATATTGAAGTGTTCATGATTTACCAAACATTAACTGTATGTAATATTGAAATGTTCATGATGTACGAAACATTAACTGTATGTTATATTGAAGTGTTCATGATGAACCAAACAGTAACTGTATGTTATATTGAAGTGTTCATGATGAACCAAACAGTAACTGTATGTAATATTGAAGTGTTCATGATGAACCAAACATTAACTGTATGTTATATTGAAGTGTTCATGATGTATTAAACACTAACTGTATGTTATATTGAAGTGTTCATGATTTACCAAACATTAACTGTATGTAATATTGAAATGTTCATGATGTACGAAACATTAACTGTATGTAGTATTGAAGTGTTCATGATGTACGAAACACTAACTGTATGTTATATTGAAGTGTTCATGATTTACCAAACATTAACTGAATGTAATATCAAAGTGTTCATGATGTAACAAACATTAACTGTATGTAATATTGACGTGTTCATGATGTAGCAAACATTAACTGTATGTTATATTGAAGTGTTCATGATGTACCAAAAATTAACTGTATGTAATAATAAAGTGTTCATGATGTACCAAACATTAACTGTATGTAATATTGACGTGTTCATGATGTACCAAACATTAACTGTATGTTATATTGAAGTGTTCATGATGTACCAAACATTAACTGTATGTAATATTGAAGTGCTCATGATGTACCAAACATTAACTGTATGTTATATTGAAGTGTTCATGATGTACCAAAACATTGACTGTATGTAATATTGAAGTGCTCATGATGTATTAAATACTAACTGTATGTTATATTGAAGTGTTCATGATTTACCAAACATTAACTGTATGTAATATCAAAGTGTTCATGATGTAACAAACATTAACTGTATGTAATATTGACGTGTTCATGATGTACCAAACATTAACTATATGTTATATTGAAGCGTTCATGATGTACCAAAACATTAACTGTATGTAATATTAAAGTGTTCATGATGTACCAAACATTAACTGTATGTTATATTACAGTGTTCATGATGAACCAAACAGTAACTGTATGTTATATTGAAGTGTTCATGATGTACCAAACATTAACTGTATGTTTTATTGAAGTGTTCATGATGTACCAAACATTAACTGTAGATAATATTAAAGTGTTCATGATGTATTAAACACTAACTGTATGTTATATTGAAGTGTTCATGATTTACCAAACATTAACTGTATGTAATATTGAAACGTTCATGATGTACCAAACATTAACTGTATGTATTATTGAAGTGTTCATGATGTACTAAACATTAACTGTATGTAATATTAAAGTGTTCATGATGTACCAAACATTAACTGTATGTAATATTGAAGTGTTCATGATGTACCAAACATTAACTGTATGTAATATTACAGTGTTCATGATGTACCAAACATTAACTGTATGTTATATTGAAGTGTTCATGATGTACCAAACATTAACTGTATGTAATATTACAGTGTTCATGATGTACCAAGCATTAACTGTATGTAATATTAAAGTGTTCATGATGTACCAAACATTAACTGAATGTTTTATTGAAGTGTTCATGATGTACCAAAACATTAACTGTATATAATATTGAAGTGCTCATGATGTACCAAACATTAACTGTATGTTATATTAAAGTGTTCATGATGTACCAAACATTAACTGTATGTTATATTGAAGTGTTCATGATGTACCAAACATTAAATGTATGTAATATTGAAGTGTTCATGATGTACCAAACATTAACTGTATGTTATATTGAAGTGTTCATGATGTACCAAACATTAACTGTATGTTATATTGAAGTGTTCATGATTTACCAAACATTAACTGTATGTTATATTAAAGTGTTCATGATGTACCAAAACATTAACTGTATGTAATATTGAAGTGCTCATGATGTACCAAACATTAACTGTATGTAATATTAAAGTGCTCATCATGTACCAAACATTAACTGTATGTAATATTAAAGTGTTCATGATGTACCAAACATTAACTGTATGTAATATTGACGTGTTCATGATGTACCAAACATTAACCGTATGTAATATTGAAGTGTTCATGATGTACCAAACATTAACTGTATGTTATATTGAAATGTTCATGATGTACCAAACATTAACTGTATGTTATATTGAAGTGTTCATGATGTACCAAACATTAACTGTATGTAATATCAAAGTGTTCATGATGTAACAAACATTAACTGTATGTAATATTGACGTGTTCATGATGTACCAAACATTAACTGTATGTTATATTGAAGTGTTCATGATGTACCAAAACATTAACTGTATGTAATATTGAAGTGCTCATGATGTACCAAACATTAACTGTATGTAATATTGAAATATTCATGATGTACCAAACATTAACGGTATGTTATATTGAAATGTTCATGATGTACAAACATTAACTGTATGTAATATTGAAGTGTTCATGATGTACCAAACATTAACTGTATGTTATATTAAAGTGTTCATGATGTACCAAACATTAACTGTATGTAATATTGAAGTGTTCATGATGTACCAAACATTAACTGTATGTTATATTGAAATGTTCATGATGTACAAACATTAACTGTATGTTATATTAAAGTGTTCATGATGTATCAAACATTAACTGTATGTAATATTGAAGTGTTCATGATGAGCCAAACATTAACTGTATGTAATATTGAAGTGTTCATGATGTACCAAACATTAACTGTATGTAATATTAAAGTGTTCATGATGTACCAAATATTAACTGTATGTAATATTGAAGTGTTCATGATGTACCAAACATTAACTGTATGTAATATTGACGTGTTCATTATGTACCAAACATTAACTGTATGTAATATTGAAGTGTTCATGATGTACCAAACATTAACTGTATGTAATATTAAAGTGTTCATGATGTACCAAACATTAACTGTATGTAATATTGAAGTGTTCATGATGTACCAAACATTAACTGTATGTAATATTGACGTGTTCATGATGTACCAAACATTAACTGTATGTTATATTGAAGTGTTCATGATGTACCAAACATTAACTGTATGTAATATTGACGTGTTCATGATGTACCAAACATTAACTGTATGTAATATTGAAGTGCTCATGATGTACCAAACATTAACTGTATGTAATATTACAGTGTTCATGATGTACAAACATTAACTGTATGTAATATTAAAGTGTTCATGATGTACCAAACATTAACTGTATGTAATATTGAAGTGCTCATGATGTACCAAACATTAACTGTATGTAATATTACAGTGTTCATGATGTACAAACATTAACTGTATGTAATATTAAAGTGTTCATGATGTACCAAACATTAACCGTATGTAATATTGAAGTGTTCATGATGTACCAAACATTAACTGTATGTAATATTGAAGTGTTCATGATGTACCAAACATTAACTGTATGTTATATTGAAGTGTTCATGATGTACCAAACATTAACTGTATGTTATATTGAAGTGTTCATGATGTACCAAACATTAACTGTATGTAATATTAAAGTGTTCATGATGTACCAAACATTAACTGTATGTAATATTGAAGTGTTCATGATGTACCAAACATTAACTGTATGTAATATTGAAGTGTTCATGATGTACCAAACATTAACTGTATGTAATATTAAAGTGCTCATCATGTACCAAACATTAACTGTATGTAATATTGAAGTGTTCATGATGTACCAAACATTAACTGTATGTAATATTGAAGTGTTCATGATGTACCAAACATTAACTGTGTGTAATATTAAAGTCTTCTTGATGTACCAAACATTAACTGTGTGTAATATTAAAGTGTTCGTGAGTACTTTGGGTATGTTGTTTGTTTATACTGGACTTTTTCTCTTTGTTAACATTAAAATCGGTGCTCTACGACTGAAGCAATTCATCACGAAGAAAACGACTTATTTAACGTACATTTAGATTGATTAAGTGTCATGAAGTGTTCATTTTACGCCTAATGGGTCAGTTATTATCGACACAAAGTTGTAAAAGGATGTTTACTTGACTGAAAATCTAATAAATATTAGTTGTACACAAGCTTTGCGAGTAGGACTATAAATAAACTGTACCAGTTAATAAAGATGTCGCTGACATATGTCTACGTGTAATCACAGTGACTTATAGAAAGCATCGGAAACGCATAATTACGCCAACTTTAAAACCTGCACTTAACGTCAGCCATGACGAACTGGAAGTTAAAATATATAATTAAATGTCGTCATAGATTAGGTCTATTTTCTTCATCAATAACACAAGAGACGCTCACTGTTGTGCCATTCTTCACCAATGTGGGATATTCATAAACATTTTGTAGAGAAAATCATTCTAAACATCGACATTTAAAAAATGTCTACCTATACGATGAAAGTAAAGGGCTACATCGTCACCTATATTATACCTCACAGGTTTTTAATTGTTCAATTTTGATCGAACCTTGATAAATCAAAACACACCCTTTTCTCATTGTTAATTGCATCCCTGCAAACATCCAGTAAGTCACATTGTTTGGATTGACGATACAGGCTCCATCCCTATAGCATACCTTGACGATACAAGCTCCATCCCTATAGCATACCGTCCCTCTTGAGGTATAATGTTGTTGTTAATCAACTGGAATTTTATAAGCAAAAGGTGCAATATTGAAACTATCTTTACAACTGGTTATTGAGGATTGTTGATATCTAGGCGTTAAACACCATAACAATATTAAATATTTTATATATTTTTATAATATTTGCACCATTTAACGTTTACATATGTGACATTGTGCCCCCGTGTTGTTTTTGTATTTATAATAATAAATATAATTTAATGTTTATCATGTGATGTCAATCTGCTGCGACTTTTGTGATAATATTGAGAACAATTAACGTGGGCATTTGTGGTCGATTTCAGGTTGTAATATTGTTTTACATATTAGGATTCCAACAGTTATACTGAGCAATATGGATTGATCTCATGGCGTTAAACATCAAAAAGAATTAAGTACAGACAGATGATTGCTATGCTAGTTTAAAACAAAACCTAACAGCGTATTGAAAAAAGTCTAAAATATAGTATGAATATAGTATGAATTGAGAAGTTGTTTAATTTATGGATGAAATAAAAAATGTATTTTAAAGTGAAGACAAAATATGCTTAGATATTGGATTAAAAGAAGAAATTTTATGATAGTGATATTTTTATCAATTACATAATTAGATAGTACTACTGAAATATAGTTTTAAATTAAGCATATTTGAAGACTTACACGCTATAACATAAATTCAATTTTCTTTGAATATCAACTTTTTCTCAATCAATTAAATTTCTGATCGTGGTAGAAAACTAATAAAGAGAAAGTGATGTCGACTTTACACTTCTATATAATTCAATATAAACCCAATTCGGTCACGTACTTGTGTTTGAAGTTGTATTTATTTATGAAAGCTTTTAAATTAAGATAGAAGGAGTTCAGAAACAAAAATTACCACACAATTAAGATAGAATGAGTTCAGAAGGAAATACCACCACACAATTAAACATTTATTAAAATATTGTTTATAAGATGCAATTATTGTAAACATACAATTCTATCACTAGCTATGACAATTACAAAATAAGTACATGTATTTATCTAGTTTCTAACTATTTTAAATTATTGCCGTTTTGTTATTCAAACTTTTATTTCTTATTATTTTTAGGTCTTCGTAGATATATAATACTGGGTACCAATTATATCTTAAATGTCCAGTTGCCAATTTTTAATTAGTTTCAATGGCATTGTGTAACACATTTAATACCCTTTTTTTAATCTTAGTGGAATTTCAGCTAAAATACCGCGGGGTAACGAACAGAAAATGAAAACTACACATCAAATCAATCGACTGGTGAAAATTCCAAGTTTATTCCGGATTCAAAAAGAATAACTTCTATAATAGATTCTCTGACGTCAACATTTTTTAAATCGCTAACTTTATGCGACAATCATTTTTTTCAGAATTGCCGCCTCGGTAAATTTATCCATAAATTATGATATCTGAAGCTATAGACCAAGGTATCACAATGATATAAGAGGCGAATCATTTAAATCGTAATAATTGTAGCAGCCTACATCATAATAAATCATTAGAAGTCATTACATCAAATAATACTATATCTCTAGGATTTGTGACTCATACGAACAGACATAAAAAAAATTATATCGAAGTTAAAACAAGCTAGTTAAGTCAGCTAGAAAAATTATAGCGACCATTTCGACTTGTAGCTATGCGCTCATATTTTTCCAATATTCAATAATCCTGACAAATGACTGTCCATAAGCAAACTCTTTCTATCAGTTGTTGTGTTCTTTGTCTTTTTTTTACTTGAGTTTTACTATACAAATGTTTCGTTGAAGCCTTAAACTGGGTAGGTGTGCTAAATTATTTCGATAGAGTAATTTTCAATGAGGTTTCTGCTATGAAAGTAAATTTACTTCAGAATGAGACATTTTAAAAGTGCTTTTTAGATATAGTCGTTTTGCTAGTGTATTTCAATAGAAGTGTTTTTCTTTGAGATTTTTAATGGCATCGTTTTAATTTTTGCTGTAATTAATATTTGATCCAGTTGTTTGCTGTAATTAGTTGTTGACTCAGTTGTTTGCTGTAATTAGTATTTGATCCAGTTGTTTGTTGTAATTAGTATTTGATCCAGTTGTTTGTTGTAATTAGTATTTGATCCAGTTGTTTGTTGTAATTAGTATTTGATCCAGTTGTTTGTTGTAATTAGTATTTGATCCAGTTGTTTGTTGTAATTAGTATTTGATCCAGTTGTTTGTTGTAATTAATATTTGATCCAGTTGTTTGCGCAGTTAGTTGTTGACTCAGTTGTTTGCTGTAATTAGCATTTGATCCAGTTGTTTGCTGTAATTAGTATTTGATCCAGTTGTTTGTTGTAATTAGTATTTGATCCAGTTGTTTGTTGTAATTAATATTTGATCCAGTTGTTTGCTGTAATTAGTTGTTGACTCAGTTGTTTGTTGTAATTAGTATTTGATCCAGTTGTTTGCTGTAATTAGTATTTGAGCCAGTTGTTTGTTGTAATTAGTATTTGATCCAGTTGTTTGTTGTAATTAATATTTGATCCAGTTGTTTGCTGTAATTAGTTGTTGACTCAGTTGTTTGTTGTAATTAGTATTTGATCCAGTTGTTTGTGCAGTCAGTTGTTGACTCTGTTGTTTGCTGTAATTAGTATTTGATCCAGTTGTTTGTTGTAATTAGTATTTGATCCAGTTGTTTGTTGTAATTAGTGTTTGATCCAGTTGTTTGCGCAATAGGTAGGTGACTCAGTTGTTTGCTGTAATTAGTATTTGATCCAGTTGTTTGTTGTAATTAGTATATGATCCAGTGGTTTGTTGTAATTAGTATTTGATCCAGTTGTTTGTTGTAATTAGTATTTGATCCAGTTGTTTGTTGTAATTAGCATTTGATCCAGTTGTTTGTTGTAATTAGTATTTGATCCAGTTGTTTGTTGTAATTAGTATTTGATCCAGTTGTTTGTTGTAATTAGTATTTGATCCAGTTGTTTGTTGTAATTAGTATTTGATCCAGTTGTTTGTTGTAATTAATATTTGATCCAGTTGTTTGCTGTAATTAGTTGTTGACTCAGTTGTTTGTTGTAATTAGTATCTGATCCAGTTGTTTGCGCAGTTAGTTGTTGACTCAGTTGTTTGCTGTAATTAGTATTTGATCCAGTTGTTTGCGCAGTTAGTTGTTGACTCAGTTGTTTGTTGTAATTAGTATTTGATCCAGTTGTTTGTTGTAATTAGTATTTGATCCAGTTGTTTGTTGTAATTAGTATTTGATCCAGTTGTTTGTTGTAATTAATATTTGATCCAGTTGTTTGCTGTAATAAGTTGTTGACTCAGTTGTTTGTTGTAATAAGTATTTGATCCAGTTGTTTGCTGTAATTAGTATTTGATCCAGTTGTTTGCGCAATTAGTTGTTGACTCAGTTGTTTGCTGTAATTAGTATTTGATCCAGTTGTTTGCGCTGTTAGTTGTTGACTCAGTTGTTTGCTGTAATTAATATTTGATCCAGTTGTTTGCGCAGTTAGTTGTTGACTCAGTTGTTTGCTGTAATTAGTATTTGATCCAGTTGTTTGCGCAGTTAGTTGTTGACTCAGTTGTTTGCTGTAATTAGTTGTTGACTCAGTTGTTTGTTGTAATTAGTATTTGATCCAGTTGTTTGCGCAGTTAGTTGTTGACTCAGTTGTTTGCTGTAATTAGTATTTGATCCAGTTGTTTGTTGTAATTAGTATTTGATCCAGTTGTTTGTTGTAATTAGTATTTGATCCAGTTGTTTGTTGTAATTAGTATTTGATCCAGTTGTTTGTTGTAATTAGTATTTGATCCATTTGTTTGTTGTAATTAGTATTTGATCCAGTTGTTTGTTGTAATTAGTATTTGATCCAGTTGTTTGTGCAATAGGTAGGTGACTCAGTTGTTTGCTGTAATTAGTATTTGATCCAGTTGTTTGTTGTAATTAGTATTTGATCCAGTTGTTTGCTGTAATTAGTATTTGATCCAGTTGTTTGTTGTAATTAGTATTTGATCCAGTTGTTTGTTGTAATTAGTATTTGATCCAGTTGTTTGTTGTAATTAGCATTTGATCCAGTTGTTTGTTGTAATTAGTATTTGATCCAGTTGTTTGTTGTAATTAGTATTTGATCCAGTTGTTTGTTGTAATTAGTATTTGATCCAGTTGTTTGTTGTAATTAGTATTTGATCCAGTTGTTTGCTGTAATTAGTATTTGATCCAGTTGTTTGTTGTAATTAGTATTTGATCCAGTTGTTTGCTGTAATTAGTATTTGATCCAGTTGTTTGTTGTAATTAGTATTTGATCCAGTTGTTTGTTGTAATTAGTATTTGATCAAGTTGTTTGCTGTAATTAGTATTTGATCCAGTTGTTTGTTGTAATTAGTATTTGATCCAGTTGTTTGCTGTAATTAGTATTTGATCCAGTTGTTTGTTGTAATTAGTATTTGATCCAGTTGTTTGTTGTAATTAGTATTTGATCCAGTTGTTTGTTGTAATTAGTATTTGATCCAGTTGTTTGCTGTAATTAGTATTTGATCCAGTTGTTGTTGTAATTAGTATTTGATCCAGTTGTTTGGTGTAATTAGTATTTGATCCAGTTGTTTGTTGTAATTAGTATTTGATCCAGTTGTTTGGTGTAATTAGTATTTGATCCAGTTGTTTGTTGTAATTAGTATTTGATCCAGTTGTTTGTTGTAATTAGTATTTGATCCAGTTGTTTGTTGTAATTAGTATTTGATCCAGTTGTTTGTTGTAATTAGTATTTGATCCAGTTGTTTGTTGTAATTAGTATTTGATCCAGTTGTTTGCTGTAATTAGTATTTGATCCAGTTGTTTGCTGTAATTAGTATTTGATCCAGTTGTTTGTTGTAATTAGTATTTGATCCAGTTGTTTGTTGTAATTAGTATTTGATCCAGTTGTTTGTTGTAATTAGTATTTGATCCAGTTGTTTGCTGTAATTAATATTTGATCCAGTTGTTTGCGCAGTTAGTTGTTGACTCAGTTGTTTGCTGTAATTAGTATTTGATCCAGTTGTTTGTTGTAATTAGTATTTGATCCAGTTGTTTGCTGTAATTAGTATTTGATCCAGTTGTTTGCGCAATTAGTTGTTGACTCAGTTGTTTGCTGTGATTATAGTAGGTAGCTCATTTTGCTGTAAGTAGGTGACTTAGTTGTTTGCTGGGACAGGTAGGTGACTCAGTTGCAGTGACAAGTAGGTGACTCAGTTGTTGGCTGAGATTAGTGGTTAACTGAGTTGTTTGCTGTCATTTGTAAGTGATTCAGTGACTCAGCTATTTTTATTTATGTAAGAAATATTATGTAACTTCTACACTTGAATGAGAGATCAATATGAAGTTTAAAAATAACACAATTGAACTAAACTCATACCTTATTTTACTCAAATGAGTTGTAAGATCCAAATAAGTGACATAATGAGTGACTGTTAATAGGCCACCATGGGTATTTTGCCTTGTTTAAAAAGTCACTTATAAGAAAATATATCTATGAAGAGTTGTGATATGGACCATATAATCGTGTGATATGGCCGCTGTACCATGTAATCTGCTGATATGGACGCTGTACCATGTAATCTGCTGATATGGACACTGTATCATCTAATCGTGTGATATGGATGCTGTACCTTGTAATCTGCTGATATGGACGCTGTACCATGTAATCTGCTGATATGGACGCTGTACCATCTAATCGTGTGATATGGACGCTGTACCATGTTATCTGCTGATATGGACGCTGTGCCATCTAATCGTGTGATATGGACGCTGTACTATGTAATCAGCTGATATGGACGCTGTACCATGTAATCTGCTGATATGGACGCTGTGCCATCTAATCGTGTGATATGGCCGCTGTACCATGTAATCTGCTGATATGAACGCTGTACCATGTAATCTTCTGATATGGACACTGTACCATCTAATCGTGTGATATGACCGCTGAACCATGTAATCTGCTGATATGGACGCTGTGCCATCTAATCGTGTGATATGACCGCTGTATCATGTAATCTGCTGATATAGACGCTGTGCCATCTAATCGTGTGATACGACCGCTGTACCATGTAATCTGCTGTACCATCTACCGCTGTACCATGTAATCTGCTGATATGGACGCTGTGCCATCTAATCGTGTGATATGGACGCTGTACCGTGTAATCTGCTGATATGGACGCTGTACCATGTACGCTGCTGATATAGACGCTGTACCATGTAATCTTGTGATATGGACACTGTACCATCTAATCGTGTGATATGGATGCTGTACCATGTAATCTTGTGATATGGACACTGTACCATCGAACAGTGTGATATGGGCCATCTAATCTTGTGATATATGGTCACTGTACCATCTAATCGTGTGATATGGACACTGTACCATCTAACCGTGTGATATGGACGCTGTACCATGTTATCTTGTGATATGGACTCTGTACCATGTAATCTTGTGAAATGGACGCTGTACCATCTAATCGTGTGATATGGACACTGTACCATGTAATCTTGTGATATGGACGCTGTACAATTTAATCTTGTGTTATGGACGCTGTACCATGTAATCCTGTGATATGGACGCTGAACCATGTAATCTTGTGGGACGCTGCACTATGTAATCTTGTGTTATGGGCACTGTGCCATCTTATCTTGTTATATTGACGCTGTTCCATCTAATATGGCGATATGGACGCTGTGCCATGTAATATGGTGATATGGACGCTGTACCATCTAATCGTGTGATATGGACACTGTACCATCTAATCTTGTGTTATGGGCGCTGTACCATGTAATCATGTGATATGGACGCTGTACCATGTTATCTTGTGTTATGGACACTGTACCATGTAATCATTTAATATGGACGCTGACCCAAGTAATCTTGTGGGACGCTGTACTATGTAATCTTGTGTTATGGACACTGTGCCATCTTATCTTGTTATATTGACGCTGTTCCATCTAATCTGGTGATATGGACGCTGTGCCATGTAATATGGTGATATGGACGCTGTACCATCTAATCGTATGATATGGACACTGCACCATCTAATCTTGTGATATGGACGCTGTACCATCTAATCGTGTGGTATAACCGCTGTACCATCTAATCTTGAGATATGGCCGCTATACCATGTAATCTTTGTGCTATAGACACTGTACCATGTAATCTGGTGATATATGGACGCTGTACCGTGTAATCTGCTGATATGGACGCTGTACCATGTAATCTTGTGATATGGACACTGTGCCATGTAATCTGATGATATGAACGCTGTACCATGTAATCTGGTGATATGGATGCTGTACCATCTAATCGTTTGGTATGAACGTTGTACCATGTAACCCTGTGATATGAACGCTGTACTATGCAATCTGGTGATATGAAAGCTGTACCATATAATATGGTGATATGGACGCTGTGCAATAAAATTGTAGATGTTGAAATACTGTTAGACAAAACGTGCAAAGGTACATTGAATGTGTAATGGAGGCTTAAAGTTTTCATTCTACTCATCTTCAAGTCTAAATCGATTTTCCTTTCGATCAGCCGTAATCTAATATTGATCAATATTGATTTGATCTGACATTTCATATCTGGTAATGTAACAAATGTGCATTTTAGATGTATCTATCAGAAATCATTTTTTTATAGTTTTGAAATTCAGAATGAAATCAAGTAATAGAAAATGCAGACAGAATAAAAGCATAATGGTGTAAAGGTAAACCTTCTAAGATAAATTCCAAAACCACGTATTTTACGTCCCTTTACACGTTGGTAGACAAAGTAGCATAGACATACACTTTTGACAGGTATGACCAAATGTTGGATGTATCTTTTAAGTAATGAAATTACTATAAGAATTCAGGAAGTTGTATACCAATGTATTTCATTATTAAAACACTGTCTTTCGCTCAACTGGCTTGAAAACTTGTAACACAGTTGAAGGTTACGATGACAATTATGTCGGAGAAAGTACATTATAAATTCGCCATTGTCAATGACAAAACATTTAAACAGATACTAGTATAAAAAAAATTAAGTCCAAAAATAAATTTTATGACTGAAGGGTTATCAAAAGCAAATTAAAAAAAGATTAGTTTTCGAAGACAATTGTGAAACATATGTCGTTCCTAACGGAAAAAAATTACTGAAAATTTGTGATATTTTCACTCATTAACATTTTGCCAGACTGGATTGAATTTGCGTAGAACAACTTTTTTCATATTAATTCGTCACACGTTGTAGATAACAAAATTAATGCTGTAATTCAACATAATCACCTGCCAGTCAGGGATTTTGTTTAAAATTGAAGCCTTCCATAGAAGTAATAAATTCTAAAGTAGAAAATTGAAGTTGATTACAGTTCAGAAGAAATATTATTTGTTTTTCACTCTAGCTCAAAGAAATAAATGATATAAATGGTCTTACAATAAAATGAATTAATTCGTCATTGGTTCCAATAAAGCGTATGTAAACATTACATTATGTTAGAAGCTTTGACAGGAATCCTTGTAAACTGTGTGGATGAATTTAGTCATTGACATTATATTACGTGTCGACTTTCAACAATTTCTCAAACAAATGTTTTTTATGACACGTTGATGTGAGGATTATGATACAGAATGGTAAATTTTCCTGTAAATTGGCTTTAATACAGAAGCTGAAATATGTAGAAATATATAATATCTTGATAATTTAATTTACAATGCATTAACAAGCATTGTAAAATTAAAACATGACACAAAAAGCATTTTATCTATTCAGCTATCAAAATAAATAATTTGATGAATAAATAATGTACATTACAAACAAATTCAATGTTTTATCGATTTTCTTAGAGATAAATTTGGGAATGTAAGCACTAAATGAATATACATATAAACTGTGTTAATTTAGAAGATTGTTTTTCGTAGAACAACTTCACAGAAAACAAACTGCCGCTTTTTATTATACAGCGCTAACAAATGGAAAATAAATAAACACAACTAAGTTTAAAAGTTTACACAGAACCTCTTTGATATCTGAATATAAATTATGTGAAAAAAAACCAAGTTCTTCTTCCATGTTTCACTTCTTTAATATATAAAATTTATATTCCTATCTTCAGTGTCTTTAGAAGTTTCAAGACATTATGTGGCTTCTTTTAACATTCATCTAAAATTTTATTATAAAGTGTGGTTTTTTTATTTGCATTTTAAAATTTGTTGAAATTGTTTTTTTTTAATACAAGAATTTGCCCAATAGTTTGTTAATAAAAGTATTTCGTTTACAACCTTGTCCTGTGTTATTAGTTGTATTTTGTATATTCTATCATTGACCATTTTATTTTATCTTTATTTATTTTTTTTTGTTTCAGTTTGCAATAATTTTGTGTTATTTAGTAAGAAAAGATGAAAGCTGAGAAACTTTCCCATTCACACCTAATATACACTGATTAACCTTTCAGTTCAAATTTCATCCTTAATGTTTCCTGACTCAAGGCTCATTGATAGTAATTCATACGATTTTTTATTACAGTTATAGGAATTAACGTTTAACATATAACAATATTTCCTTGAAAAAGTTGTGCTTTTTTAAAATTTCATTTCAAAACAAAATCTATTTTAATGTGATATGAATGATTGACAAAAAAATTCAGTTTAAAAAATTCACTGATGACAGGAGACTCTTTATACCTGTCACAAAGTGAAAACTTCACTGATTGTATGTATAAATTTATTATCTCATTAGTTAGTCTATAATCTTAGAACAATCTTTTGAAGCTGAAAAGTTGTAAGTAATAATGCATACAGAGGGAATACACGTTATCTCTAGAAGTGATTAAGGATTTTTATTTGTTTTGACTAGCCAGTATTAAACTTTATGTGACCACATGTTAAGAATTAATTACCCAAATAATGTTTCCACTTTGAATTTTAATTTGGGAAAGAGAGAACTGATTAGGCTTAGGGACAGTACAGACGTGGGTCTTTGTTAAGAGAGAGATGTTAATTATAATGTATATATTTATACATATGGATGTACATTTTATGTAATAGTATAGAATAAATGTGTATTCTGAACGTGATGTCAACTTTGTATTTAGTAATCAGTTCCGTTACAAGCAAAGGTTGTGACATTTTTTGGTGGCAGCGGTGGGATCGAGAAAGCAATTTGCACCAAGCCTATGGAATATTGAGTTTACACAGTATTTACCGTGTGTCGGATGGAACTGTGCCAGAGAAAATACCCAGTCTGTACTGAATTTGGATCGTGTGTCGATCACTGAATTTGGATCGTGCGTCGATCATTGAATTTGGATCGTGTGTCGATCACTAAATTTGGATCGTGCGTCGATCATTGAATTTGGATCGTGTGTCGATCTGATATTTTTGACTGTGTGTCATTCGAGTATAGGAAATAAACTCGGTGTCAGTTTATACAGTGTCTCAGTAGGACTTGATATCAACCGTGTGTCGGACTGGAAATAAACTCGGTGTCAGTTTATACAGTGTCTTAGGAGGACTTGACGTCAACCGTGTGTCGGACTGGAAATAAACTGTGTGTCAGTTTATACAGAGGTTTAGCCGGACTGGAAGTAAACCGTGTTGCGGAACAGAAAGCAAACTGTGTGTCAGTTTTTACCGAACCTGAGTACTAGAGAAGATATCCGTTTGTTGTATTTAGTGGCAACTGTGAAAAGTTAACTGTCAGAAAAATAGAACTGGCCATTTTAAGTGGATCAAGTAGAACACTGCGAAACAAGACTAAGTGACTGGATGTTCCTGACTAACAGACTGGAATACTGGAATTGGTGGATCAACGTGGTTATTGATGAACAATGACAATTAAATTTTAATTTTTTGTTTTAATATTTATTTTGAATTATTACTTCGGAAGAGTGACAGTTAAATATTTTCTATTTATTGACTATAAAGATATACATTTAATTTTCTTTATTTTTTTAATTAATTGATTTAATTTTTATGTTTCTTTAATTATTTTTTTGGTCATTGAGACATTCCGATCTCTCTGGGGCAAAATATTAATTATCTTTGGCATTATATATACTTTTCAAAATGTCTAAACATTCTGAAGATAACTTTGCAAGTCATTCGAGTGATGAAGATGAGGACACAGTAGAAGTCACCGTTAAACCACAGGTAAGTGATCAAAGTAAAGTAGTATTAGAACAAGAGGCTCCAGATGGTAAAGATGGGATACAAGATATTAAAGGTATGTCTCCAGAAACGCTAACCGCTTACTTTGAACATAAGGAACGTTTATTGGGCCCAAATGGAACAGCTACAACAAAGGCTTAGGCATGAGCAGGAGCTGGAGATTAGAAAACTTGAATATAAATTAAATTTAGAAAAGCTGAAATATGAAAAAGGTCAAACCCCATCTAAGGAGTCAGATTCTAATGCAATTTATAAGGGTCCAAAGGTTCCGAAATTTGAGGAAGGTCAGGATATTGATAGTTATTTACATACATTTGAGAAATTGGCTGAGGTTTATGAATGGCCAAAAGAAACGTGGGCGACGAGACTTGCTGCTCTGTTGGCTGGGAAGGCTCTAGAAGCCTATGCAAGGATGGATCGGACGATTCTAAAGATTATACTAAAGTAAAGAGGGCAATTCTTAAGAGGTACGAGTTAAACAGTGAAGCCTACCGCAAGAAATTCAGAAGTAGTAGGAGGACTGTGGATGAAACATTTGCAGAGTGGAGCGTGCGTTTGACCAGGTATGTGGACCAGTGGATGGAAGCGGAAGAAATTGGTCCATTTACACAGAAAGAGAATGGTGCGAGTAAAGAAAAAGATTTATTTATTCGTGAACAGTTGTTAGAAAATTCTCCTCCAGAAATAAGAACTTGGTTAAAAGAGCATCAACCAAAATCTGTAAAAGAAATGGTTGAACTTGGAGACATGTATTTGGCATCCCATTCATATCACTCTGGTGACAGTAAAACCCGGCAGTTTGGGAACAATAACCATGTTCACGACCAGTTGCATAAGAGACTTTCCATCAGAAAGGAAGGAAGCAGGAGATTCTTCAAATGTAATAAAAACGGGCATATAGCGGCAGATTGTAAGTTCCAATTTGCAAAGCCAAAGAGGGAATTTGTATGCAATAAAAAGGAATATGTGGAGTTAGACCCCGAACTCAAAATGTACAGAGAGAAAGGAATTGTAAATGGTCTAGAAGAAGAAATGTTCATGGATACGGGGTGTACTCAAACGTTAGTTCATATAAGTCTTGTACCTGAAAGGTTAATTTTACCAAATAGATGGGTTGATATATGTTTAGCCGATGGGAGTAGACGGAGGTTACCAGTTGCAAAGGTACATATAAGTACTGGTAGTAAATCAGGTTACCTTGAAGTTGGTCTGGTGAACACACTTCCTGAAAATGTTTTACTTGGACATGATTTTTATAAGAAGGCTTTCATTTCAACAAGAGCACAGGTAAGGAGAGGGAACAATCAACAACAAATTGCATCACTAAATGTTGAAAAGTCGGTGGTAAAACCAAGAAATGTTGATTTACTACAGAACCATCTTAATGAGGGTGATTTGAGGTCACTATTTTCTGATACAGGTCAGATTGTAAACAAAGACACTAACCTTAATGACCAGGAATGTGAAACTGCTGATAAGGGGATTGACACAGCTATTTACATTGATAAGCCAATTCCTGATTTAGGTCCAGATGAAATACGTAACCTACAGAGAAAAGATGAAACATTAAGAAAAATATTTGAATTAGTTGAAAACAAACAGATTGAACAGAAGGGGGATGATAAATTCTTTTTGAGTAATGGATTGTTATTCAGAAAGTGGTGCCCAAAGGGGAAAGGTCATAGCATAGAGTACAAACAATTAGTTGTCCCATTTTCAGGTCGTAAAGCAATATTGAAAATTGCACATGACATACCTTTGGCAGGTCATCCAGGTGTTGAGAAAACAAAAGCACGGTTGTTGCAGAATTTTTATTGGCCAGGTGTTTTTGGAGATGTTGCGAGGTATTGTAAAACATGCGTTGTATGTCAGAAGTCAGGTAAACGACCGAGGAATAATAAAGTGCCCCTGGTGTCTGTTCCGTTAGTATCCGAGCCATTCAAAAAGGTTGCAATTGACATCATAGGTCCATTGCCTAAAACCAAGAAGGGTAATAGGTACATTTTAACGTTGGTTGATTATGCAACAAGGTACCCAGAGGCTGTAGCACTGTCTACAATAGACACTGAGACTATTGCAAATGAATTGGTCAATATTTTTAGTCGTGTTGGATTACCAGATGAAATTTTGACAGATCAAGGTTCAAATTTTACCTCTCAGTTGATGAAAGATGTGTGTCAGTGTTTGTCAGTGAAGAAGTTGCGGACCACCCCTTACCATCCTATGTGTAATGGATTGGTAGAGCGTTTTAATGGAGTCTTGAAGAGCATGTTAAAGAAATATGTTTCAAAACAACCAAGTCTATGGGACACATATCTGCCATATCTATTATTAGCATATCGAGAGGTTCCACAGGCATCGACTGGTTTTTCACCATTTGAACTGCTTTATGGACGGAAGGTAAAAGGCCCTTTAGGGTTAGTATATGATACATGGACTAACGAGTACAAAGAGGACGAAAACTTAGTCAAGTATGTTCTAGAAATGAGAGATAAACTGTCTTCAATGGCTGAAGTGGCCGAGGAGAATATGAAGCTGCAGCAAGAACGGCAAAAATATTATTATGATAAAAAGTCAAGGATGAGATCATATTCAGCTGGGGATAAAGTTCTTATACTGTTACCTAGTGAATCAAGCAAACTTAAAGCCACATGGAAAGGTCCCTTCACCATAGTTAGAAAAATTAATGATGTCGATTATGAGATAAGAGTAGGAGGAAATAAAGGAATTCAAAGTTATCATGTGAATATGCTGAGAAAGTGGGAAGATAGAGGGAGTGCATTTCTCTGTATGGAGGAGAGTAGTGTGAGTTCTGAAGATGTCCCTTGTCTTCCATCGCAAAGTTTTCAGCAGGAGACATGGCAAGATGTCCACATCGATGAATCCTTAAATGGTAAACAAAGGCAAGAGGTTATTGACTTGCTTGAAGAGTTTCAGGATATTTTTACAGATTTACCAGGAAGGACCAACGTAATTGAACATGATATACAATTAGTTGGAAACGAAATAATCAGGCAAAAACCGTACCGTCTACCAGAAGCAAAGAAGGAATTTGTAAGGAGAGAAATAAACTAACTGTTAGAGCAAGGTATCATTGTTGAATCCGTAAGCTCATTTGCTTCCCCAGTAGTATTAGTCCCAAAGAAGGATCAAAGCACGAGAATGTGTATTGATTTTAGGAAGTTAAACAAAGTAACCAACTTTGATGCTTACCCCATACCGAGGATCGATGACTTGCTTGAGGAAGTTAGCAGAGCACATTATATTACAAAGCTTGATTTCTCTAAAGGGTATTATCAAATTCCCTTATCCGTGGGATTTAGAGATAAAACTACATTTATTACACCATTTGGTTTATATGAATTTACAGTTATGCCTTTTGGATTAGCATCTGCACCAGCCAGCTTTATGAGGCTGATGAACCGTGTATTATCAGGTGCTAAAGATTATGCACATGCATATTTTGATGACACCTCCATATTTAGTCAAACATGGGGAACACATATTCAGCATTTGCGTGATGTTTTCGGGAGAATAAGACAAGCAAATTTAACTATAAAACCAAGTAAATGTCATATAGGAGGTAAAGAAGTTTCATTAGTCGGCCATATTGTAGGCAAAGGGAAAATACGAGTACAACCAGAAAAGGTAGAAGCATTACAAAAGTACAGACGACCAAAGACGAAGAAGGATGTGAGGTCATTTCTTGGTTTGGCAGGGTATTATCGTGCCCACATTAAGGATTTTTCTAAATTAGCCTTGCCTCTGACTGATATAACCAAAAAGGGTAAACCAACCGTCGTGAAATGGAATGACAGTTGTGAGAAATCATTTAATGATTTAAAGGGTGCATTGTCAACTGAGCCTGTGTTAAAGTCACCTGATTTTGATAAACACTTTTACCTTCAAGTGGATGCTAGTGATCGAGGTTTAGGTGCTGTGTTAAGTCAGTTTGATGACGACGGTAATGACCATCCGGTAATGTACCTAAGAAGGAAATTATTAGATAGAGAGAGAAATTACCCTACTGTGGAAAAAGAATGCTTAGGCATAGTGTGGGCTGTCCAACAGTTACAATATTATCTTCTTGGAAGAGAATTTACCATACAGACCGATCATGAGCCTTTGACCTGGTTAGAGAAGGTAAAATGTAAGAATCAGAAACTCTTAAGATGGAGTTTGACCTTACAACAGTTTAATTTCAAAATTGAACATAAACCAGGAAAATTAAATGGAAATGCAGATGGATTTTCCAGGGGATTTGATTGAGGTTTGTTTTCTACTTTGTTTTATTTTATATTGTTTTTAATTTGTGAGGAAACTACGTTTACTCAAAAGAAGGAGGGAGGAGTGTCACAAAGTGAAAACTTCACTGATTGTATGTATAAATTTATTATCTCATTAGTTAGTCTATAATCTTAGGATAATCTTTTGAAGCTGGACAGTTGTAAGTAATAATGCATCCAGAGGGAATACACGTTATCTCTAGAAGTGATTAAGGATTTTTATTTGTTTTGACTAGCCAGTATTAAACTTTATGTGACCACATGTTAAGAATTAATTACCCAAATAATGTTTCCACTTTGAATTTTAATTTGGGAAAGAGAGAACTGATTAGGCTTAGGGACAGTACAGACGTGGGTCTTTGTTAAGAGAGAGATGTTAATTATAATGTATATATTTATACATATGGATGTACATTTTATGTAATAGTATAGAATAAATGTGTATTCTGAACGTGATGTCAACTTTGTATTTAGTAATCAGTTACTAGCAAAGGTTGTGACAATACCATAATCACAAGACAGTATAAACATCATGGTAAATACATACTACTATGACGTAACTTATGAAATCACACATAAATCTTTCGTTTATAGAGACCTGGGCTTTGCACCGTCTCAAGGTCAAAGTTAAAGGTTAAAGGTAACATTCTAATCTTTGACCTTATGTTTGTAGATCTCCTATTTTACAAAGCTGAAACCTAGACCAATGTAGATCTTGTAAAGATCTGGAATTGACATGTATTTTGATTGACTCTTTGTACAGGTTGTCTGTCCTGGATTCATGACATTTTTTGTGAATATCTCAGTAACCTTATAATCGATATTAACATGGGACCTTCACAAACGGATGCAAGATCTTTTATTTTTTAAATTATATTGTGTTTAGATCTAATGAATTATAAAAAAAAAATACAGTATTGTAACTACGACCAAAATGTAGATCGGTTAAAGGTCTTCAAGAGTGAAATATACTAAATCACCGTTTATAATTGTTGTCACACTTGGATCGATGTCATTTTTTATAAAATCTATATCTGAATAACTATAACAGTTGATCATCGTCGACCTTCAGCATGGTCACGGTCACGATGTTAGAGGTCAAGGTCAAATCCTATTTTTGAAATTCGCCTTTTTCAGTATATGAAATGGCTAATCCTAATAAATGCTTGGTTATTGATGCATAATATATGCTCAGATCAAAAGGTCAGTGGTCAAGGTCATTTATGTCTCGTAACGTTCCATTTTATGACCCTTTTTATTTCGAATGATATCGGAATTGGTTTTTTTTTCATTTATATGAAAAAGATTAGTTATGGGCAAGGTCACCATGCTTCACAATTTGACCTTTCATTTTAAGACTAATATATAAAATTTTTTTTTATCAAGTTTGCTAATTTCTAAACACAAATATATTTAGAGGTTAAAATTAAGGCTGTTTAATACACGAAGTTTGTTTTTGTTGCAATAAGTAAATGGCCTATTATTCGTTCCGTAGAACGAATAAACCTAGATTTATAACTCGGGCCTACACAAATATACATTTAAGATTTTTTGAAAGTTAAGAACCAGTATATTCAACATATTGTTATTTTTAACTTTTCTATTACAACTCTAAAATATTTATTATGATTTGGGTATTTTCTTTTCAGGTCTTTGGATTTGGAAAAATGGCGTGGTAATGTTGATATAACTGAACAAAACATTTAATGAGCATATTTTGGAAGTGTTACCAAAATACACTGTGAATATATTTTTTACCTTTTTCTCTCCATAATTTCGTTTATATGTTTTATATGTGATGGTGTTAACTAAATGCTCGTGCAGTTCATGTGTATGATGTCATGAATTTAATGTACACACACAGCTGATGTAAAGTGTTCAGTATTTACTGACAATCTGAGAGTGTGTTACATTCTGGTCAAGTTCAAAGAACTGTTGCCGTGCAAGTGCCAATTTAAAATTTTGGAATCGATTCCTGCAGACTTGTACTGTTGCAAAGAGACCAAGATGATGTCATCCGAGTTCAACAACTGTCAAACAGGACTGTTATCTATACTGTGTCAAAGCGGTTAAATTTCCAGAGTGCTGTTAGTTTACACATATTTTGTTTCTATTCAGTAAAAAACCGTTTTGTCTTCATAAGTGGACTCTTAACCCTACTCCAACTATCAGTGGCCATTCATGTCACAATTGTGATGGTTCTGTCGACTTAAATTTTTCTATCGCTATATTTATTAAAAGCATTGCGATACTTCTTAAAAGCATCGCGATCGAAAAAAAACTTTATGAATAGTGTAAAAAGTATCGGCTTACTTTTAAAATGCATCAGCTTGCTTTTTTCATTTACCTGACCGATCGTGTCACAATTGTGATGTTTCCATCGGATTGCTTTTAAGTATCGCGATATTTGTTGAAAGCATCGCGATACTTTTTAAAAGCATAGCGTTACTTGTAAAAAGCATCGCGATACTTGTAATAAAAATCACAATGACAATCACAAAACTAACTTCGGATTATAACGGCAGTAAAATTCCGCCTACACAAAGTGTACACCCGGGTTATAGTATGGTGGTCGGGCGGGCTGGCGGGCTAGCCCTTCGGACTTTAAGTATTTAGTTTACACATTGATAAACTCCGGAGACTCCCTCACAAACTTGACATAAAGTCGTTTGGACTTTATTGAGTTTGTGAGTAAGTCGCCGGAGTTTACACATTGATAATTTCCTAAAACATATTGTTTAATCCTATAATAAATCGAAGTTTTTTTAAATGTCTGTTTAGATGACGTAGATGACCAATCTATTATATTATTGGAACCATAGATCGTCTGCTCAGGAAATAGAGTAATAATCACAGGAAATAGATGTCCTATACTTCTTGATTTATTGCAATTTCATTCCAATTGTACATTTATGTCTTTATTTTGTAATGGTATGATGCATTTTGTATGTATTTTACTTACAAAACGTACAAATATACGAACTGGTATTATTAATACGTAAGTCTCAGTTCATCCTTTCCGTCGTCCTCGAGTCTCTCTTAACTTAAGAATAAACGAATGTTTCAGTAGAAATGGACACAAGTTTTGCATGTTAATGACATTCCACGATTAAAACAATACAAGTAAAAGTAAAAAAAACTGTATACTAACTTAACAGGAGGAAAAGCTCGAAATTAAAGAGTATTGTTTTAGACATATTAACTTTATACGAACTTACTATACAACACAAGGAAAAGCTCTAAATTAAAGAGTATTGTTTTAGACATATTTTATTAAGAAATAAATAAAGAGCATTGCTTTTCTTCGTGTCTGTGTTTGTTTGTTTGTTTGAATGGTCAACGACACTTTCATAAATTTTTCAGTTATACCATGGTGTCCAGTTTTATTGGGAAGAAGCCGGAGTATCCGGAGAAAACCCCGGACAGTCGGTAGGAAAACTGGCAATCCTTGTCAATTAAGATTGCAGTCGAGCGCACCCTGCCTGCAGTGAGACTCGAACCCACAACCTCGGTGTTGACAGACCACGTGATCAATACTAGACGAACTACTTTAACCACTCGGACACCGAGCCCACAACCCCCAGTATCTTTATTAGAACGTTGAATTAAAACTGAAACATGAAGGAAAAAACATTCGACAAACATAAAGTAATCTTATAATAAATTTGTCATAGAAAAAATGTTTCACCGTTGAAATTAACAAAAACGTTTTAAGTATCAGTCCACTGAAGAATCAGGCAAAATGCATACATGAAGGAAAAAAACATTCGACAAACGTAAAGTAATCTTATAATAAATTTGTCATAGAAAAAATGTTTCACCGTTGAAATTAACAAAAACGTTTTAAGTATCAGTCCACTGAAGAATCAGGCAAAATGCATACATGAAGGAAAAAAACGCAAACTTTTGATCATGGAATTTGATAAAACTATCCAATATAACAACATTCTAATTTAAAGTTCTGAATTATTTTGCCTTTTTAAGATATAATCATTTGAAATTTAGTTGAATTGTACAGTGAAAAAAGCCGGGAAATTTTCCCGCCAAATTTTTCTCTATGTAACCAGTCAAAAATTATCCAGGCAACTGACACTTTTTCAAATGTAAAATCTTGTTAGAATTTGTTTTTTTTTTATATCAAAATGAATGCATCTAAGCCAAAAAAGCTAAAAACAAAATTTTGTATGTGCCGCCCACTGCCTGACCCTTAGCTAGAATACTACTTAAATCAGATGGTTACTACGAAGTAGATTGTAATATAGTCACACCCGTGCGAGTCAAACGGGTGGTCAGAGAATGAGGCTTGAAAATTATACATTTGATGAAGATATTTACTGGTAGAATGAAATCAGAGATCTCTATGATTTCTCCACGAATAAAAAACATTTGCTTTGTTCTGTATATCAAATTTAATTCTAATCTCAAGATGTATTAAAGTGTTGAATATAGAATCACTAATAGCATAAAATAGCGAATTAAATTAGATATTATCGCAATGTTATTAACCCAATACAAAACAGCCAAGTCACAATGCCCACTAGATTTGACAAACATGTCAGAATCGTGGGTGTTCCTTTAGAAGGTTACGAAATAGAATAAACATGCTATGTTGAAGATCTTTGAGTACTTGGTAAAATGGTAACTATTAATTGTCGAAAGCTTTACACGAACCTCGACTATTTTTTACTAACGTTTCTTTGAAAAATATACTATCAGTCGCAACACAGGAATTCGTCCTTATCTAGAACATGAGCATGTCGAATGTCGGAATCACCAAGAATTTTTTTATTCTTTTTTTATTTTTGTAGATATCTGATGAGGTTGATGTTATGTATTTTTATATTTTATTTTATTCAAATAGTTTTGTACATGCATGTGAGCTATCTGGTTAAGTAAACAGTAGATAGATTAGCATGTATAAATGACATTCCATAACAAGCGGTAATTATATGTTTAAAATATGAGTGAAAAAAACATTTTTACATTGAGAACTTCATAAACAAGTTCCAACGAACAATATTGAAATTCACTTAACAAAAATTTTCAACTTAGTATGAAGTATCTTTATTTCGTTTTATTAATGTTTGCTGCGTTGTAAGATCTAACGACATCCCACCATAGGTCGTGGGGGGGGGGGTAGGAAGATCAAGTACTTATAGAGAGAAAACACCCGACCCTTCGGTAGAAAAACTTGCAATCCTTGTCAATCAAGATTGGAATAGAGCGCGCCATGCCCGCAGTGATACTCGAACCCGCAACCTTATTATTGACAGACCACATGATCGGTAGGAGACGAACTACCTTAACTACTCGCAAACGAGGCCCTTTTTGACAAAGTAGAGAACATTTCCGTTAACAATCAAGGTGTTGTCAGTGTTAAAAATCATTTAAGCTTTATCATAGAGGCTATATTGTACTGCGCTTTGTTGTATTTCAATGTTTTATCATAGACGCTATATTGTACTGCGTTTGTAGAGCCAGTTATGTAACTTTCCAATATGGATTCGAATGGCGTTTAAAAATCTGACCAATTACATCATTTAACATTTTATTTATTTTATTTTCTTCATTTTATTCTTGCGTTTGTCTTTTCGTTCGTCTCGTATCTTTATGAAATCGTTTACGCAATTTGTCACGACGCTCCGATTCGAGGCTTGGTTTACTATTCGGCGAACTGTTCTAGTTTTTGTTGGCACACTCGATTTTTCGCATTCAATAAATTTATCTGTAAAGAAAAAACATATGTCGGATATATCTGTATAATTCCGGAATACATTCTCCCTGTCATATTGCTCATAACATTTCCCCTAACACAAATTTAAGCGATGGTTTCTCTTGCAATTTGGGCAAGAGGAAACATATATAAGAATAGCATGTCCCACGCAGACTTGAAACTAGTCTGATTTTTTTGCTATTTAAGAGTTATATGAAATATTAATAAAGATGTAAGTCTATAATAGCGAAATAAATCTAAGACACTTGTAGCAAGTCTACCTTCGGCGAAATTACCATCTGCATTAAACCGTTACAAAAACCACTTTATATTTAGGTGAGTTTCAGTTGCACATACACTATGACATTCACACGTACCCAGATACCATAACTGCTAGTATATAACTAGGGGGCTATTGATTACACCTCAAATACTGAAATCGCTATATTTCTACAGAGGATTAATGGATGCACAGTATTGAGAAGACAAAATATTCGCATAGATAAAATAGAGTTATTTCCCTTCATACATGTCTTAACTTTCGGCAATCGAGAATTTCTGCTACGTGCGATTGCTTTTCACACTAATAAGCGGTGGCCATTCCAGGACCTACAACAGACATACAATGATCTACAATGTATGATCTGACGGCACTTCTTGCTGGCACAATTATCGATTTAACGAACCTACAAACCAAATATATCAGCGAATTTAACTTCGTGGCTGCAAAAATAAATTTAAAGCGAAAATTGATCGTCAACATTTTTTACTAACATTCATTACTGAAATGACGGAAAACACTGTATCCTTTGCTCTTCGGACGAGAACCGGTTACGCTGATTAATTCTATCGAGCAATCTACGTATAGAATGTTTTGGCTATAGTTGACAATACAAGCTTTTCTGTGATTTGCATACCTTTCTTATATTTCGCAACATTTACCTGGGCTATGAAATTGATAAACTTATTCAACATTAAAAAAAATGTCATTTATATCCGTGACCGATTCCTTTCTTCATTAATTTAAACATATATAAATATCAATAATATGTACAAAATACATCATTCAAAGAATAACATAGAGGATTCGGAAATAAGCATGTAAGCTTTTGTTAATCGTCTCCTTACAATTCCGACAAAATGTAATATCAAAATTATAACATACCGATCAACCGACTTATATCATTTTGGTGAGAAGTAGTATGACACGATGAAAAAAGATATAAACATGTTAGAAGCGATGAAAACGTAGGTCAGTTTTTCCAATTTTTTTATGTTTTAAATTTACTGTAGCGAATAAAATATTTGAAAACACGATTTAGCATAGATTTTGCAATAGATATATTCAGTCCTTTAATCTCTTGCTTTTATTTTTGTCCAACTTATCTTATAAATTAAACGAAAAAATGCATATATAGTTATTTAAATGCTAAAATGACCTTTTATGATATAATTTTATTTCAAATCGGACGTTTAAATATAAAGAATATTCATTTAGCTTTTGCTTGGTGCCAAAAATGTATCTTTAACATAATGCATTAACAATATTAATTTGGTTTTAAGTGCACTGTCAGAGAAATTACGATACGATGTAAATCAGTTCAATGATATGATTAAAACAAGAAATATGAATTTGTATAAGCTATTAAATTATGCTAACCGATTGAATAAGTATGCACTTTAAGAGTTCGTAACGTAATAATATATGTAATTTTTTTATTTTCTTGTCAATATCAAGCATGAAGAAGAGGATGGGGAAAATTTATTTTGATTACTGTGCATAAAATATGAAATGAACAAATTGCGACACACATTTGCAGAAAAGCTTTCGAACTATACTTTGTATTTGTATGCAACTCTTATTTTATTATCTATACCAAACGAAGATAAATGAGTGACATATTGTTTTTGTCTGGTAATTTACATCTTCTTTTTTTCTTTTCTTCTCCTTTAAGGTTGATATTTTTAGCCAAATTTATTTGACACTGCAAATCGCATACTAATACACGTTTATGATATGTAAGATAGCTTTATCTAGTGCTACATTCCACTTTTCATTTTTAGGAGGTTTATATTGGGTTTTTAGTAAAAGAGGCAAAAGAAGGTCACATCATTGCCTTTTGAGTGACTGCTTCGTGTCCGGGATATTTAACTTCGAAATTTGACCCCCCCCCCCCCCAGGATAACATCAATGCCTTTTTAGTCATTGCTTCGCACCCGGTTATAACTTTTAAAATAATTGTTTGACTGTTTTGTTTGCTTGTATGAATGGTTTTTAATGCCTTTCAGCAATTTATCAGCTGTATGATGTCTTTATTGGGAGTGGAAGCCTGAGTACCCAGAGAAGACCCCGACGTTCGGTGAAATAGGCTAACCTTTTCATATTTGCCATGTGGGTAGATAATTACTAGACAATGGGTCTCCTATCATGGTTTTGGAGTTTAGACTTTGAACTTTGACAAGTCCATTCGCATTTTGTTTTGATTGACGTTTTAATATGAAATATCCAACCTACGACGGCTTATTCGTGCCAAACAACAAAAAGAAAAAAATATTTATTTCGTTTGTACGGTTTATTAAATCGTTTGTAAGGTTTATTAAATCGTTTGTATGATTTATTAATCCGTTTGTACGGTTTATTAAATCGTTTGTACGGTTTATTAATCCGTTTGTACGGTTTATTAAATCGTTTGTACGGTTTTTTAAATCGTTTGTACGGTTTATAAATCCGTTTGTACGATTTATTCATCCGTTTGTACGGTTTATTAAATCGTTTGTACGGGTTATTAATTCGTTTGAACGGTTTATTCATGTGGTCCCTATGGTCCCTGATAATCAATAGTATATTGCCAACTACCTAGATCACGTGGTCCCTTTGGTCCCTGATAATCAAATGTAGATGACCAACTACCTAGACCATGTGGTCCTTTTGGTCCCTGATAATCAAATGTAGATGACCAACTACTTAGACCATGTGGTCCTTTTGGTCCCTGATAATCAAATGTAGATGACGAACTACCTAGACCATGTTGTCCCTTTGGTCCCTGATAATCAAATGTAGATGACCAACTACCTAGACAATGTGGTCCCTTTGGTCCCTAATAATCAAATGTAGATGACCAACTACCTAGACCATGTAGTCCCTTTGGTCCCTGATTATCAAATGTAGATGACCAACTAACTAGACCATGTGGTCCCTTTGGTCCCCGATAATCAATTGTAGATGGCCAACTACTTCGATGTGGTCCCTATGGTCCCTGATAATAATAGTACAAACGATTTAATAAATCGTACAAACGATTTAATAAACCGTACAAACGATTTAATAAACCGTACAAACGATTTAATAAACCACACAAACGGATTAATAAACCGTACAAATGATTTAATAAACCGTACAAACGATTTAATAAACCACACAAACGGATTAATAAACCGTACAAACGATTTAATAAACTGTACAAACGGATTAATAAACCGTACAAACGATTTAATAAACCGTACAAACGGATTAATAAATCGTACAAACGATTTAATAAACCTTACAAACGGATTAATAAATCGTACAAACGATTTAATAAACCGTACAAACGATTTAATTAACCGTACAAACGATTTAATAAACCACACAAACGGATTAATAAACCGTACAAATGATTTAATAAACCGTACAAACGATTTAATAAACCACACAAACGGATTAATAAACCGTACAAACGATTTAATAAACTGTACAAACGATTTAATAAACCGTACAAACGGATTAATAAATCGTACAAACGATTTAATAAACCGTACAAACGGATTAATAAATCGTACAAACGATTTAATAAACCGTACAAACGAAAAATTTTTTTTTTCTTTTTGTTGTTTGTTGTTTGGCACGAATAAGCCGTCGTACCAACCAGTACGATAAAATAAACACGAGAAACGTTTGACGAAATTGTTCAATACGTATTTAAGCTGCCAGCAGGAAGTAGAGGGTCGACAGTGAGATTTGTGCAGAACTTACTGCCTGTTAGTAGGAATCGCCAAATATGGAACCGTTCCAATTTCCAGAAGGGGTTAAACGTTAAACTAAAATCATTGTAATGCACATCGGCCAACAAGAAGTAGGGTTCTGTCGGATAACAGCCTATAACGTACTATTCGTTTGCACAAATCACCATATCAATCATCAAAATATTGCGATTGAAGAAAACCCAATAGAGTGACAAAATAAATGTCGACGTTCGTACTTTCTGCAAAACAGAATTTTTATGTCACGTCTAAAGGCGAAGGTGGTCTTCGCATTTGGGGCGTTGACATAGAAATAAAGACAATATTATACGACATCGTTAAAGGCAGGGTGTTTTGATTTTTGTTTGTTTTATTGTTTATCATTATTTATTATTCATTCATTAGCATTAACAATGAAAGAATACGGGTAATTAAACCATAAAGATAAATAATTTTGTAATTAAACAGTGTACATTTGTGTAAGTATTCTCTAACCAGATTTTTTTCTGTGTACCTTCAGGTGTCTATACAGGCGTAATACGCGATGAAAATTGTGTATAATTCGGTCAATGAAGGTAAATCTCGTGGTCTGTTCGAATGATATAATATTGTCTTTAGTAACTACATGTCTTACACGTTTTCCTTTTCTGTTTTTATGTAAAAGATTACTGGGGAATTCTCAAAATATTTGCAGCCGATAATGTTAAAAATTATTAGACATAGGCATTATTCGTGTTACAGTTATATATGATGTATTAATTCTTACTCTCATTTTTGTTCTAACTCTCTCATTTTTGTACGCTAATTAACCTTAAATTTCTCGCTCTTCGTCTTTTTTATAAATTGTAACTGGACTAGTATATAGGTTCCCGATTATAGGCAGCACATTTGATAATGTTTGCCTAAATTCATACCTTATAATTTGTAAAAAAAAGTTTGACATCAATATAATGACCTACCAAGTAGATGGATCCGTTTTATACTATTTAATGTCGACATAGTAGGAAATATTTGTACAAGTAGGAAATATTTGTACAAAATCTTGTTCGTTATGTGTTATTTGTTGATAGGTGAGAACTCATATGTAGAGCGTTATCGACATTTAACACAGATTTCCGCTTAAGCCCTGCTCTGGGATTGTCTAAATGAGAGCATTTACTCTATGTTTAATTCCTCACTATGGTTTTAAGATGAATTACAAAGCTGCTCCGGTGATTGTTACCTTTTTCCATGTCTAGTGATTTTTGTCAAGAATGTATACATCATAGTCCTATTGTATTAACAATTGAACACTTTTTGTATAATATTTAACGATATACAGACATAAGTTATAAAAAGTCATTGAAATGCCCCATGTGGAAGTATAAAACTAATCAATTAAGAAATACGTGGCTGTTTTCAATCGTGTCAATTGACTTTTATTCATCGTGTCATTATAAAAAAATGAACTGATTTTTTCCGTATCATTTTTTTAGTACATGCGTAAAGAAAAATGATTCAAACTCCTAATAAATTGCAATTGGAAGAATAATTTTGGGGTCAGCAAAAAGTTGGATAAATGCCCTTTTGAACAAAAACACTGGATACAGAAAAATATTGTGCAGAAGCGTAAATTTTGCATTTTTTGTTAAAATTTGTGATTCCAGTACCTTTGGAACATATTTTCAGATAACAAATGAAAAAAGTAATTAAAACGATTGAATATGTTGATGGACAAATATATGCTAAATAATTTTTTACTACACTATATTTGATACAGTGAGTTTTTAACGTAGCGATGTGGAAAAAGTCATCCGTATACGTATAGGTCTTAACTTGTTTATATCTTTTTTCATCGTGTCATACTTCTTCTCACCAAAATGATATAAGTCGTTTGATCGGTGTGTATAAGCATGCTTAGGGAATGAATAGAAATAGAAAAAGGACATGTAAATGTTGTCAGGAAGTGTAATCAATAAAAGAAACAGTCAATGTGACTTCATTAGTTCGAACATTTTTAGACGCTCAGAAATTTACATTCAATTTCTAATTCTCAGTCAGCTTTCCGGTGAAACTATAACAATAGAATCGGAGCTCTCTATTATACAAGGTACAAAAGTTATGTACCCATGTTTATTCGGTTGCCATGCAAATTAAAAGTTATTTAGCGCATTGACTGACAAAAGTTTTCGTTTACTATCTATATGTTTTAAAATTTAAGACAACTTTGCAAAGTTACAAGAACAACGGATATTTAATACCTCTGTTTTGATCAGAAAACATGAAAAACAGGGGGGTGTATTCTTAATTTCTTCAAAAAAATGCACGAATTTTAATTTCGATGAGAAAAATTCCATAGATTTCTGAAATATTCATCTTTCACATGTGTAATTTTTTACTTGTGACGACCATTCGTTTTCGAGAAAAAAATTTCAAAGTCGAGCATTATTTCTGTTGCTGTTCTTTTGTGTGTGATAATTTTCGGTGTGTTCGTATATGAAACAGATGAACAAGGTGCGTGTGATTTGCCATCGGGTTATGTACAAAGTCTCGTTTTAGTGCGGTATATTTTATTTTAAAGGTGTTTAAATTTGAAAATAAATAGAGTAAAAAATAATAACAATAATATCTATTTTTTTTAATGAAGTAACACATAAAAATAAGCGTTTTTTTCGCAAACACAGTAGCATTCGTCACATTTTGTGCGAGGGTACGATTTTTCGCTCCAGTTCTCTATCACTAAAATTTATTGAAATATCAGCAATTTATTTCAAGCCAAGGATCGTTCCCTCTTTTTCGATCTAAAATGGTTTCTATTACACGATGAATTGTGTTGAAAATATTTTAGCAGTTTAATTTCTATAACAACCGAACATTTCATTGAACGTTTTTATAACATTTTTAATCTGCGTCTTGTCATATCTTAAATGCGTCAAATTAAGACTTATTATAAATAATGTCTTTTGTATATAGCTAATATGTTGGTCGAAAGTGTATTATTTTATTTTTTTTTAATTCTTCAATAGTTCGATAAAATAATTGTTCGCATAAATGGCACAGATGGGCAAAAGTGTTTATAAGAGCTTTGGATGGCAGAGGGTTCTCGGACTACTTATTTTCATGCAAATGCTACATTTTTACGTTCACGTGGGGACACCAAGGCAGAAAAATTCACACTAGAAGACCAAAATCTTATGTGCAAAACGTGGCACGGACTTACTAAGTCGCAAGTTCGCAAGACAAAATGTTTCAAAATGATCAAAATTTTAGGAAAGAAATTCAATTCACACTGACGTAAGTGATTTGCTCTCCTTGCTGTATATTTCTTTAATAAATATGAACCCCCCTCCTAGAACGAATAATCGTACCATCGCTGTTTTTGGCGTTAATCCGACAAATCACAAAACTAACTTCGGATTATAACGGCAGTAAAAATCGGCTAACTACCCCCACCCCCTCCCCAAATTCGTAAAACAAACCAGAAAATAAACGTCCAACAAACACATATAAATGTAATTTGTGCATACAATATTTGTTCAAGGAGGGTTTTTTGTAATCGTGACATTTAACATTGCTGAAATTCCGAATCTGCATGGTTATGGCGGGGGGGGGGGGGGGAGTCCAAAATAACATTGCAAAGTCTGCATCATGAATCTTCCACAAGTATATGTCCATGGAGCATTATCAAAACTTTCCCACTACGTAAGTATTCTAAAACTTTTTTCAGATTTTATCTATCAAGATTGTAAAAAAATGCAACAATTACTTGCATTTTATATTTTATTTTCTATTTTCAGTCATTGACATTTGGTTGTTTGGTGGCTACAAAAAATTATCTGACTCTATACTAGACACCGTAAGATAAGGATAATTTAGACCAACTTTGCTTAAAGTTGGCAAAAAAGAGTTTCCGAGTAGATTTTTTAAACAAAAGCACACGAAGTGAATTTTAAATATAGTCAAATTAAAAACACCGTTATAAACTGTGGGTTCTAAAACCTATGGGTTTTTCATCAAACCATAAAACGACCAGGCCAATGAACAATACTCTAAGACAATGGCACATTAATGTCAGGTTGGAGAAATAACTGAACACACATTTAAGAAGAAAGTTTATTAGAACTTTGCAAAACTGTTCAAATTTTTTATTTTGGAAATCACAATCTTTTTCCTGCATAAGATCGTCTCATGAATATGCATTCTCAAGAACATTCAATACGTCAGTAAAGTATTAAAGATGACTGGAAGAGGTGGTACAAGTGGTTTCTATACAACCATGGCTAGTTAGGCTTGCGCATGATGACGCCTTCTAGTAAAAAAAATAGATTTTCAATTAGGAAAAAAACAGTAAAGGACAATTTAAGAATCTGAAAATAATTTGGGAATGCAATGTATTTTAAAGTTATCAGTAAAAGCCTAAATAGGATTTTTTTACAAAACATTTTTAGCCTACACGGCTTGCCATACCACATCAATTACCGGACATGAATCACTTGACCGTTACATTACTTTTAGACTTGTCTCCCTTAATTACTTGACAACGGACACATTTAAGTGCTGCGATTTTTTGCACCAAGTTAAAATTACTTCAAACAAACTTAAATCAAATCTGTATATAATTACCTTTGTCCCATAGAAGATCCGATTTTTGACTACATCGGGAACAGTGTTTTAAAAATTTTCAAAGGTCTTCCAACATTTTCTAAAGTTGTTCCTTGACGATGGAAAAATGTCTATACAGCTACTTTTTTTAGATGGACTGTAATTTTCTGCTGTCATGGCTCGACGGAAGAAGCATTCGCGTCTTAGAATATCATAGTATTGTGTATTCTTGAGTTGAACTGTATTAGCTGTGTACATGTTTCAAGTCCAGTCAAAAACTTGGCGTCAATACGAAAATGGCGGTCTTTCCAAGTGACTGCATCTCATGAATATTTTGAAGGGAGATAATTCGATGTCACCACAAATCGGACTGTTCTGTAAATGTAAAGATACTAAATTGTTTACAAAATAACACAAATTTTATCTTGTAAGACATGAGAAAAATGTTAAAACTTGTTAAAACTTAATGCATGCAGCAGCTAAAAGATAACATAGAGGCCAGTTAGCGCCAAAATAATGCAGTGCCCAAGACCTTGCATTTACCCAAACAAATTTTCGCCTAACAATGTATATTCATGTGGAACAATTGCTGCAGCATTGAGGGTACAATTTAAACAATATAAACAACCAATTTCTCCATGCAAAAATAAGACCCTTGCTTATTTGGCTATCTTACTACTCTCAATTTCATGTGACATTGAATCTAACCCGGGTCCTGACTTTCCCTGTGGTAGCTGTGAATCCGAGGTGCTGGACTCGGACCCGGCAGTGGAGTGTGACAGCTGTCAGGTATGGTTCCACCTCCACTGTCAGGGTCTCGATCCAGCTTGGTACCAACAATTAGTAGACCATAACCAATCATTTGCCTAGACCTGTACGCTTTGTGACAACCTGAACCACTCAACATTGTCAAACATACAGTCAATATCATCTCACAAGACTACTCTCCTCTCTCAAGTGTGACAGATATGCAGAAGAAAATGGGATGGAGGTCCTTAGAACACCGAAGACTTGATGCCAGAATTGTAATGTTTTATAAAATATACCATAACATCGTAACAATAAACCTTCCTTCTTATATACAAAAACCAAACAGACAAACCAGACACATGCATCCTCTTTGTTTAAGACAAATTCAGGTCACATCAGATTACCATAAGTTCTCTTTTTTTCCTCATTGTATCACCCTTTGGAACAGACTGCCAGTTAATATTGTAACGCTGCCTGATCTTGATCATTTCAAGCAGGCAGTGGCTGGGATCCAATACTAGTCATGTAGTCTTTGTTTTTATCTCTTTTACTTTTAATATTTAACCTAGCACTCACTAATATTTTAACTTTTTTTCTTAGCATTCTCGATTTTATTCCTTCACAAACTTACTAACCCTTCCGACGTGCACCACGTCCTGTCAGTAACACTCGAAAGAGGAGTAGACAGTATCCAGAGATAGATAGATAGATAAAAAATGTTCACATGTAACCGCCATTTACCGAACACAACATAGTATTCACTGCTGTACTAAATGTACACAATCTGGTAACCTGTGTTACTGGTACACATTTACTGCTGTTATAACTTTTATTGTATCATAAAAAAGAAAGTTACAACTACCCATAATTGTCCTTAGCTACATATATAGATGTGTTAACATTGATAAATTATCCATGTTACTACTAAATTTGTATAATTTGTTTGTATCTATGAACCTCTATCCAGATGAAATAAAGTTAAGAATATTGTATGCTTATTAACACAAAAAGAGAAAAGATTTGAAAGAGGCAGACCAGCCATCATTCGGGAAACGAATCATTTGAAACATGAAGGTAAAATTAAACTACGGATAACAACTAATAATATACAAGATGTCAAAATAAAAACAAAGTGAACGAATGTACAGATTTTTTTTTCAACCAAAAAGCCTTCCTCGGATGCGAAGACGTTGTAGAAATTCGGCAATCAGAAAGTGGAATTGAAGTCTCTATATTTTGGTTGTTGATTCTGGAGTTTGCAGGTTTTTGAGACTTTGATTTGTGGATTGGTTTTTTTGACTGTTTCATCGGTGTTCGGTATTTTGTTATTACCTTTATTTTTCTTGTCGACCTCTTTCAAGTCCGATCGGCTTACAGATAGAAAACTTTTAAATTAACTGTTATGCTTCATTTAAAAAAAAACTAAATTGTTTGGTCTGTGTCAGTCAGTCAGAGTTAGGGATTTCCAATACCTGCTATCTTTGCAGTCTTTCTTAAATATACACAATCTTGTAACCTGTATATATATAAAAAATTATATACTTGGAAAATTATACTATGGGTGCTGACGACACATAGCAAGCAATGGCCCGCCAGCCTGCCCGTCCGCGGGCCGGCCGACTTCACCATACTACAACCCGGGCTTGCACTCGTGCAATTATATATATGCAATACTTTTTATGTATGAATTTTCACATCCTTAAGTAATCTTACGAAATATTACGATACATATATGTGTTTCCACAAACACTTCAATGATCAAATCGGGTGAATTAAATAAGTTGTTACCCAACGAGCAATAAAAATGAAGGTAACAACAAAATACTGTATACAATGGAAATAAAAAAAATCACAAATCAAGGTCCGAAAAACCGGCAAACTTGATAACCAGCAACCAAAAATATAGCAAATACATCTAATAATAAACTTAAATGGATGCATCATCAACCTCGGCACAAATTATACGCGTCTGTATCATAAAAAACACACAACACGTGTTAATAATAAACAAAACGTTTTCAGTCTTGTTTACTGACAGGCTATTCAAAATGAGTTGTTTATGAAATTGTTCCTGCTCTTGAACAGAGAATCGAATTGAAGGACTTTATGTCCAGTCTTAGCACACTTGAAGCAGGTGTTCCTCAAGGGTCGATACTGGGTTCTCTGCTGCTTTTAATTGTCATTAATGATATTTCTGACGATATTCTGAGTCAATGCATATATCTGCTGATTATACATCAATCGGTCAGAGATCGTACACATTTATAAGTAATTAGTTTACATCAAGTCAAGCAAATATAAGAGAAAGAGATTTCTAAGATTGTTGTTTTTTTATATTTGTTAACTATGTTTAAGTAAAAAACACTACTAGTTAACAATACTGTAAAAGAAAACAATTGATTATAATTTTTTGCTATTCATGCATATTCAAAATTGTATTAAAGATACACATAGGAATTTTGTTTCAAATATATGAGTATTTAGTTGGTACCTGGCAAGCCAACACAATATTATTTTTTTATTATTTATTTTTTTTCTATTTTATGACTATGCTTCACTCAGAACTATTACAAATATTCGTTTCTGTAACATATTGTTCATGTGTAGTGTTGTCTTGTAATGTAGAAGACTTCGTAAGATTTAAAAAAGTGTGTTTTCGTTTATGACAATATCGGCATCACAAACCCAAGCATATGGGGTCAGGATAATTTTTGTATAAATGAAATGTCAATAACTAATCAAATTGTTTGTTTTTACTCATATTGATCCACTACATTACATTGCCGTAGCAAACGGTACGGCCGGTACAGTTCCGACCGTAACACTTTAAATTGCTGGTACGGAAAACCGCACCAGTTTTTTTTATTTTGTATATTGAAATAAAAAATGATGGAATTTTATATGTTTAAAAAAAAAATTTTTCATGCCCGTTTTCAACTGGTAAGAAATAAAAATTGCCGTTTTTAGTCATTCACTTTTAGTGCAAGGAAACCACAGATTTAACCTAGATCACTGTCGTAAAGTCCACACCACTTCGCAGGGTGGAAAGGACACTTATTGTCCCTTCCGGTCACATCTGCGACCGTACCACTCTTTTTTCTTGTTGCTACACCTATGCATTGGATCATATATATCACGGCAATATTCAGACTGGTTTCCACACAAGTATTTCCATTTTTACAGCCTAATATAAGCCAAAGGGTTAGTGTGTCAACAATAACAACAATATAAAAAAACAGTTAAAAAATTTATTTACATAAAATACAAAATGTAAGAAACATTATTTAAGGTAAAATTAAAGCATACCCTCGGTTAAATTTTGTCAATCTGATAATTTGACTACATTAATCGTCTTTTCATCGGAGCCGAAATCATTGACAGATGTACATTTATAGATACTAAACATAATTTCATTAACAAATACCCCAGTAGTTGTCACACTGTACGTTGTATACGGTTTTTTATCAATATCGATCTTGGGAGTAAAAACGTACTCGTATATAGTACTATCAGTTTCATTTAAAACTGGTTTTTCAGGATTTTCAGATGTAAATGAAACTAATATCATATTATTTCTAGTGATTGTCATATTAACAAAAGGTCTTGCTTCGACTATGCATGTAAAGTTTAATTGGGAATTCATTCTAACAGAAATCTGTATCCCGTCTGATGTTCTGTTAGCGCCAGGTCCAAACAAGGAAACTTCCGGCGAAACTGAAATGAGACAAGACGACAATAACATTGTTTTACAAATTCACCTGTCTTAATTAAAATGATCGAGTTAAGCGTAAATTTGTGTGTCATATTGAAAATGCGTTGTATGGGTGAGCCAAAAAAGTTAAGTATAAAATATTTTAGTTTTGGTTGTTAACCCACAAGTGATACCATACTGAAAAATTCGTTTTCATGAATACGCACAATCAGAACAACAGCTATATTTAGGAGATACTGATTTTATTCTGCCTCTTTATCAACATGATAGTTAGCGAAAGAACAATATATAACAATGTGTATACTAACAAAAAAAGATTCGTCTAAACAATTATTTTGACGGGCGTTCAGGAATCGGTGCTACTGACGATGGGTTGAAGTCTGCATTCAATGAATATTGGTTTGTGCTCGTTGAAAACTTTATTGCTTTGAAATTAGAAAAATGTGCCTTTGTGACAGTTTGCGTAATTGCATGTTGTCATAAATACCTATTTATGACTAGCAAGTAAACGCTGGGGTTGTGAACCTGACTTCGATCAAATTGTACTTGACTTCAACAACCATAATTGACAAGGTTTTCCTGTAACTGGTAACTAGGTACTTCATCCTTAGATTAACCCGATAGTGCTGCCACTCGGTACTTCTTCCACAGATTAACCCGATAGAGCTGCCACCAAGTACTTCATTCACAGATTAACCCGATGTTGCTGCCACCAGGTACTTAATCCACAGATTCACCCGATAGTGCTGCCACCAGGCACTTCATCCACAGATTAACCCGATAGTGCTGTCTCCCGGTTCTTCGTCCACATATTAACCCGATAGTGCTGCCACCCGGTACTTCATCCACAGATTAACCCGATAGTGCTGCCACCAAGAACTTCATTCACAGATTAACCCGATAGTGCTGCCACCAGGTACTTCATCCACAGATTCACCCGATAGTGCTGCCACCCAGTACTTTATCCACAGATTAACCCGATAGTTCTGCCACCCGGTACTTCATCCACAGATTCACCCGATAGTGCTGCCACCCGGTACTTTCATCCACAGGTTAACCCGATAGTGCTGCCACCAAGTACTTCATTGACAGATTAACCCGATAGTGCTGCCACCATGTACTTCATCCACAGATTCACCCGATAGTGTCGCCACCAGGCACTTCATCCACAGATTAACCCGATAGTGCTGTCACCCGGTACTTCATCCACAGATTAACCCGATAGTGCTGCCACCCGATACTTCATCCACAGATTAACCCGATAGTGCTGCCACCAAGAACTTCATTCACAGATTAACCCGATAGTGCTGCCACCAGGTACTTCATCCACAGATTAAGCCGATATTGCTGCCACCCGGTACTTCATCCCCAGATTCAACCGATAGTGCTGCCATCAGGCATTTCATCCACAGATTAACCCGATAGTGCTGCCACCCGGTACTTCATCCACAGATTAACCCGATAGTGCTGCCACCCGGTACTTCATCCCTAGATTCACCCGATAGTGCTGCCACCAGGCTCTTCATCCACAGATTAACCCGATAGTACTGCAACCCAGTACTTCATCCACAGATTAACCTGATAGTGCTGCCACCCGGTACTTCATCCACAGATTAACCCGATAGTGCAGCCACCCGGTACTTCATCCCTAGATTAACCCGATAGTGCTGCTACCATGCTCTTCATCCACAGATTAACCCGATAGTGCTGCCACCCGGTACTTCATTTACATATTAACCCGATAGTGCTGCCACCAAGTACGTCATCCACAGATCAATCCGATAGTGATGCCATCTGGTACTTCATCCACAGATTAACCGGATAGTGCTGTTACCAGACACTTCATCCACAGATTTACCCGATAGTGCTGCCACTAGGCATTTTTTTATCCACAGATTAACCCGATAGTGCTGTTACCAGGCACGTCATCCACAGATTAACCTGATAGTGCTGCCACACGGTACTTCATCCACAGATTTACCCGATAGTGCTGCCACTAGGCATTTTTTATCAACAGATTAACCCGATAGTGTTGTTACCATGCACTTCATACACAGATTTACCCGATAGTGCTGTTACAATGCACTTCATCCACAGATTAACCTGATATTGCTGCCACCCGGTACTTTATCCACATATTAACCCGATAGAGCCGACACTAGGCCTTTTTTATCCACAGATTAACCCGATAGTGCTGTTACCAGGCACTTCATCTACAGATTTACCCGATAGTGCTGTTACAAGGCCCTTCATCCACAGATTAACCCGATAGTGCTGCTAGCAGGTACTTCATCTAATCCACAGATTAACCCGATAGTGCTGCCACCGGGCACTTCATCCACAGATTAACCCGATAGTGCTGCCAGCAGGTACTTCATCTAATCCACAGATTAACCCGATAGTGCTGCCACCGGGCACTTCATCCACAGATTAACCAGATAATGCTGCTAAAATATTGCTTAAACCGCAAACAAAGCTTTACCAAAAAACAAAGGAAAGTTTAAAATTATGTTAATATGGATGTTTAGTAAAAAGTTATAACTTACATTTAGGGAAAGTATGTATAACAGAACTTTCATTTGAGAATCCATTATAGGCTTCACATTTGTAGGACATGGCACATTCTCTAGTAAAGTTGATAATTTCCAAAATCTTCCCCATTATACCGATATCTGCAAAGGACATCGTACGATAAAATACAGTAAAGTTTTATATATGGACGAAAGCTAATCGGCCTCTATATTTTCTGTCAACTAATTGATCAGTAGTTGTGAGTATCAGTTGTTATATTCACGGTGTGTTGGACTCCTAACAATAATCAGCAAACATTGTCGTTTTTCTTCCTAAATTCCGTAATTTTAATCTACTATTCCGGTTTTAGACACCTCGAATATTGCTGAAAGTTGCGCGAGACTTAAAACAAAGAGGAAACAGTAATACGCATGGTAAGTGTTTTCTCATAAATCTCTGATGTATGGAGATGATTTCCTCTGTTTTTCGACTGAATTTCCATACTTATTACTGTAGTTAGGTGATGATGTGTCATACCAAAACACAAATTTAACAGTATCACAAATATAAATATACAACATATAAACTAAATTGTGGTAAGGCAAAACTGTTTGTTCTTTAAACATCAGCCTTACTTATATAAGTATTGTCAACTATTAACCACGTTTTTAGTTGTTTTGGCCATTTAACTTGCATATGAAAAAATTAGAACAACCTATTGCTGGATTCAAGCCGACCATTTATATTTCAATGCTGATTGTTTATGTACCTTTATTTTATGGCTCTGGTCCACCACTTACATTATCTATATACAGATTGTCTATTAATGTCTGGCTCTAGTTACCTGATTGAAGAGTCCCTACTATTATCCAGTATATATCTGGATCTGGCCGACACCTTACTATATGTAAGTGTTTAAAGACTGTCTTAGTTATCACTTCCTCCATGGCTCATACAAAATACTTTAGCTGTGTATAATTGATTGCCGACTGTTTTCTGTTAATACCTAATCCACTTACTGATGTCAAGATTGTCTATGTGTGTCACTTACTATCTGGCTCCACTTACTTATGTAAAGATTGTCTAGCATGTACCACTCACTTTGTGGCTCTGATCGACCATCCACTTACTGATGTAAAGATTGCCTAGCGTGTACCACTCACTTTGTGGCTCTTATCGACCATCCACTTACTGATGTAAAGATTGCCTAGCGTCTACCACTCACTTTGTGGCTTTAATCGAGCATCCACTTACTGATGTAAAGATTGTCTAGCATGTACCACTCACTTTGTGGCTCTGATCGAGCATCCACTTACTGATGTCAAGATTGTCTATGTGTGTACCACTCACTTTGTGGCTCTGATCGAGCATCCACTTACTGATGTAAAGGTTGTCTAGCGTTCACCACTCACTTTGTGGCTCTGACCGACCATCCACTTACTGATGTAAAGATTGTCTAGCGTGAACCACTCACTTTGTGGCTCTGACCGACCATCCACTTACTGATGTAAAGGTTGTCTAGCGTTCACCACTCACTTTGTGGCTCTAATCGAGCATCCATTTACTAATGTAAAGATTGTCTATGTGCACCACTCACTTTGTGGCTCTGACCGACCATCCACTTACTGATGTAAAGATTGTCTAGCGTGTACCACTCACTTTGTGGCTCTGACCGACCATCCACTTACTGATGTAAAGATTGTCTAGCGTGAACCACTCACTTTGTGGCTCTTATCGACCATCCACTTAGTAATGTAAAGATTGTCTAGCGTGTACCACTCACTTTGTGGCTCTGACCGACCATCCACTTACTGATGTAAAGATTGTCTAGCGTGTACCACTCACTTTGTGGCTCTGATCGACCATCCACTTACTGATGTAAAGATTGCCTAGCGTGTACCACTCACTTTGTGGCTCTGATCGACCATCCACTTACTGATGTAAAGATTGTCTATGCGTGTACCACTCACTTTGTGGCTCTGATCGACCATCCACTTACTGATGTAAAGATTGTCTAGCGTGTACCACTCACTTTGTGGCTCTGATCGATCATCCACTTACTGATGTCAAGATTGTCTATGTGTGTCACTTACTATCTGGCTCCACTTACTTATGTAAATATTGTCTAGCGTGTACCACTCACTGTGTGGCTCTGATCGACCATCCACTTACTGATGTAAAGATTGCCTAGCGTGTACCACTCACTGTGTGGCTCTGATCGACCATCCACTTACTGATGTAAAGATTGCCTAGCGTGTACCACTCACTTTGTGGCTCTGATCGATCATCCACTTACTGATGTCAAGATTGTCTATGTGTGTCACTTACTATCTGGCTCCACTTACTTATGTAAATATTGTCTAGCGTGTACCACTCACTGTGTGGCTCTGATCGACCATCCACTTACTGATGTAAATATTGTCTAGCGTGTACCACTCACTGTGTGGCTCTGATCGACCATCCACTTACTGATGTAAAGATTGCCTAGCGTGTACCACTCACTTTGTGGCTCTGATCGAGCATCCACTTACTGATGCAAAGATTGTCTAGCGTGTACCACTCACTTTGTGGCTCTTATCGACCATTCTCTTAGTAATGTAAAGATTGTCTAGCGTCTACCACTCACTTTGTGGCTCTAATCGAGCATCCATTTACTAATGTAAAGATTGTCTAGCGTGTACCACTCACTTTGTGGCTCTGATCGATCATCCACTTACTGATGTCAAGATTGTCTATGTGTGTCACTTACTATCTGGCTCCACTTACTTATGTAAAGATTATCTAGCGTGTACCACTCACTTTGTGGCTCTGATCGACCATCCACTTACTGATGTAAAGATTGCCTAGCGTGTACCACTCACTTTGTGGCTCTTATCGACCATCCACTTAGTAATGTAAAGATTGTCTAGCGTGTACCACTCACTTTGTGGCTCTGACCGACCATCCACTTACTGATGTAAAGACACTCACTTTGTGGCTCTAATCGACCATTCCCTTACTAATGTAAAGATTGTCTAGCGTGTACCACTCACTTTGTGGCTCTAATCCACCATCCACTTACTGATGTAAAGACACTCACTTTGTGGCTCTAATCGACCATTCCCTTACTAATGTAAAGATTGTCTAGCGTGTACCACTCACTTTGTGGCTCTAATCGAGCATCCACTTGCTAATGTAAAGATTGTCTAGCGTGTACCACTCACTTTGTGGCTCTAATCGACCATTCCCTTACTAATGTAAAGATTGTCTAGCGTGTACCACTCACTTTGTGGCTCTGATCGACTATCCACTTACTGATGTAAAGATTGTCTAGCGTGTACCACTCACTTTGTGGCTCTAATCCACCATCCACTTACTGATGTAAAGACACTCACTTTGTGGCTCTAATCGACCATTCTCTTAGTAATGTAAAGATTGTCTAGCGTGTACCACTCACTTTGTGGCTCTAATCGAGCATCCACTTACTTATGTAAAGATTGTCTATGTGTGTACCACTCACTTTGTGGCTCTGACCGACCATCCACTTACTGATGTAAAGATTGTCTAGCGTTCACCACTCACTTTGTGGCTCTGACCGACCATCCACTTACTGATGTAAAGATTGTCTAGCGTGTACCACTCACTTTGTGGCTCTGATCGAGCATCCACTTACTGATGTCAAGATTGTCTATGTGTGTCACTTACTATCTGGCTCCACTTACTTATGTAAAGATTGTCTAGCGTGTACCACTCACTGTGTGGCTCTGATCGACCATCCACTTACTGATGTAAAGATTGCCTAGCGTGTACCACTCACTTTGTGGCTCTGATCGAGCATCCACTTACTGATGCAAAGATTGTCTAGCGTGTACCACTCACTTTGTGGCTCTTATCGACCATTCTCTTAGTAATGTAAAGATTGTCTAGCGTCTACCACTCACTTTGTGGCTCTAATCGAGCATCCATTTACTGATGTAAAGATTGTCTATGTGTGTCACTTACTATCTGGCTCCACTTACTTATGTAAAGATTATCTAGCGTGTACCACTCAGTTTGTGGCTCTGATCGACCATCCACTTACTGATGTAAAGATTGCCTAGCGTGTACCACTCACTTTGTGGCTCTTATCGACCATCCACTTAGTAATGTAAAGATTGTCTAGCGTGTACCACTCACTTTGTGGCTCTAATCGACCATCCACTTACTGATGTAAAGACACTCACTTTGTGGCTCTAATCGACTATTCCCTTACTAATGTAAAGATTGTCTAGCGTGTACCACTCACTTTGTGGCTCTAATCCACCATCCACTTACTGATGTAAAGACACTCACTTTGTGGCTCTAATCGACCATTCCCTTACTAATGTAAAGATTTTCTAGCGTGTACCACTCACTTTGTGGCTCTGATCGAGCATCCACTTGCTAATGTAAAGATTGTCTAGCGTGTACCACTCACTTTGTGGCTCTAATCGACTGTTCCCTTATTAATGTAAAGATTGTCTAGCGTGTGCCAGTCACTTTGTGGCTCTGATCGACCATCCACTTACTGATGTAAAGATTGTCTAGCGTGTACCACTCACTTTGTGGCTCTGATCGAGCATTCATTTACTGATGTAAAGATTGTCTATGTGTGTCACTATATGGCTCCACTTACTTATGTAAAGATTGTCTAGTGTCTACCACTCACTTTGTGGCTCTGATCGATCTTTCCTTGCTTATTCAAAACTTCTACAAGCATTAAATACCACTTAAACAGCTTCGTTACCTATGTAAGGACTGCCTATTATGTGTTTGGCTCTGCCCAACTGTTTAGATCACATATGTAAGGATGGGTCTGTCAACACTGAGATTGCGGTTTCGATTCTCACTGAAGACAGGATGCACTCGACTCCAATCTTAATTGACAAGGATTGCCAGTTTTCCTACCGCAGTTCGGGGGTTTCTCAGGGTACTCCGGCTTTCTAACCCAATAAAAACTGGACACCATGATAAAGCTGAAAAATTGCTGAAAATGGCGTTAAACACCATTCAAACAAACAAACATATGTAAGGATTGCCTATTATGTGTTGTGCTCTGACCGACCATTCGCGTCACATATGTAAGGATTGCCTACTATGTGTCTGGACTCACTCGGTGTTTTGTCCTAGACGACCACCTTACGTCTGCAAGAACTGCGTGCCATTTAATTTGACATGACCGACTGTGCATGTTACCTATTAATGTTTCGGTCTCCCCTGGATTGTGTACTATGTACCATCTAATTGCGGGTTCTGGTCGACCATCTACCAAACATTTTAGTTTTTCATTCGTTCCTTCTATGATGTCAAGGGTCACATTTTTTTCAATAATGGTTAAATGTTCTGAAATATGTTGAAATAGTACACGGTTATTATTTTTTCTTGCTGACAAATATATAAACAGGATAGGCAACGGAAATTTGAACTTTTATTTAAATTTTAAATTGAATCACCCATTGTTCTAGAATCGTGAGAATGTTTTCCATTCTGAATCAGATTGTATCATCTGACCCCATTTAGAGACTAATATACAACTATAAGTTGCAGCTATTAAATTTTGGGCCATTGTACCTTTTTGAAAACCCTGAAATATCAAGACTCTTTCTAGAACCCAAATGAAACAATTATTTTGCAAGCGTTCAAAGGTGTTTTCTATAAGATCACCAGACAATTGTTGTCACATTGCATCCGGTACTGGTCAAAATCGTCACATGATATTATCGAACAGTGAACTATCAACATGTCATGCAAATCAGAAGGTAGTATAGGTCCTGGCTAGAGTACATTTTGTAGTCCCAATCCAAGCAAGAAACTCGACTTTTTACTATATAAATACTGTATATACTATATAAATACTGTATAAACTATACCCAGACACTTTGTTTTCGGTACAGCAGCAGTTTCGAGTGAGAAGATTATTTTGAACATTTTTGCGTTTATAAATGTGTTTTTATTAACTAGATCTTCACTTAGGATATAGCTTTTTTATTATGTCAGAGGTATACCATAAATATGAATAAAAACAGCAAAAAAATATTAATATCGTTATGTTCATCTATCGTGTTTATTTGATTGTTTAGCTATTTAATATTATAGGGTTATAACATGAATATTATCCAATTTGGGAAATATTGTCCCCAGCGAAATACTATATTGCACGAGCTTGCGAGTTCTATATACTGTTTTTTTTACCAAACGACAGTAAAAATATAATGACGATGTTCGGAACACATCTGTACTTTTACCGGAAATTTCTTAAAAGACCGAGCGCAGTGTAAAATAAGAAAATATATTGCACTTTAGTCCTACAGTATATGCAATCAAACGGGGAAAAATTATTACTATATAATAAACTTTATTATTATTTTAAAATTTAATTGTGTGTGCACAAATAAACATATAACCCAACTTCCACAAATATATGTGTGTATATTCAGATTTTTGTTTTTTTGTTTTTGTTTTGTCACCGTATTTACATTTTCTGTGATCTTACGTTAACAGGTATTTGAAAGCTTATACTGTGATCGGATTTTATATGCTGTATTTTATGGTATATTGTATCGGATCGACACACATGACGATACAGCATAAACAAAAAATAATATACAAGTCTAGAAGATTATGCAACGATACAAATGACGATGTTTCTTGTCAAAAATCTAGACAAAGACTGACCAACGAATGGCCTTAGTCACTGAATGTCAATATAAATAAATGACGTAAACAAGTCATAACATATTGATCTTAAACTTTCTCACTCCAACTTAACCCAAAACTTTTATATAGTTGCTTCCCAGTCCGCCACCCGAGGACGTGCCGTGCTGTTACTTGGTTTTGCTCAAATATTATAACAAGATGTGATCAAAATTATCAATGTGACAAATTCATTACGCCAGACGCGCGTTTCGTCTACTTAAGACTCATTAGTGGCGTTTAACTCTTCATGCTTAAAGTATTTTTTTCATTTGGCGATGGAATAATAAAAGTCCACTGGGATCGCAACAGGTGTTATATTCTTCACAGAGCGAAGACAGAAAAACGTGCTAGACTGGATTATTAATCATTTGTATTGGGACGACTACGCCTTCTGTATAAAATAGTACCACACTGAATCCACTCTGTTTCTGGGAAAGAATAGTTGATCTTCCACGAGGGCTGTTCATTTTATGTCTTTTCACGAGTTGAGAAATCTTTGCAGGTTTATTGATAATATAAATGATCATGTTAGCGCCCCTGGCTTACCTGTTGTGTAAGCATAACCTTATTATTGTGTGTCTATGTTGTATATAGCCTGTTGTTTTGTTTGTTTATTTGTTACTTCCTCTGTACCAATTGTATTATTGTGGCTGTGTGGGAATATATATATGAATAAAGAATAAAATCACACATGAAAAAATCTGTATATTGTATTACATCGCTAGTACTTTCACTGCTTCCTGCAGCTCTTCATGCGACAATAAATATACATTACATACATTATGTGTAGGTACAACTACCTGTATCACGTCGAGACAGTTGTGTACATTCGTATCACTACGAGACGCGCAGCGTCGAGTTGTAATGCGGAATGTATGCAACTGTCGAGACGTGGTGGATGTTGTTGTACCTACACTTAAATGTATGTAATAAGTTTATCTAAAATTAAGAAGTATACAAAGAGCAGAACAAAACTAAATGTTTACAATTTAGACTCAATTTAATATTTAACATTCAACGAAGCATTTGTTTATAAAATATAGCCCCTAACGTCACACGCATTATGACGTCATATTTCATTCATAGAATGAAAGTCATTCAACGAATCATTGGTTATACCATTCATTGTGACGTCAAGAAGTAGTTCCGACAAAAGTTCATCTTGTATCACATATATAGATGATACAAGGTTTTTTTATCACACAGCTTGTATCAATCGATATTTTTTCAGATTTTGACTAAATACATACTTAATTTTAGATAATAATGTTTACAAATATTGTTTACATAAACGTAAGATACAAAGATGACGTGATAATGTGTTTACAAGTTCGGGAAAATAACGTTCATAACGTCGCATAAACAAACAATGCGTTTATTGGTTAAAATTCTTTTCAAATTTTTAGGCTGTCTTCCGCTATATATAATCTTCTTTTGTTCCGGTTTAGATTTCATCGTCTTGCTTTGCTTTAAAATAGGTTCACATCCTTTAATTAAATATTCATATTTCTAGGATTATGGTATAATTGTACTTGTGTCATTTTTAAATTTTCGCTTTTCGTAGCTCCTCAGATCTTTCAGTTTGGATTGTAATATACCATTTTGTATTAGATTATGTGGGTAGTGTTGAATCTTCAAATAACAATAGAGTTCATGCAATCTGTGTTCCAGTTGTAAAGGGTCTTTCACTAATGAAACTATCCTGGATGCGAGGTTATACGGAATATTAGTTTTCACATGCTTAGGATGACATGAATGAAAATCAAGATACATATGAGTGTCAGTAGGTTTACAATACAGATCTGTTGAAATCTGATTTCCATTGAGTAAAACAAGAATATCTACAAAAAGGAATTTGTTTGTTGTTTTCATTCATAGTAAACTGAATGCTTGGATGTAGATTATTTAAAATATCTAGAAAACTATTGGTACTAACATTGTATGATGAATTCCATATTAAAAATCAATCATCTAAGAATCGTTTCCAGTTGTCTTGAATATACGCTGAGAAATCCGATCCATGTCTATTTTCCAGAATTTGATAAAATGTATGTTCAAGATATCCGAGTACCAATGTTGCGTACGTCGGTGCAACTTTGGTACCCATTGCTGTACCTTTCTGTTGAATATAATATTTTGTATTGAAATAAAAAACGTTACGTTCTAAAACAATACTAAGCGCGTTAAATTATGAAAGTTTTATCAAAGCGATTATCAATGGAGTGATTGTTTCTGTCCAACCAGAATTCAATAGCTTGTAAGCCTAATTCGTGAGGAATATATTTATATAAACTAATAACATCGAAAGTTAATAATTTTGATTTGGTACTGTTTTGGCAAACGATGAAGAAAATCGAAATCGTCTCTTATAAAGCTTGGAACGTGGTCACATAAGGTTTTTTGAATAATATCTAGCATTTGACTGAGTTTCTGTGTTACACTTTCTGGTCCTCCAACAATAGGTCTGAATTGTAAGTATTTCAACATATTCTGAGTTTTCTGAAATAATTTTGTCGTAAATTTGACGACTTTTATGTATCTTAGGAAGGCCATAAAAATAACTAGTCTTGTAGTCGTAATTAGTTAAAAATTCTGTTTCTTCATCTAAAAGATTCTTTCCATATTTTTCGATAAGACCAATTATTAATTTTTTAGTTGAATTGTCTTCATTGTCACGGCATTCTCTATAATAGTTAGGGTCATTTAACAGTTCTAAAATTTTGTCTTTATAATAATCAATATCCATAATTACTACAGCCCCTCCCTTATCAGCCTCTTTGATAAAAATTGATTTATCAACAAGTAAAGAATTTAGTCCTTCGCGTTCAAACTTGGTTAAATTGTGTTTCACATTAACATTTTGTTCCACCGGAAATTCTTTTAAAGTTTGTATAGTCTGTTCCAAAAATGTATCATTTGACTTTGGGGGATTCCAATTAGATTTGTTCCGTAGAATTGGTAGTATTTCTGTGTTTTCTGTATTTCCTTGATTAAAAAATCGTTCAGTTAATCGTAATTTCCTGCAAAATTCCAATATATCCATCTTTAGTTCCTGTGAATTTGAATAGGAGTTGGTGTATACTTTAACTTGTATATAGATATCAGATTTGGCAGAGGTGTCTAGACCGCTGGACATAGTGCAGTCAAATTGGTGCCGATTGAGGGAAAGCAAAAATTTGACTCTAATTCTAACAGCGTTGGGCTTAATTTGTAAAGCACACCGAAATATTGACAGCTCAACGATAAACATTACCCATTAAAATCAAACTTAAAATCAGTCCAATGTTTAGAACCTTTTTCTATAATCTACAAAAGACACTGGTGCTTTATTTTCAAGTAGGTATTAATTTATATTATGCCTGAGTAGAATTCAGAACCCCTCTGTGTCTCCTCTTTAATTTCAATCCATCTGGTTCTACATGAGTACAATACTAAGTATACTTACCTACAACGATAACGTCATATATTGCTAAAGTTGTATTGGTTATTTCTCCCTTGTCAAAATGTAAACAGCTGTAGACTCCCGAATAGTTGCTAGCTATGTCTTTAATATGCAAAGTCTTAGTTAAAGTGTCAATAATTAATTGAATTCGGTGATCGGTAGTGATTTTACTTCCTCCTTGAGTAAGAACTGTACCTCCCAGTAACCAGGCCACCTAGTAAAGGACAACAACATATAACATACAGACCACCTAGTAAAGGACAACAACATATAACATCTACAAGGCAACTAGTAAAGAACAACAACATAAAACATCTACCAGGCCACCTAGTAATGGTCAACAACATATAACCTACAGGCCACCTAGTAAAAGACAACAACATATAACATCTAGGCTACCTAGTAAAGGACAACAACATATAACATCCAGGCCACCTAGTAAAGGACAACAACATATAACATCTACCAGGCCACCTAGTAAAGAACAACAACATATAACATCCAGGCCACCTAGTAAAAGACCACAACATATAACATCCAGGCCACCTAGTAAAGGACAACAACATATAACATCTACCAGGCCACCTAGTAAAGGACAATATCATATAACATCTAACACGCCACCTAGTAGATGACAACAACATATAATATTTACCAGGCCACCGAGTAAAGCACAACAACATATAACATCTAACAGGCCACCTAGTAAAGGACAACAACATATAACATTTACCAGGCCACCTAGTAAAGGATAACAACATATAACATCCAGGCCACCTAGTAATGGACAACAACATACAACATCAACCAGGCCACCTAGTAAAGGACAACAACATATAACATCTACAAGGCCACCTAGTAAAGAACAACAACATATAACATCCAACAGGTACCTAGTAAAGGACAACAACATAAAACATCTACCAGGCCACCTAATAAAGGACAACAACATATAACATCTAACAAGCCACCTAGTAAAGGACAACAACATATAACATTTACCAGGCCACCTAGTAAAGGACAACAACATATAACATCCAGGGCACCTAGTAAAGGACAACATCATATAACATCCAGGCTACCTAGTAAAGGTCAACAACATATAACATCCAAGCCACCTAGTAAAGGACAATATCATATAACTTCTAACAGGCCACCCAGTAAAGGACAACAACATACAACATCTAACAGGCCACCTAGTGTAAAGGACATCAACATATAACATTTACTAGGCCACCTAGTAAAGCGCAACAACATATAACATCTAACAGGCCACAAGGACAACACCATATAACATTTACCAGGCCACCTTGTAAAGGACAACAACATATAACATCTAGGCCACCTAGTAAAGGACAACATCATATAACATCCAGGCCACCTAGTAAAGGTCAACAACATATAACATCTACCAGGCACCTAATAAAGGACAACAACATATAACATCCAGGCCACCTAATAAAGGACAACAACATATAACATCTACAAGGTTACCTAGTAAAGGACAACAACATATAACATCTACAAGGCCACCTAGTAAAGGACAACAACATATAACATCTAGGCCACCTAGTAAAGGACAACATCATATAACATCCAGGCCACCTAGTAAAGTTCAACAACATATAACATCTACCAGGCCACCTAGTAAAGGACAACAACATATAACATCTAGGCCACCTAGTAAAGGACAACATCAAATAACATCCAGGCCACCTAGTAAAGGACAACAACATATAACATCCAGGCCACCTAGTAAAGGACAACAACATATAACATCCAGGCCACCTAGTAAAGGACAACAACATATAACATCTACCAGACCACCTAGTAAACGACAACAACATATAACATCTAGGCCACATAGTAAAGGACAACATCATATAACATCCAGGCCACCTAGTAAAGGACAACAACATATATCATCCAGGCCACCTAGTAAAGGTGAGGTCAACAACATATAACATCCAGGCCACCTAGTAAAGGTGAGGTCAACAACATATAACATCCAGGCCACCGAGTAAAGGTCAACAACATATAACATCCAGGCCACCTAGTAAAGGACAACAACATATAACATCCAGGCAACCTAGTAAAGGTCAACAACATATAACATCCAGGCCACCTAGTAAAGGTCCACAACATATAATATCTATCAGGCCACCTAGTAAAGAACAACAACATATAATATCCAGGCCACCTAGTAAAGGACAAAAACATATAACATCTACCAATCCACCTAGTAAAGAACAACAACATATAACATCCAGGCCACCTAGTAATGGACAATATCATATAACTTCTAACAGGCCACCCAGTAAAGGACAACAAAATACAACATCTAACAGGCCACCTAGTAAAGGACATCAACATATAACATTTACCAGGCCACCTAGTAAAGCGCAACAACATATAACATCTAACAGGCCACCTAGTAAAGGACAACAACATATAACATTTACCAGGCCACCTAGTAAAGGACAACAACATATAACATCTAGGCCACCTAGTAAAGGACAACAACATATATAATATCTACAAGGCCACATAGAAAAGGACAACAACATATAACATCTACAAGGCCACCTAGTAAAGGACAACAACATATAACATCTACCAGGCCACCTAGTAAAGGACAACAACATATAACATCTAGGCCACCTAGTAAAGGACAACATCAAATAACATCCAGGCCACCTAGTAAAGGACAACAACATATAACATCCAGGCCACCTAGTAAAGGACAACAACATATAACATCCAGGCCACCTAGTAAAGGACAACAACATATAACATCTACCAGACCACCTAGTAAACGACAACAACATATAACATCTAGGCCACATAGTAAAGGACAACATCATTTAACATCCAGGCCACCTAGTAAAGGACAACAACATATATCATCCAGGCCACCTAGTAAAGGTGAGGTCAACAACATATAACATCCAGGCCACCTAGTAAAGGTGAGGTCAACAACATATAACATCCAGGCCACCGAGTAAAGGTCAACAACATATAACATCCAGGCCACCTAGTAAAGGACAACAACATATAACATCCAGGCAACCTAGTAAAGGTCAACAACATATAACATCCAGGCCACCTAGTAAAGGTCAACAACATATAATATCTATCAGGCCACCTAGTAAAGAACAACAACATATAATATCCAGGCCACCTAGTAAAGGACAAAAACATATAACATCTACCAATCCACCTAGTAAAGAACAACAACATATAACATCCAGGCCACCTAGTAATGGACAATATCATATAACTTCTAACAGGCCACCCAGTAAAGGACAACAAAATACAACATCTAACAGGCCACCTAGTAAAGGACATCAACATATAACATTTACCAGCCACCTAGTAAAGCGCAACAACATATAACATCTAACAGGCCACCTAGTAAAGGACAACAACATATAACATTTACCAGGCCACCTAGTAAAGGACAACAACATATAACATCTAGGCCACCTAGTAAAGGACAACATCATATAACATCCAGGCCACCTAGTAAAGGTCAACAACATATAACATCCAGGCCACATAGTAAAGGAAAACAACATATAACATCCAGGCCACCTAGTAAAGGACAACAACATGTAACATCTACCAGACCACCTAGTAAACGACAACAACATATAACATCTAGGCCACATAGTAAAGGACAACATCATATAACATCCAGGCCACCTAGTAAAGGACAACAACATATAACATCCAGGCCACCTAGTAAAGGTGAGGTCAACAACATATAACATCCAGGCCACCTAGTAAAGGTGAGGACAACAACATATAACATCTAGGTCACCTAGTAAAGGACAACAAAATATAACATCCAGACCACCTATTAAAGGACAACAACATATAACATCCAGGTCACCTAGTAAAGGACAACAACATATAACATGCAGGTCACCTAGTAAAGGACAACAACATATAACATCTAGGTCACCTAGTAAAGGACAACAACATATAACATCCAGACCACCTATTAAAGGACAACAACATATAACATCCAGTCCACCTAGTAAAGGTTCAAAAAGATATAACATTCAGGCCACCTAGTAAAGGACAACAACATATAACATCCAGGTCACCTAGTAAAGGACAACAACATATAACATCTAGGTCACCTAGTAATGGACAACAACATATAACATCCAGACCACCTATTAAAGGACAACAACATATAACATCCAGTCCACCTAGTAAAGGTTCAAAAAGATATAACATTCAGGCCACCTAGTAAAGGACAACAACATATAACATCTACCAGGGCACCTAGTAAAGGTCAACAACATATAACATCCAGGCCACCTAGTAAAGGACAACAACATATAACATCTACCAGGGCACCTAGTAAAGGTCAACAACATATAACATCCAGGCCACCTAGTAAAGGACAACAACATATAACATCTACAAGGCCACCTTGTAAAGGACAACAACATATAACATCTACAAGGCCACCTAGTAAAGGTCAACAACATATAACATCCAGGCCACCTAGTAAAGGAAAAACAACATATAACATCCAGGCCACCTAGTAAAGGACAACAACATATAACATCCAGGCCACCTAGTAAAGGACAACAACATATAACATCCAGGCCACCTAGTAAAGGACAACAACATATAACATCAAGGCCACCTAGTAAAGGTTCAAAAAGATATAACATTCAGGCCACCTAGTAAAGGACAACAACATATAACATTCATGCCACCTAGTAAACGACAACAACATATAACATCCAGGTCACATAGTAAAGGTCAAAAAGATATAACATTCATGCCACCTAGTAAAGGTTCAAAAAGATATAACATTCAGGCCACCTTGTAAAGGACAACAACATATAACATCTACAAGGCCACCTAGTAAAGGTCAACAACATATAACATCCAGGCCACCTAGTAAAGGAAAAACAACATATAACATCCAGGCCACCTAGTAAAGGACAACAACATATAACATCCAGGCCACCTAGTAAAGGGCAACATCATATAACATCCAGGCCACCCAGTAAAGGACAACAGCATTTAACATCTAGAAGGCAACTATCAAAGGACAACATCATATAACATCTACCAGGCCACCTAGTAAAGGTCAACAACATATAACATCTACAAGGCCACCTAGTAAAGGTCAACAACATATAACATCCAGGCCACCTAGTAAAGGACAACAACATATAACATCCAGGCCACCTAGTAAAGGACAACAACATATAACATCAAGGCCACCTAGTAAAGGTTCAAAAAGATATAACATTCAGGCCACCTAGTAAAGGACAACAACATATAACATTCATGCCACCTAGTAAACGACAACAACATATAACATCCAGGTCACATAGTAAAGGTCAAAAAGATATAACATTCATGCCACCTAGTAAAGGACAACAACATATAACATTCAGGCCACCTAGTAAACGACAACAACATTTAACATCTACAAGGCCACCTAGTAAAGGTCAACAACATATAACATCCAGGCCACCTAATAAAGGACAACAACATATAACATCCAGGCCACCTAGTAAATGACAACAACATATAACTTCCAGGTCACATAGTAAAGGTCAAAAAGATATAACATTCAGGCCACCTAGTAAAGGACAACAACATATAACATTCAGGCCACCTAGAAAAGGACAACAACATATAACATCTACGAGGCCACCTAGTAAAGGACAACATCATATAACATCCAGGCCACCCAGAAAAGGACAACAACATATAACATCTAGAAGGCAACTACTAAAGGACAACAACATATAACATCTACCAGGCCACCTAGTAAAGGTCAACAACATATAACATCCAGGCCAACTAGTAAAGAACAACAACATATAACATCCAGGCCACCTAGTAAAGGTTCAAAAAGATATAACATTCAGGCCACCTAGTAAAGGACAACAACATATAACATCCAGGCCACCTAGTAAAGGACAACAACATATAACATCTACCAGGCCACCTAGTAAAGAACAACAACATATAACATCCAGGCCACCTAGTAAAAGACCAAAACATATAACATCCAGGCCACCTAGTAAAGGACAACAACATATAACATCTACCAGGCCACCTAGTAAAGGACAATATCATATAACATCTAACACGCCACCTAGTAGATGACAACAACATATAATATTTACCAGGCCACCCAGTAAAGGACAACAACATATAACATCTAACAGGCCACCTAGTAAAGGACAACAACATATAACATTTACCAGGCCACCTAGTAAAGGACAACAACATATAACATCCAGGCCACCTAGTAATGGACAACAACATACAACATCAACCAGGCCACCTAGTAAAGGACAACAACATATAACATCTACAAGGTCACCTAGTAAAGAACAACAACATATAACATCCAACAGGCACCTAGTAAAGGACAACAACATAAAACATCTACCAGGCCACCTAATAAAGGACAACAACATATAACATCTAACAAGCCACCTAGTAAAGGACAACAACATATAACATTTACCAGGCCACCTAGTAAAGGACAACATCATATAACATCCAGGCTACCTAGTAAAGGTCAACAACATATAACATCCAAGCCACCTAGTAAAGGACAATATCATATAACTTCTAACAGGCCACCCAGTAAAGGACAACAACATACAACATCTAACAGGCCACCTAGTGTAAAGGACATCAACACATAACATTTACTAGGCCACCTAGTAAAGCGCAACAACATATAACATCTAACAGGCCACCTAGTAAACGACAACAACATATAACATTTACCAGGCCACCTAGTAAAGGACAACAACATATAACATCTAGGCCACCTAGTAAAGGACAACATCATATAACATCCAGGCCACATAGTAAAGGTCAACAACATATAACATCTACCAGGCACCTAGTAAAGGACAACAACATATAACATCCAGGCCACCTAATAAAGGACAACAACATATAACATCTACAAGGTTACCTAATATAGGACAACAACATATAACATCTACAAGGCCACCTAGTAAAGGACAACAACATATAACATCTAGGCCACCTAGTAAAGGACACCATCATATAACATCCAGGCCACCTAGTAAAGTTCAGCAACATATAACATCTACCAGGCCACCTAGTAAAGGACAACAACATATAACATCTAGGCCACCTAGTAAAGGACAACATCAAATAACATCCAGGCCACCTAGTAAAGGACAACAACATATAACATCCAGGCCACCTAGTAAAGGACAACAACATATAACATCCAGGCCACATAGTAAAGGACAACAACATATAACATCTACCAGACCACCTAGTAAACGACAACAACATATAACATCTAGGCCACATAGTAAAGGACAACATCATATAACATCCAGGCCACCTAGTAAAGGACAACAACATATAACATCCAGGCCACCTAGTAAAGGTGAGGTCAACAACATATAACATCCAGGCCACCTAGTAAAGGTCAACAACATATAACATCCAGGCCACCTAGAAAAGGTCAACAACATATAACATCCAGGCCACCTAGTAAAGGACAACAACATATAACATCCAGGCAACCTAGTAAAGGTCAACAACATATAACATCCAGGCCACCTAGTAAAGGTCAACAACATATAATATCTACCAGGCCACCTAGTAAAGAACAACAACATATAATATACAGGCCACCTGGTAAAGGACAAAAACATATAACATCTACCAGGCCACCTAGTAAAGAACAACAACATATAACATCCAGGCCACCTAGTAATGGACAATATCATATAACTTCTAACAGGCCACCCAGTAAAGGACAACAACATACAACATCTAACAGGCCACCTAGTAAAGGACATCAACATATAACATTTACCAGGCCACCTAGTAAAGCGCAACAACATATAACATCTAACAGGCCACCTAGTAAAGGACAACAACATATAACATTTACCAGGCCACCTAGTAAAGGACAACAACATATAACATCTAGGCCACCTAGTAAAGGACAACAACATATATAATATCTACAAGGCCACATAGTAAAGGACAACAACATATAACATCTACAAGGCCACCTAGTAAAGGACAACAACATATAACATCTAGGCCACCTAGTAAAGGACAACATCATATAACATCCAGGCCACCTAGTAAAGTTCAACAACATATAACATCTACCAGGCCACCTAGTAAAGGACAACAATATATAACATCTAGGCCACCTAGTAAAGGACAACATCATATAACATCCAGGCCACCTAGTAAAGGACAACAACATATAACATCTACAAGGCCACCTTGTAAAGGACAACAACATATAACATCTAGGCCACCTAGTAAAGGACAACATCATATAACATCCGGGCCACCTAGTAAAGGACAACAACATATAACATCCAGGCCTTCTAGTAAAGGACAACAACATATAACATCTAGGCCACCTAGTAAAAGTCAACAACATACAACATCTACCAGGCCACCTAGAAAAGGACAACAACATATAACATCTGCCAGGCCACCTAGTAAAGGTAAACAACATATAACATCTAACAGGCCACCTAGTAATGGACAACAACATATAACATCCAGGCCACCTAGTAATGGACAACAACATATAACATCTACCAGGCAACTGAGTAAAAGTCAACAACATATAACATCTTCCATGCCACCTAGTAAAGGACAACAAAATATAACATCTACATGGCACCTAGTAAAGGACAACAACATATAACATCTAACCGGGCCCCTGGTAAAGGACAACAACATATAACATCTACACGGCACCTAGTAAATGTCAACAACATATAACATCTACCAGGGCACATAGTAAAGGACAACAACATATAACATCTACCAGGCCACATAGTAAAGGACAACAACATATAACATCTACCAGGCCACCTAGTAAAAGTCAACAACATATAACGTCCAGACCACCTAATAAAGGACAACAACATATAACATTCAGGTCACCTAGTAAAGGACAACAACATATAACATCCAGACCACCTATTAAAGGACAACAACATATAACATCTAGGCCACCTAGTAAAGGACAACAACATATAACATCCAGACCACCTATTAAAGGAGAACAACATATAACATCCAGGCCACCTAGTTATGGACAACAACATATAACATCTACCAGGCCACCTAGTAAAAGTCAACAACATATAACATCCAGGTCACCTAGTAAAGGACAACAACATATAACATCTAGGCCATCTAGTGAAGGACAGCAACATATAACATCCAGACCACCTATTAAAGGACAACAACATATAACATCAAGGCCACCTAGTTATGGACAACAGCATATAACATCTACCAGGCCACCTAGTAAAAGTAAACAACATATAACATCCAGGTCACCTAGTAAAGGACAACAACATATAACATCCAGGCCACTTAGTAAAGGACAACAACATATAACATCCAGGCCACCTAGTAAAGGACAACAACATATAACATCTACCAGGCCACCTAGTAAAGGACAACAACATATAAAATCAAGGCCACCTAGTAAAGGACAACAACATATAACATCTACCAGGCCACCTAGTAAAGGACAACAACATATAACATCCAGGTCACCTAGTAAAGGACAACATATAACATCTAGGCCACCTAGTAAAGGACAACAACATATAACATCCAGACCACCTATTAAAGGACAACAACATATAACATCCAATCCACCTAGTAAAGGTTCAAAAAGATATAACATTCAGGCCACCTAGTAAAGGACAACAACATATAACATCTACCAGGGCACCTAGTAAAGGTCAACAACATATAACATCCAGGCCACCTAGTAAAGGACAACAACATATAACATCTACCAGGGCACCTAGTAAAGGTCAACAACATATAACATCCAGGCCACCTAGTAAAGGACAACAACATATAACATCTACAAGGCCACCTTGTAAAGGACAACAACATATAACATCTACAAGGCCACCTAGTAAAGGTCAACAACATATAACATCCAGGCCACCTAGTAAAGGAAAAACAACATATAACATCCAGGCCACCTAGTAAAGGACAACAACATATAACATCAAGGCCACCTAGTAAAGGTTCAAAAAGATATAACATTCAGGCCACCTAGTAAAGGTCAACAACATATAACATACAGGCCACCTAGTAAAGGTCAACAACATATAACATCCAGGCCACCTAGTAAAGGACAACAACATATAACATACAGGCCACGTAGTAAAGGACAACAACATATAACATCTACCAGGCCACCTAGTAAAGGGCAACATCATATAACATCCAGGCCACCCAGTAAAGGACAACAGCATTTAACATCTAGAAGGCAACTATCAAAGGACAACATCATATAACATCTACCAGGCCACCTAGTAAAGGTCAGCAACATATAACATCTACAAGGCCACCTAGTAAAGGTCAACAACATATAACATCCAGGCCACCTAGTAAAGGACAACAACATATAACATCAAGGCCACCTAGTAAAGGTCAAAAAGATATAACATTCAGGCCAGCTAGTAAAGGACAACAACATATAACATTCAGGCCACCTAGTAAACGACAACAACATTTAACATCTACAAGGCCACCTAGTAAAGGTCAACAACATATAACATCCAGGCCACCTAGTAAAGGACAACAACATATAACTTCCAGGCCACCTAGTAAAGGACAACAACATATAACATCCAGGTCACATAGTAAAGGACAACAACATATAACATCCAGGCCACCAAGTCAAGGACAACAACATATAACATCCAGGTCACCTAGTAAAGGACAACAACATATAACATTCAGGCCACCTAGAAAAGGACAACAACATATAACATTCAGGCCACCTAGAAAAGGACAACAACATATAACATCTACGAGGCCACCTAGTGAAGGACAACATCATATAACATCCAGGCCACCCAGTAAAGGACAACAACATATAACATCTAAAAGGCAACTACTAAAGGACAACAACATATAACATCTACCAGGCCACCTAGTAAAGGTCAACAACATATAACATCTACAAGGCCACCTAGTAAAGGTCAACAACATATAACATCCAGGCCACCCAGAAAAGGACAACAACATATAACATCTAAAAGGCAACTACTAAAGGACAACAACATATAACATCTACCAGGCCACCTAGTAAAGGTCAACAACATATAACATCTACAAGGCCACCTAGTAAAGGACAACAACATATAACATCCAGGCCAACTAGTAAAGAACAACAACATATAACATCCAGGCCACCTAGTAAAGGTTCAAAAAGATATAACATTCAGGCCACCTAGTAAAGGACAACAACATATAACATTCAGGCCACCTTGTAAACGACAACAACATATAACATCTACCAGGGCACATAGTAAAGGACAACAACATATAACATTCAGGCCACGTAGTAAAGGACATCAACATATAACATCTACCAGGCCACCTAGTAAAGGGCAACATCATATAATATCCGGGTCACCTAGTAAACGACAACAACATATAACATCTACCAGGCCACCCAGTAAAGGACAACAACATATAACATCCAGGCCACCAAGTCAAGGACAACAACATATAACATCCAGGTCACCTAGTAAAGGTCAAAAAGATATAACATTCAGGCCACCTAGTAAAGGACAACAACATATAAGATTCAGGCCACCTAGTAAAGGACAACATATAACATCCGGGCCACCTAGTAAAGGACAACAACATAAAACATCCAGGCCACCTATTAAAGAACAACATATAACATCCAGGCCACCTCGTAAAGGACAACAACATATAACATCCAGGCCACCTAGTAAAGGACAACATATAACATCCAGGCCACCTAGTAAAGGACAACAACATATAACATCCAGGTCACCTAGTAAAGGACAACATATAACATCCAGGCCACCTAGTAAAGGACAACAACATATAACATCCAGGCCACCTAGTAAAGGACAACATATAACATCCAGGCCACCTAGTAAAGGACAACAACATATAACATCCAGGCCACCTAGTAAAGGTCAACAACATATAACATCCAGGTCACCTAGTAAAGGACAACAACATATAACATCCAGGCCACCTAGTAAAGGTCAACAACATATAACATCCAGGTCACCTAGTAAAGGACAACAACATATAACATCCAGGCCACCTTGTAAAGGACAACAACATATAACATCTACCAGGCCACCTAGTAAAAGACAACAACATATAACATTCAGGCCACCTAGTAAAGGACAACAACATATAACATTCAGGCCACCTTGTAAAGGACAACAACATATAACATCTACCAGGCCACCTAGTAAAAGACAACAACATATAACATTCAGGCCACCTAGTAAAGGTCAACAACATACAACATCCAGGCCACCTAGTAAAGGACAACAACATATAACATCCAGGCCACATAGTAAAGGACAACAACATATAACATCTACCAGACCACCTAGTAAACGACAACAACATATAACATCTAGTCCCGTGTGCATCCCTCTATAGGAAAGATAGCACAGTATACTTAAAGGAAAACAACCGTAGTTAATGGTAATGTTGCTCTCTAGTAATTACACAATCTACAACTGAATATTCGCCTACGGTTAATAAAAAAACTAAAGTCGGATTATTACGGCAGATAAATGTTGCCTAATATATGGATATTGTGTTAAAACAGTCAAAAATTCTGACGGCCAAAATACCATATAAGGTCATTATAATAAATAAAGATGGAAAATTACATCATAAAACCTAAAAGTCAATCAATAACAAGGAAGTGACAAATCTGTTGTTATACACATTACCTCTGTTGTCGTTGAACAGTTCAGCCTTATTTCAGTCATGTTTTTCTGCACGTATATTTTTTCCGAGTTATCTACACGAGAAATAAAAAATGAAGATAAATAATTTGTATATAAAAGTGCCTTATTAACATAAATATCATTTTTGTGTACATATAAAAAAATCAAACAAACTTCAAACCACATCCGTCACCATAAATATTGTATTTGATCTTAACCACAACAAGTTATGGCGTGTAAAATAGTATATACATTAGTTGTAACCACAGCAACAAATAATTTTGAAAATTATTGATGGCGTTATCCAAGTCAGATGCGGCTATATTTAATAGACATATTTTTCAGGTTGAGGTTATAGGTCAACATTACGTAGGATAAGGACCCTGTCCTTCATTTTTTGTATAATAAGAAAGTTTAAAAGTAACGCGTTGGGAAACAATATTATTTGAATGAAGCAAGAAGTAATTACGTCAAAAATTCTTATTTTGTCTAGTTTTTGACAAGCTAATTCCAAATGCAAAAAAAAACTCAGGGAGCCCTATTCTTGTTCCGATGGCATGGCGTTATAACACAATTTCAGAACATTTATTGAACAGAATTGTTAATTGATTATTATTGTGCTTTTGTATTCTTTTCCCTGTACAGTTATTTAGAAATTTGACTTTGTCTCTGATAAACCTCTCCAAAATCACCTCTAACACATTAAAAAAATGTGTTAATTTGATGAATTCGTATAAAAAATATTGTTCGTTTAGTGTATGTGCACATAGCCACCTTAATATTTAATCATTCAGTTTTAACACTTTTTAATTCTTTTGGAATTACAAAATGTACATGTTTAAGGAATGTAAAGTGTAAATTTTTGCCAAAGTATAATAAATATCAACGTAAAAATCAGTATCGAATTTGGTTCTATAGAGTTAACATGGATTTTCCCATAATTTGAAACTAGTAAAGAAAAAGCAGTCTCAAGTCAAAGATGTGTTTTTTCAGAATTGATAGAACATAGAAAGGGTATACTATATTGAACATTTGGTAAAGCTTGACTAATCTTGCTCAAAATCCCACATCTCCCTTCTCGTGGTGAGCAGGGGACTTGGAGTAACGGACGGGGTGCACATGTAATTTTAAACCGGTATATATTTTTTTTACTATTTACCTGATTTTTTGAGCGCAAACGTAATAATTTTATGCCGCTAACATGCACCGGTATTACACAAGTCACTTACCTACTGAAACAATGTGTCGTATGGCGTATATAACTACATACAGCGTTAAACCATACACGTAGGTACCATGAAAATGCATTCTGGAAAAAAATATAACTTAGGAAAATACTTATACTTATGGTAGTAATCTACTCCAGATTGTTCCATTTCAATCTCTTATCAAACAGATCCGAAAAATATCGTCAAATAATTTTGTGACAAGTTAGGATCTCGGAAGTTGGAACCGCAAAAATTAACATTTTACTAGGCTATGTCGGCGCGAAATTCAAAATTTCTGTATTCTCAATTTAGAAGCGAAATACGGCTATTCAAATTGCATATAAATATGGGTGGGCATTATATCATGATTTTTTACCACTCGCTAACGCTTGTTATAATGCCTACCCATATTTGAATACTCATATTAAATTAAGTCAGTCATGCATTATTTCTTAAATTAATAATCAATCAGTAAAGTAGTAAAGTACTAAATCGGTGTCTCAATTTATGCTAAATTAAAGATGTGAATAAAATATAATAATCTTATTCTAAAGTATATGCATTCGCTGCTAGTTTATCGAATACAATATTTTGTCGATTGCAAAGAATTTTTTCTATTGATTTATTTGAATCGTAGTCCTAAACACTTTGAAAACTAAGGCAATATACTCAAATTCCTTTAACAGAATACTTGAAATTCATCATACCATTATTTCTTCTTTGTTAAGATGTTAGCAGAGCCTAGGTGGCGATCTAGTCATCTACCATTGATAACTGTTCTGTCAACACTAATATTGTATATTTAAACCTTACTGTCGTAAGCGTGTGCTCTAACCTTAACTGTCAAATGTTGCTAGTTTTTCCAATCAATTCAATCTTTCACTTGTAACACAGCGACCATAGCAAAAAGGTGGAGCAAGTGAAAGATCTAATTTAAATTATACTGTAGTTTCTCTTGAAGAAGCTTCCTTCTCTAATAAAATCTGCACACCATGATATAATTTTAAAAAGGTACAGTTAAACTCCTTTCAAACAAACACAAATGTAATGTCAACAAATATCACACAACAACTATTGATTGATTGATTGATTGATTGATTGGTTGGTTGGTTGGTTGGTTGGTTTATTTATTTATTTATTTATTTATTTATTTATTTATTTATTTATTTATTTATTTATTTATTTATTTATTTATTTATTCATTCATTCATACTACATTGAAATGCGCACATTTAAGTCGTGTAGTTAAATCGATGTTTCCGAGTTTCCGTGTAACTTGTGTGTGATTTCTGTTCAGATAGGAGTATCCACTAAAACAGTGGAAAGAGAATATGTATTTGATGATGGAACAGTCAGTATTATTTTATATTGTTACTGTTATATATACGTTACAGTTGTGTATATCAGTAACTGTTACTATTTTTACAGTTAAACCTACGACTTAAAACTTGTCTTTATCTGAAAGCGGATCGCCGAATTTCAATATCATCCTCCCAAGTAAGGGGACATTATAACGACCATTATTTATGATTTATTTATTTTAGTAATTATAACATTTAAGTTATATAACTTGTAAGGTTTCAGAGACATATTTGTATATACACTATTATATATGGATGGTAACAATTATACTAAAAACACCAATGTGTAAGTCATTCAAAATTAAAAATACAAAATTTTATTCCTGCTTACCTTAACTGTTAGTACTGATACAACCAGACACTGTACTACAGAACATACCGGACATGTGTGAGATCATCGGGAAATAGACCCTTAACTTTAATATTGTGCAATTCAGATCAATTCAGAGTTCACACTATATTTTATTTTATTTGTGACACACACGTGTAAGTTTAATTTTAGAATATATATACACACATATATGTGTGTTACATGTTTCCTTACATTTTTAAACATGGTGGCACAATTAAAACACTTAATTAAGAATTTAGTCATAGTAGTTTTTCTCCGAACACTTAATTAAATCGTGTAGTTGCTCAGAAAAAAAACACGCATATAAAAATGTGTCTATTGACACTTAACATTTTTGCATCGGACATTTGGTTAGGCCGAATTTTGGTTCAAAGTCAGTTAAAGTGCGCCATTTGCACAGGAAAAACGGCTGAAGATTTTCGGCTTTGAAAACAAGACAAATGTATTTATTTTGTAAGAACTATATTTGAACAATTAGAAAACAAAAAAGGTAGCTCTTGAATAACAAGTTCACATCAAGAAAAACATGAATATACATGTGGTGGTATTTTGGATGGTGAATTACGTTACTTCTGTCTACTGTAACTATATCAAACATATTTTATCGTAAAAAGAACCACAATTGCATATAAAACACATTTATATGATAGATATATGATTGATTTACCAAATAAAACATTTAAGAAACCCAACATTAACCAACTCTAAAAGATATCAGTCAACTCCTTGATACTTGAACAATAAAAAGGAAAATAGACGCTTTAAAGAAAAAGTGTCTATTTTTCAATGTTGATACTCTTTTATTTTCAAAGTCTAAAGACCATTTAAATAAATATGTTCGTTTGTTGACCATTAAAGATAATACTTAACAAATTTAAAAGACTTGAAAATTTATCAAACAGATATTTATTACACTTTACAGTAGTAGTACCATGTGTAACGTAATTCACAGAAGTCCATAAAATATATACAATCTTGTTATCTCATGTTTAAATTGGAACCATTATAGAAAAAGAGCTTTTGGGTTATGATTATTTTTTTTGGTACAATGATTTGCAATATCTTTGCAACGATATTAACACATAAAACATAAAATCTTTTAAAATGTGACATTAAATTCCCAATGCGAAGAAATATTAAAAAAATCCCCAGTTACACAAATGAAATTGTGCTGTTCACAACGGTTTGATTAAAGATAAACAATGGGCTATGATCATTTCACACCATTAAATGTTTTTGAACAAATGGTTGTGTATTCAGTACTGTTTTATTGACAATTGTCTTTTTACACAATAGTGAATTACGTTACACAAGAAAGTAAGAGTGATAGATCTTTACTACATGATTTTCTAAACTATTTATTGTCATGGTGTTGTATTATAATTTATAATTATTTTTTGCAAATGCTTTCAATTATAGCAAGATAAAATTTAAAATGAAAGTGCTATTTTAAAACAAAATGATATATCCAACTGGTGTTTGGTAGTATCGATAAGGAAATGTCAACGTTTCCAAATGCCTAACTCATTGTAAATTGTATGCCTATCTTCGATTAGTGTTTAAACATTTTTTTCACATCATTTTATCAACTTTTACCATTTTTTGGAAACAAACTATAACATAAATGTGCATGTGATTTACGTTACAATACGTAAATTACGTTACACTAAACTTTGTGCCCTCACGTGACGTAAATACAAATGGAATCAATATTCCATATTCACAGTTCTGCAGTATATTATATATTGTGTCGTTTAATAATAATTTTCGCTGACAATTAATGCTATATAATATGTGTTCTTGTTAAATAAATGTGTACTTACGAGTGATGGTAATGTTTACACAAGAAAATGTTTCAAATGTCTCCCGCTTGGCAACTTAGTTTTCAATAAACGCCCTTATTTTAGGCGGTGTCAAAAAATAATGTTTCCAGGTAATTTGTTCCTAGGAAATAAGTTTTAAAGCATGTTTACTGAATATACCGTAACGTAATTCACTGCAACGTAATTTACGGACATAAGCATTTGCAAATATATGAGAAATGTTTTAACAGCTAAAAACAATGTTTATATGGCAATTATGGTTAACATCAGTGTGTTTATTACTCACAGTGTTTGACGCTTATAGCATATACCTATTATGAGGAAGGTACCGTAACGTAATTCACAATTAAATGCAAAAAATTAAAAATTGAAATCAAAGACTAGTTTTTAGGCCAAAATTATTCATACACCTTTTAATCATGATTTATAAATATTTTGAAGCATTTTTGTACATATTCGTTCACGAATCATTACTGTATTAATCAAATTTGTTTGCAATACGACTATCATGAAATTGTAACGTAATTCACAGCATTTTATGGGACACAAATACTGTGTTGTTGTTTTTTATTTCCAAATATACTGACATAAAAACAGAGTGTTTTTATCCAAATTCTGACAATTCTCTATCATAGAAAACATATTTCACTTATTTATTTCGCTATAAATTTTCTTTCTTTGTAAATAAATTTAGTACTCCAAATTTGTGACATAATGGTTTTTACTATGTAGGCTTCAAAATTAGTCAGTGTTGACCAATTAATGAGTCAAACAGAACATTATTGTTAATTTTTTCAACACGTAATTACCTACGAGTTAAATTAAAGTCAAATTCCCATAACAAATATACTATTGGTCATCAAAAAACGTCTGTGACTACAATATTTGTAATTTTTTAAATTTCCATAATTTAACTATCGAGATTGGAGAAATCAGATAATCCAAGAGTACTAATTTAAGATTCTGTTTCTCTAATTTTAAAAAGTAGTAAATTTGCGAAACGAAGTACAAATTCTCCCAACCCCAATTTTACGTTCATGACGTGAATACGCGGTAAATTGAAGGTGTTTTGTTTATGACGTCATGAGTTCTTATTGTGACGTTATTATATTTAACCAATCAAGTGCTGAGAACAACAAATTCGCTAGTGACGAGAAATATTTTTTCCACACCGGTCAAGCGGTTGAAATATTACGTCAAAATTAGAGAAATATGTATTACCCAAGATGCAACACGCCATTCGGTTTCGGGTTTCTCAATGTTTTTCATGTAGTAAACGTAATTAAATAGAGACAAGAATGTCAATTAATACACAACGCACAGCGGGTCATTAAAAACAGCAGTAACGATCATCATGTATTGAAAATGATCGATTTTAAACACGAAACCGATAAAACAGGTGACACTATCGAAAGACATCAAGATCGACGACGTCTGATTGTAGATACAACTTCTTTATGAAATTCACCGCTCGCAACCCCACAATTATTATTGATTTTTGCATCGTCTTTCTTAAGCCGTCCCATTTCGTTTCAAATGTTGCCGCTTTCCAATAAAAACGTGAAATCACGTGATCGGCACTACAATCTTCACCTCCTTTGACGAGAGCGATTATACCTTGAAATAGTCTCGATCACCCAGACGCATATATAATAGCGTCTGGGATCACCTTATTTTAATTTCGCTACCAATAGGTGGAGACAAACAATGATTATATTTTTAGAGCCCTATTTTTAAACCAGGAAAACCATGCAAACATATCCATACTTATAATATGACGTCACAGTAAGATTCACTCTTACTTATGCATAACAATAATATTTGTTTAATTAATTAATAAAGTAATATTTTATAAAAATATTCAAATGTAAACTTTGGTACAATTTGTTGTACACTTCTTGATATGAACGGAAGTAATTTTTTAGACAATAAAAATATCATCCAATCAAAAATTACGCCCAGTTTTGGGCGTAATAATAACGAGTTTAATATAGAGCTGAATCCAGACGCACAAATGTAATTAAGCGTCTGGATGATCGAGACTAACCTTGAAAACGACGTATTGGTTTTGGGTAGTGTATCCCGTTAGTCTGGGATCCTGACTAAATATTCTCAATACCGTAAGCGGACTTCCGGTTCGAATATACAGTCAGGTCACCAGCAATGAAGGTGTAGGACCACCAAATACCGGGAACCAGTCCAGAGGTTGTACGTAAAAGTAGTACTAGTCAACAGACAGGTTCACTCTTGCATCATATAGAATTTGAACCGCACATGATACCAGAATAAATTTGGTATTTTTGGAAAGCTGAATATTCTAGGAAACTTGAGGATAAAGTTTTATTGGTTTTAAATGAACATAAAAATGTTGAGAGTCAATTAGGGACAAGCACTATTTTTTGACTGAAATAGAAAGTGAAAGTAGATTTTTAGACCACATGGACTTCAGGTTGAGCGTTTTTTCTTATATGCAATGAAACATATTGTGAAATTTTGACAGAATGTTCGGCCAGTGCATTTTTATAGGGGACAGAAGTGTCACTTAATTTGAAACAAAGGTAAATTTTCTAGGATAAGTCAAAATTATCAAATTTTAATATAGCTGAAGAGTAAAAAATCTATGGTGGTCCTACACCTGAAGAGGCCATAGACAGGTATATCAACTTCTATTTCTTTTGATAAAAATGGTACTAAAAGAAGGTAAATCACCAAGACTATCATTTTAATTGCTTATCAAAGCCAAAACCTATAGTGGGGGTCAAATTTCAGCCTAAATATGGTATTATGTAATATTGTATGAAATTATGGGGTCTGCAGTGGTCCGCGCTTAGTAGAATGTGCTTTAATTTAAATAAACTCCTGTTTTAGGTTTTGGATGTAATGAAAGGGTCAAAATGTATAAAACTAGAACTGGTAGACATTCTAGTATGCAGAAAAATAGTGTATTTAAGATGAATTTGTCAATTTTACACCTGCGGCTTAAGTCGGTTACATTGCTGGCATGGGTTAATACTAAAATTATTTATTTTCTAATCTGATGCTTGCTAAGGGTAAATTTGTTAGTAAACCAGTAACCATATGCAATAATTGTACTTGTTAAGATAATTGGGCCTTGAGATGATAGTACTTCTGTCAAAAATTCCTTAAACATGAGCAGTAATGGGAAATTGGCCAATTTTTGCAATTTCATACCAAAGCAAGATATAATTTTGTTTCTTTGTATGCCAGTTTGAACTTTAGTGGTTTTTTTTTAGTAAGGAATGTTCATTTAACTATTAAGCTTAATGGAATAGTGAACGCATTTAATGAAATTCATAAAATTTTAGTCTCAGTTTAGAAACTATTAATGTACACCTCCAAAGTATAGTACAACTGAATATCAATAAATTTAAATTTGAACTCAAAAACTTTCTCAGGATGTACTAGGTGCATAATTAGGACAGTTTCATACTATTTTTCTTAATTGAAATGTATTTCAAGAGATAAAAGTCTTATCCCAACAGTTTGAAGGTACTCAGTATCTCACTTTGTAAAAAGGGGGGTGGATGTGAAATTAACTAAAAAAGATGCAAAATTTATGATAAAATTATGTAATTAGTGCCTTTCTATGTGTGAAATAAGTCCATTTGTGTTGGTTGTATATTGCCAAGCTTGCTATTTACATCTGCAACTAAGAAATTGAAAAATTAAGGAATAATGCATTTCTTGATCACCAAGCTAATTTTTCATGATAACGCGCATGTGAGGTCTTTGTATGTTTTCATGCATTTCTTGAAAACCGCTGAAAGGAATTCAACAAAATTTTAGAATTTGTTTCGACTAACATAAATCTTAGACCAGGAAAAATTTTATTTAATTTGTTGAACAAAAACATCTTCTTTAGGTGTAGGACCACCAAATACCGGGAACCAGTCCAGAGGTTGTACGTAAAAGTAGTACTAGTCAACAGACAGGTTCACTCTTGCATCATATAGAATTTGAACCGCACATGATACCAGAATAAATTTGGTATTTTTGGAAAGCTGAATATTCTAGGAAACTTGAGGATAAAGTTTTATTGGTTTTAAATGAACATAAAAATGTTGAGAGTCAATTAGGGACAAGCACTATTTTTTGACTGAAATAGAAAGTGAAAGTAGATTTTTAGACCACATGGACTTCAGGTTGAGCGTTTTTTCTTATATGCAATGAAACATATTGTGAAATTTTGACAGAATGTTCGGCCAGTGCATTTTTATAGGGGACAGAAGTGTCACTTAATTTGAAACAAAGGTAAATTTTCTAGGATAAGTCAAAATTATCAAATTTTAATATAGCTGAAGAGTAAAAAATCTATGGTGGTCCTACACCTGAAGAGGCCATAGACAGGTATATCAACTTCTATTTCTTTTGATAAAAATGGTACTAAAAGAAGGTAAATCACCAAGACTATCATTTTAATTGCTTATCAAAGCCAAAACCTATAGTGGGGGTCAAATTTCAGCCTAAATATGGTATTATGTAATATTGTATGAAATTATGGGGTCTGCAGTGGTCCGCGCTTAGTAGAATGTGCTTTAATTTAAATAAACTCCTGTTTTAGGTTTTGGATGTAATGAAAGGGTCAAAATGTATAAAACTAGAACTGGTAGACATTCTAGTATGCAGAAAAATAGTGTATTTAAGATGAATTTGTCAATTTTACACCTGCGGCTTAAGTCGGTTACATTGCTGGCATGGGTTAATACTAAAATTATTTATTTTCTAATCTGATGCTTGCTAAGGGTAAATTTGTTAGTAAACCAGTAACCATATGCAATAATTGTACTTGTTAAGATAATTGGGCCTTGAGATGATAGTACTTCTGTCAAAAATTCCTTAAACATGAGCAGTAATGGGAAATTGGCCAATTTTTGCAATTTCATACCAAAGCAAGATATAATTTTGTTTCTTTGTATGCCAGTTTGAACTTTAGTGGTTTTTTTTTAGTAAGGAATGTTCATTTAACTATTAAGCTTAATGGAATAGTGAACGCATTTAATGAAATTCATAAAATTTTAGTCTCAGTTTAGAAACTATTAATGTACACCTCCAAAGTATAGTACAACTGAATATCAATAAATTTAAATTTGAACTCAAAAACTTTCTCAGGATGTACTAGGTGCATAATTAGGACAGTTTCATACTATTTTTCTTAATTGAAATGTATTTCAAGAGATAAAAGTCTTATCCCAACAGTTTGAAGGTACTCAGTATCTCACTTTGTAAAAAGGGGGGTGGATGTGAAATTAACTAAAAAAGATGCAAAATTTATGATAAAATTATGTAATTAGTGCCTTTCTATGTGTGAAATAAGTCCATTTGTGTTGGTTGTATATTGCCAAGCTTGCTATTTACATCTGCAACTAAGAAATTGAAAAATTAAGGAATAATGCATTTCTTGATCACCAAGCTAATTTTTCATGATAACGCGCATGTGAGGTCTTTGTATGTTTTCATGCATTTCTTGAAAACCGCTGAAAGGAATTCAACAAAATTTTAGAATTTGTTTCGACTAACATAAATCTTAGACCAGGAAAAATTTTATTTAATTTGTTGAACAAAAACATCTTCTTTAGGTGTAGGACCACCAAATACCGGGAACCAGTCCAGAGGTTGTACGTAAAAGTAGTACTAGTCAACAGACAGGTTCACTCTTGCATCATATAGAATTTGAACCGCACATGATACCAGAATAAATTTGGTATTTTTGGAAAGCTGAATATTCTAGGAAACTTGAGGATAAAGTTTTATTGGTTTTAAATGAACATAAAAATGTTGAGAGTCAATTAGGGACAAGCACTATTTTTTGACTGAAATAGAAAGTGAAAGTAGATTTTTAGACCACATGGACTTCAGGTTGAGCGTTTTTTCTTATATGCAATGAAACATATTGTGAAATTTTGACAGAATGTTCGGCCAGTGCATTTTTATAGGGGACAGAAGTGTCACTTAATTTGAAACAAAGGTAAATTTTCTAGGATAAGTCAAAATTATCAAATTTTAATATAGCTGAAGAGTAAAAAATCTATGGTGGTCCTACACCTGAAGAGGCCATAGACAGGTATATCAACTTCTATTTCTTTTGATAAAAATGGTACTAAAAGAAGGTAAATCACCAAGACTATCATTTTAATTGCTTATCAAAGCCAAAACCTATAGTGGGGGTCAAATTTCAGCCTAAATATGGTATTATGTAATATTGTATGAAATTATGGGGTCTGCAGTGGTCCGCGCTTAGTAGAATGTGCTTTAATTTAAATAAACTCCTGTTTTAGGTTTTGGATGTAATGAAAGGGTCAAAATGTATAAAACTAGAACTGGTAGACATTCTAGTATGCAGAAAAATAGTGTATTTAAGATGAATTTGTCAATTTTACACCTGCGGCTTAAGTCGGTTACATTGCTGGCATGGGTTAATACTAAAATTATTTATTTTCTAATCTGATGCTTGCTAAGGGTAAATTTGTTAGTAAACCAGTAACCATATGCAATAATTGTACTTGTTAAGATAATTGGGCCTTGAGATGATAGTACTTCTGTCAAAAATTCCTTAAACATGAGCAGTAATGGGAAATTGGCCAATTTTTGCAATTTCATACCAAAGCAAGATATAATTTTGTTTCTTTGTATGCCAGTTTGAACTTTAGTGGTTTTTTTTTAGTAAGGAATGTTCATTTAACTATTAAGCTTAATGGAATAGTGAACGCATTTAATGAAATTCATAAAATTTTAGTCTCAGTTTAGAAACTATTAATGTACACCTCCAAAGTATAGTACAACTGAATATCAATAAATTTAAATTTGAACTCAAAAACTTTCTCAGGATGTACTAGGTGCATAATTAGGACAGTTTCATACTATTTTTCTTAATTGAAATGTATTTCAAGAGATAAAAGTCTTATCCCAACAGTTTGAAGGTACTCAGTATCTCACTTTGTAAAAAGGGGGGTGGATGTGAAATTAACTAAAAAAGATGCAAAATTTATGATAAAATTATGTAATTAGTGCCTTTCTATGTGTGAAATAAGTCCATTTGTGTTGGTTGTATATTGCCAAGCTTGCTATTTACATCTGCAACTAAGAAATTGAAAAATTAAGGAATAATGCATTTCTTGATCACCAAGCTAATTTTTCATGATAACGCGCATGTGAGGTCTTTGTATGTTTTCATGCATTTCTTGAAAACCGCTGAAAGGAATTCAACAAAATTTTAGAATTTGTTTCGACTAACATAAATCTTAGACCAGGAAAAATTTTATTTAATTTGTTGAACAAAAACATCTTCTTTAGGTGTAGGACCACCAAATACCGGGAACCAGTCCAGAGGTTGTACGTAAAAGTAGTACTAGTCAACAGACAGGTTCACTCTTGCATCATATAGAATTTGAACCGCACATGATACCAGAATAAATTTGGTATTTTTGGAAAGCTGAATATTCTAGGAAACTTGAGGATAAAGTTTTATTGGTTTTAAATGAACATAAAAATGTTGAGAGTCAATTAGGGACAAGCACTATTTTTTGACTGAAATAGAAAGTGAAAGTAGATTTTTAGACCACATGGACTTCAGGTTGAGCGTTTTTTCTTATATGCAATGAAACATATTGTGAAATTTTGACAGAATGTTCGGCCAGTGCATTTTTATAGGGGACAGAAGTGTCACTTAATTTGAAACAAAGGTAAATTTTCTAGGATAAGTCAAAATTATCAAATTTTAATATAGCTGAAGAGTAAAAAATCTATGGTGGTCCTACACCTGAAGAGGCCATAGACAGGTATATCAACTTCTATTTCTTTTGATAAAAATGGTACTAAAAGAAGGTAAATCACCAAGACTATCATTTTAATTGCTTATCAAAGCCAAAACCTATAGTGGGGGTCAAATTTCAGCCTAAATATGGTATTATGTAATATTGTATGAAATTATGGGGTCTGCAGTGGTCCGCGCTTAGTAGAATGTGCTTTAATTTAAATAAACTCCTGTTTTAGGTTTTGGATGTAATGAAAGGGTCAAAATGTATAAAACTAGAACTGGTAGACATTCTAGTATGCAGAAAAATAGTGTATTTAAGATGAATTTGTCAATTTTACACCTGCGGCTTAAGTCGGTTACATTGCTGGCATGGGTTAATACTAAAATTATTTATTTTCTAATCTGATGCTTGCTAAGGGTAAATTTGTTAGTAAACCAGTAACCATATGCAATAATTGTACTTGTTAAGATAATTGGGCCTTGAGATGATAGTACTTCTGTCAAAAATTCCTTAAACATGAGCAGTAATGGGAAATTGGCCAATTTTTGCAATTTCATACCAAAGCAAGATATAATTTTGTTTCTTTGTATGCCAGTTTGAACTTTAGTGGTTTTTTTTTAGTAAGGAATGTTCATTTAACTATTAAGCTTAATGGAATAGTGAACGCATTTAATGAAATTCATAAAATTTTAGTCTCAGTTTAGAAACTATTAATGTACACCTCCAAAGTATAGTACAACTGAATATCAATAAATTTAAATTTGAACTCAAAAACTTTCTCAGGATGTACTAGGTGCATAATTAGGACAGTTTCATACTATTTTTCTCAATTGAAATGTATTTCAAGAGATAAAAGTCTTATCCCAACAGTTTGAAGGTACTCAGTATCTCACTTTGTAAAAAGGGGGGTGGATGTGAAATTAACTAAAAAAGATGCAAAATTTATGATAAAATTATGTAATTAGTGCCTTTCTATGTGTGAAATAAGTCCATTTGTGTTGGTTGTATATTGCCAAGCTTGCTATTTACATCTGCAACTAAGAAATTGAAAAATTAAGGAATAATGCATTTCTTGATCACCAAGCTAATTTTTCATGATAACGCGCATGTGAGGTCTTTGTATGTTTTCATGCATTTCTTGAAAACCGCTGAAAGGAATTCAACAAAATTTTAGAATTTGTTTCGACTAACATAAATCTTAGACCAGGAAAAATTTTATTTAATTTGTTGAACAAAAACATCTTCTTTAGGTGTAGGACCACCAAATACCGGGAACCAGTCCAGAGGTTGTACGTAAAAGTAGTACTAGTCAACAGACAGGTTCACTCTTGCATCATATAGAATTTGAACCGCACATGATACCAGAATAAATTTGGTATTTTTGGAAAGCTGAATATTCTAGGAAACTTGAGGATAAAGTTTTATTGGTTTTAAATGAACATAAAAATGTTGAGAGTCAATTAGGGACAAGCACTATTTTTTGACTGAAATAGAAAGTGAAAGTAGATTTTTAGACCACATGGACTTCAGGTTGAGCGTTTTTTCTTATATGCAATGAAACATATTGTGAAATTTTGACAGAATGTTCGGCCAGTGCATTTTTATAGGGGACAGAAGTGTCACTTAATTTGAAACAAAGGTAAATTTTCTAGGATAAGTCAAAATTATCAAATTTTAATATAGCTGAAGAGTAAAAAATCTATGGTGGTCCTACACCTGAAGAGGCCATAGACAGGTATATCAACTTCTATTTCTTTTGATAAAAATGGTACTAAAAGAAGGTAAATCACCAAGACTATCATTTTAATTGCTTATCAAAGCCAAAACCTATAGTGGGGGTCAAATTTCAGCCTAAATATGGTATTATGTAATATTGTATGAAATTATGGGGTCTGCAGTGGTCCGCGCTTAGTAGAATGTGCTTTAATTTAAATAAACTCCTGTTTTAGGTTTTGGATGTAATGAAAGGGTCAAAATGTATAAAACTAGAACTGGTAGACATTCTAGTATGCAGAAAAATAGTGTATTTAAGATGAATTTGTCAATTTTACACCTGCGGCTTAAGTCGGTTACATTGCTGGCATGGGTTAATACTAAAATTATTTATTTTCTAATCTGATGCTTGCTAAGGGTAAATTTGTTAGTAAACCAGTAACCATATGCAATAATTGTACTTGTTAAGATAATTGGGCCTTGAGATGATAGTACTTCTGTCAAAAATTCCTTAAACATGAGCAGTAATGGGAAATTGGCCAATTTTTGCAATTTCATACCAAAGCAAGATATAATTTTGTTTCTTTGTATGCCAGTTTGAACTTTAGTGGTTTTTTTTTAGTAAGGAATGTTCATTTAACTATTAAGCTTAATGGAATAGTGAACGCATTTAATGAAATTCATAAAATTTTAGTCTCAGTTTAGAAACTATTAATGTACACCTCCAAAGTATAGTACAACTGAATATCAATAAATTTAAATTTGAACTCAAAAACTTTCTCAGGATGTACTAGGTGCATAATTAGGACAGTTTCATACTATTTTTCTTAATTGAAATGTATTTCAAGAGATAAAAGTCTTATCCCAACAGTTTGAAGGTACTCAGTATCTCACTTTGTAAAAAGGGGGGTGGATGTGAAATTAACTAAAAAAGATGCAAAATTTATGATAAAATTATGTAATTAGTGCCTTTCTATGTGTGAAATAAGTCCATTTGTGTTGGTTGTATATTGCCAAGCTTGCTATTTACATCTGCAACTAAGAAATTGAAAAATTAAGGAATAATGCATTTCTTGATCACCAAGCTAATTTTTCATGATAACGCGCATGTGAGGTCTTTGTATGTTTTCATGCATTTCTTGAAAACCGCTGAAAGGAATTCAACAAAATTTTAGAATTTGTTTCGACTAACATAAATCTTAGACCAGGAAAAATTTTATTTAATTTGTTGAACAAAAACATCTTCTTTAGGTGTAGGACCACCAAATACCGGGAACCAGTCCAGAGGTTGTACGTAAAAGTAGTACTAGTCAACAGACAGGTTCACTCTTGCATCATATAGAATTTGAACCGCACATGATACCAGAATAAATTTGGTATTTTTGGAAAGCTGAATATTCTAGGAAACTTGAGGATAAAGTTTTATTGGTTTTAAATGAACATAAAAATGTTGAGAGTCAATTAGGGACAAGCACTATTTTTTGACTGAAATAGAAAGTGAAAGTAGATTTTTAGACCACATGGACTTCAGGTTGAGCGTTTTTTCTTATATGCAATGAAACATATTGTGAAATTTTGACAGAATGTTCGGCCAGTGCATTTTTATAGGGGACAGAAGTGTCACTTAATTTGAAACAAAGGTAAATTTTCTAGGATAAGTCAAAATTATCAAATTTTAATATAGCTGAAGAGTAAAAAATCTATGGTGGTCCTACACCTGAAGAGGCCATAGACAGGTATATCAACTTCTATTTCTTTTGATAAAAATGGTACTAAAAGAAGGTAAATCACCAAGACTATCATTTTAATTGCTTATCAAAGCCAAAACCTATAGTGGGGGTCAAATTTCAGCCTAAATATGGTATTATGTAATATTGTATGAAATTATGGGGTCTGCAGTGGTCCGCGCTTAGTAGAATGTGCTTTAATTTAAATAAACTCCTGTTTTAGGTTTTGGATGTAATGAAAGGGTCAAAATGTATAAAACTAGAACTGGTAGACATTCTAGTATGCAGAAAAATAGTGTATTTAAGATGAATTTGTCAATTTTACACCTGCGGCTTAAGTCGGTTACATTGCTGGCATGGGTTAATACTAAAATTATTTATTTTCTAATCTGATGCTTGCTAAGGGTAAATTTGTTAGTAAACCAGTAACCATATGCAATAATTGTACTTGTTAAGATAATTGGGCCTTGAGATGATAGTACTTCTGTCAAAAATTCCTTAAACATGAGCAGTAATGGGAAATTGGCCAATTTTTGCAATTTCATACCAAAGCAAGATATAATTTTGTTTCTTTGTATGCCAGTTTGAACTTTAGTGGTTTTTTTTTAGTAAGGAATGTTCATTTAACTATTAAGCTTAATGGAATAGTGAACGCATTTAATGAAATTCATAAAATTTTAGTCTCAGTTTAGAAACTATTAATGTACACCTCCAAAGTATAGTACAACTGAATATCAATAAATTTAAATTTGAACTCAAAAACTTTCTCAGGATGTACTAGGTGCATAATTAGGACAGTTTCATACTATTTTTCTTAATTGAAATGTATTTCAAGAGATAAAAGTCTTATCCCAACAGTTTGAAGGTACTCAGTATCTCACTTTGTAAAAAGGGGGGTGGATGTGAAATTAACTAAAAAAGATGCAAAATTTATGATAAAATTATGTAATTAGTGCCTTTCTATGTGTGAAATAAGTCCATTTGTGTTGGTTGTATATTGCCAAGCTTGCTATTTACATCTGCAACTAAGAAATTGAAAAATTAAGGAATAATGCATTTCTTGATCACCAAGCTAATTTTTCATGATAACGCGCATGTGAGGTCTTTGTATGTTTTCATGCATTTCTTGAAAACCGCTGAAAGGAATTCAACAAAATTTTAGAATTTGTTTCGACTAACATAAATCTTAGACCAGGAAAAATTTTATTTAATTTGTTGAACAAAAACATCTTCTTTAGGTGTAGGACCACCAAATACCGGGAACCAGTCCAGAGGTTGTACGTAAAAGTAGTACTAGTCAACAGACAGGTTCACTCTTGCATCATATAGAATTTGAACCGCACATGATACCAGAATAAATTTGGTATTTTTGGAAAGCTGAATATTCTAGGAAACTTGAGGATAAAGTTTTATTGGTTTTAAATGAACATAAAAATGTTGAGAGTCAATTAGGGACAAGCACTATTTTTTGACTGAAATAGAAAGTGAAAGTAGATTTTTAGACCACATGGACTTCAGGTTGAGCGTTTTTTCTTATATGCAATGAAACATATTGTGAAATTTTGACAGAATGTTCGGCCAGTGCATTTTTATAGGGGACAGAAGTGTCACTTAATTTGAAACAAAGGTAAATTTTCTAGGATAAGTCAAAATTATCAAATTTTAATATAGCTGAAGAGTAAAAAATCTATGGTGGTCCTACACCTGAAGAGGCCATAGACAGGTATATCAACTTCTATTTCTTTTGATAAAAATGGTACTAAAAGAAGGTAAATCACCAAGACTATCATTTTAATTGCTTATCAAAGCCAAAACCTATAGTGGGGGTCAAATTTCAGCCTAAATATGGTATTATGTAATATTGTATGAAATTATGGGGTCTGCAGTGGTCCGCGCTTAGTAGAATGTGCTTTAATTTAAATAAACTCCTGTTTTAGGTTTTGGATGTAATGAAAGGGTCAAAATGTATAAAACTAGAACTGGTAGACATTCTAGTATGCAGAAAAATAGTGTATTTAAGATGAATTTGTCAATTTTACACCTGCGGCTTAAGTCGGTTACATTGCTGGCATGGGTTAATACTAAAATTATTTATTTTCTAATCTGATGCTTGCTAAGGGTAAATTTGTTAGTAAACCAGTAACCATATGCAATAATTGTACTTGTTAAGATAATTGGGCCTTGAGATGATAGTACTTCTGTCAAAAATTCCTTAAACATGAGCAGTAATGGGAAATTGGCCAATTTTTGCAATTTCATACCAAAGCAAGATATAATTTTGTTTCTTTGTATGCCAGTTTGAACTTTAGTGGTTTTTTTTTAGTAAGGAATGTTCATTTAACTATTAAGCTTAATGGAATAGTGAACGCATTTAATGAAATTCATAAAATTTTAGTCTCAGTTTAGAAACTATTAATGTACACCTCCAAAGTATAGTACAACTGAATATCAATAAATTTAAATTTGAACTCAAAAACTTTCTCAGGATGTACTAGGTGCATAATTAGGACAGTTTCATACTATTTTTCTTAATTGAAATGTATTTCAAGAGATAAAAGTCTTATCCCAACAGTTTGAAGGTACTCAGTATCTCACTTTGTAAAAAGGGGGGTGGATGTGAAATTAACTAAAAAAGATGCAAAATTTATGATAAAATTATGTAATTAGTGCCTTTCTATGTGTGAAATAAGTCCATTTGTGTTGGTTGTATATTGCCAAGCTTGCTATTTACATCTGCAACTAAGAAATTGAAAAATTAAGGAATAATGCATTTCTTGATCACCAAGCTAATTTTTCATGATAACGCGCATGTGAGGTCTTTGTATGTTTTCATGCATTTCTTGAAAACCGCTGAAAGGAATTCAACAAAATTTTAGAATTTGTTTCGACTAACATAAATCTTAGACCAGGAAAAATTTTATTTAATTTGTTGAACAAAAACATCTTCTTTAGGTGTAGGACCACCAAATACCGGGAACCAGTCCAGAGGTTGTACGTAAAAGTAGTACTAGTCAACAGACAGGTTCACTCTTGCATCATATAGAATTTGAACCGCACATGATACCAGAATAAATTTGGTATTTTTGGAAAGCTGAATATTCTAGGAAACTTGAGGATAAAGTTTTATTGGTTTTAAATGAACATAAAAATGTTGAGAGTCAATTAGGGACAAGCACTATTTTTTGACTGAAATAGAAAGTGAAAGTAGATTTTTAGACCACATGGACTTCAGGTTGAGCGTTTTTTCTTATATGCAATGAAACATATTGTGAAATTTTGACAGAATGTTCGGCCAGTGCATTTTTATAGGGGACAGAAGTGTCACTTAATTTGAAACAAAGGTAAATTTTCTAGGATAAGTCAAAATTATCAAATTTTAATATAGCTGAAGAGTAAAAAATCTATGGTGGTCCTACACCTGAAGAGGCCATAGACAGGTATATCAACTTCTATTTCTTTTGATAAAAATGGTACTAAAAGAAGGTAAATCACCAAGACTATCATTTTAATTGCTTATCAAAGCCAAAACCTATAGTGGGGGTCAAATTTCAGCCTAAATATGGTATTATGTAATATTGTATGAAATTATGGGGTCTGCAGTGGTCCGCGCTTAGTAGAATGTGCTTTAATTTAAATAAACTCCTGTTTTAGGTTTTGGATGTAATGAAAGGGTCAAAATGTATAAAACTAGAACTGGTAGACATTCTAGTATGCAGAAAAATAGTGTATTTAAGATGAATTTGTCAATTTTACACCTGCGGCTTAAGTCGGTTACATTGCTGGCATGGGTTAATACTAAAATTATTTATTTTCTAATCTGATGCTTGCTAAGGGTAAATTTGTTAGTAAACCAGTAACCATATGCAATAATTGTACTTGTTAAGATAATTGGGCCTTGAGATGATAGTACTTCTGTCAAAAATTCCTTAAACATGAGCAGTAATGGGAAATTGGCCAATTTTTGCAATTTCATACCAAAGCAAGATATAATTTTGTTTCTTTGTATGCCAGTTTGAACTTTAGTGGTTTTTTTTTTAGTAAGGAATGTTCATTTAACTATTAAGCTTAATGGAATAGTGAACGCATTTAATGAAATTCATAAAATTTTAGTCTCAGTTTAGAAACTATTAATGTACACCTCCAAAGTATAGTACAACTGAATATCAATAAATTTAAATTTGAACTCAAAAACTTTCTCAGGATGTACTAGGTGCATAATTAGGACAGTTTCATACTATTTTTCTTAATTGAAATGTATTTCAAGAGATAAAAGTCTTATCCCAACAGTTTGAAGGTACTCAGTATCTCACTTTGTAAAAAGGGGGGTGGATGTGAAATTAACTAAAAAAGATGCAAAATTTATGATAAAATTATGTAATTAGTGCCTTTCTATGTGTGAAATAAGTCCATTTGTGTTGGTTGTATATTGCCAAGCTTGCTATTTACATCTGCAACTAAGAAATTGAAAAATTAAGGAATAATGCATTTCTTGATCACCAAGCTAATTTTTCATGATAACGCGCATGTGAGGTCTTTGTATGTTTTCATGCATTTCTTGAAAACCGCTGAAAGGAATTCAACAAAATTTTAGAATTTGTTTCGACTAACATAAATCTTAGACCAGGAAAAATTTTATTTAATTTGTTGAACAAAAACATCTTCTTTAGGTGTAGGACCACCAAATACCGGGAACCAGTCCAGAGGTTGTACGTAAAAGTAGTACTAGTCAACAGACAGGTTCACTCTTGCATCATATAGAATTTGAACCGCACATGATACCAGAATAAATTTGGTATTTTTGGAAAGCTGAATATTCTAGGAAACTTGAGGATAAAGTTTTATTGGTTTTAAATGAACATAAAAATGTTGAGAGTCAATTAGGGACAAGCACTATTTTTTGACTGAAATAGAAAGTGAAAGTAGATTTTTAGACCACATGGACTTCAGGTTGAGCGTTTTTTCTTATATGCAATGAAACATATTGTGAAATTTTGACAGAATGTTCGGCCAGTGCATTTTTATAGGGGACAGAAGTGTCACTTAATTTGAAACAAAGGTAAATTTTCTAGGATAAGTCAAAATTATCAAATTTTAATATAGCTGAAGAGTAAAAAATCTATGGTGGTCCTACACCTGAAGAGGCCATAGACAGGTATATCAACTTCTATTTCTTTTGATAAAAATGGTACTAAAAGAAGGTAAATCACCAAGACTATCATTTTAATTGCTTATCAAAGCCAAAACCTATAGTGGGGGTCAAATTTCAGCCTAAATATGGTATTATGTAATATTGTATGAAATTATGGGGTCTGCAGTGGTCCGCGCTTAGTAGAATGTGCTTTAATTTAAATAAACTCCTGTTTTAGGTTTTGGATGTAATGAAAGGGTCAAAATGTATAAAACTAGAACTGGTAGACATTCTAGTATGCAGAAAAATAGTGTATTTAAGATGAATTTGTCAATTTTACACCTGCGGCTTAAGTCGGTTACATTGCTGGCATGGGTTAATACTAAAATTATTTATTTTCTAATCTGATGCTTGCTAAGGGTAAATTTGTTAGTAAACCAGTAACCATATGCAATAATTGTACTTGTTAAGATAATTGGGCCTTGAGATGATAGTACTTCTGTCAAAAATTCCTTAAACATGAGCAGTAATGGGAAATTGGCCAATTTTTGCAATTTCATACCAAAGCAAGATATAATTTTGTTTCTTTGTATGCCAGTTTGAACTTTAGTGGTTTTTTTTTAGTAAGGAATGTTCATTTAACTATTAAGCTTAATGGAATAGTGAACGCATTTAATGAAATTCATAAAATTTTAGTCTCAGTTTAGAAACTATTAATGTACACCTCCAAAGTATAGTACAACTGAATATCAATAAATTTAAATTTGAACTCAAAAACTTTCTCAGGATGTACTAGGTGCATAATTAGGACAGTTTCATACTATTTTTCTTAATTGAAATGTATTTCAAGAGATAAAAGTCTTATCCCAACAGTTTGAAGGTACTCAGTATCTCACTTTGTAAAAAGGGGGGTGGATGTGAAATTAACTAAAAAAGATGCAAAATTTATGATAAAATTATGTAATTAGTGCCTTTCTATGTGTGAAATAAGTCCATTTGTGTTGGTTGTATATTGCCAAGCTTGCTATTTACATCTGCAACTAAGAAATTGAAAAATTAAGGAATAATGCATTTCTTGATCACCAAGCTAATTTTTCATGATAACGCGCATGTGAGGTCTTTGTATGTTTTCATGCATTTCTTGAAAACCGCTGAAAGGAATTCAACAAAATTTTAGAATTTGTTTCGACTAACATAAATCTTAGACCAGGAAAAATTTTATTTAATTTGTTGAACAAAAACATCTTCTTTATGAAGAGGCCATAGACAGGTATATCAACTTCTATTTCTTTTGATAAAAATGGTACTAAAAGAAGGTAAATCACCAAGACTATCATTTTAATTGCTTATCAAAGCCAAAACCTATAGTGGGGGTCAAATTTCAGCCTAAATATGGTATTATGTAATATTGTATGAAATTATGGGGTCTGCAGTGGTCCGCGCTTAGTAGAATGTGCTTTAATTTAAATAAACTCCTGTTTTAGGTTTTGGATGTAATGAAAGGGTCAAAATGTATAAAACTAGAACTGGTAGACATTCTAGTATGCAGAAAAATAGTGTATTTAAGATGAATTTGTCAATTTTACACCTGCGGCTTAAGTCGGTTACATTGCTGGCATGGGTTAATACTAAAATTATTTATTTTCTAATCTGATGCTTGCTAAGGGTAAATTTGTTAGTAAACCAGTAACCATATGCAATAATTGTACTTGTTAAGATAATTGGGCCTTGAGATGATAGTACTTCTGTCAAAAATTCCTTAAACATGAGCAGTAATGGGAAATTGGCCAATTTTTGCAATTTCATACCAAAGCAAGATATAATTTTGTTTCTTTGTATGCCAGTTTGAACTTTAGTGGTTTTTTTTTAGTAAGGAATGTTCATTTAACTATTAAGCTTAATGGAATAGTGAACGCATTTAATGAAATTCATAAAATTTTAGTCTCAGTTTAGAAACTATTAATGTACACCTCCAAAGTATAGTACAACTGAATATCAATAAATTTAAATTTGAACTCAAAAACTTTCTCAGGATGTACTAGGTGCATAATTAGGACAGTTTCATACTATTTTTCTTAATTGAAATGTATTTCAAGAGATAAAAGTCTTATCCCAACAGTTTGAAGGTACTCAGTATCTCACTTTGTAAAAAGGGGGGTGGATGTGAAATTAACTAAAAAAGATGCAAAATTTATGATAAAATTATGTAATTAGTGCCTTTCTATGTGTGAAATAAGTCCATTTGTGTTGGTTGTATATTGCCAAGCTTGCTATTTACATCTGCAACTAAGAAATTGAAAAATTAAGGAATAATGCATTTCTTGATCACCAAGCTAATTTTTCATGATAACGCGCATGTGAGGTCTTTGTATGTTTTCATGCATTTCTTGAAAACCGCTGAAAGGAATTCAACAAAATTTTAGAATTTGTTTCGACTAACATAAATCTTAGACCAGGAAAAATTTTATTTAATTTGTTGAACAAAAACATCTTCTTTAGGTGTAGGACCACCAAATACCGGGAACCAGTCCAGAGGTTGTACGTAAAAGTAGTACTAGTCAACAGACAGGTTCACTCTTGCATCATATAGAATTTGAACCGCACATGATACCAGAATAAATTTGGTATTTTTGGAAAGCTGAATATTCTAGGAAACTTGAGGATAAAGTTTTATTGGTTTTAAATGAACATAAAAATGTTGAGAGTCAATTAGGGACAAGCACTATTTTTGGACTGAAATAGAAAGTGAAAGTAGATTTTTAGACCACATGGACTTCAGGTTGAGCGTTTTTTCTTATATGCAATGAAACATATTGTGAAATTTTGACAGAATGTTCGGCCAGTGCATTTTTATAGGGGACAGAAGTGTCACTTAATTTGAAACAAAGGTAAATTTTCTAGGATAAGTCAAAATTATCAAATTTTAATATAGCTGAAGAGTAAAAAATCTATGGTGGTCCTACACCTGAATCCGGTCAAAATTTTGACCAGTTTGCAACATTCTGACGTTACCAGTCATTTCGTACCATAACCAAATCGTACCATAATTAAAACCATTTCGTACCATAACCATTTAGTACCATAGCCATTTCGTACCATATGGGGAAGTGTATTAATGAAAACATGTATGCATTTCAGCATAATATTGCACTTTCGATCAAAGTGGTAAATAGAAATAAAAACTATTTTTATTTTTTATTTTTTAATTTATTAACATCATCATTCCGTCATAACATAAAATATCAGATAACAACGTAATGACACAGATAAAAAAATATGTTTTAAATCTTAGCAACTATTTTAACATGAGCTACTATTTTCAATATTGTTACAATCAATTGTCTTTCATAACTTTTTACGGAAAGTAATTATTGCTGTCATATCTTATTAATGAATAATAAAGCCATGTTTGTTTACACAACAAGTATTTCAAATAACCCTTTTTAATTAATAATATTGAAAATATCATTTTTAGATTAATTTAAAGATTTTTTTACGAATATTTGTAAGTAATACATTAAAGTATTTCAATTTTTCGCATTCTACAAAATTGTTTACATATTGTACGATATTATTTTCATATGGTACGAAATGGTAATAAGTTATGGCACGATATGGCATTTTGATGGTACGATTTGGTAATTTTGGGTACGAAATGGCAATGGTACGATTTGGTTATGGTACGAAATGACTGTAATTCCATTCGGAATGCCTCAAAATTTAGGTCATTATTAACAGTAACTGACGTAACTCCGATACAAAGCATTATGACGTAACGTCCGGCGTCCGGGTAAACAAATCAAATAAAATTACAGTTTATCAAAAGAATGCATTTATAGATTTATGTCTCGAATGTAGAAAATAACTTACAGAGATTTGTCAGTTAAACTCGAAAGCCGGAAAACAAGAAGCAGGTAGCTACTTCTTTCTTTCTTTCTTTCTTTCGTTGTTATCCCTCCATTAGCTGGAGCACCAATCAATAATAAGATTATTGATGTGTAGCATAGCAACTATACGGTTAAGCAACTGTGTGCATGTGCAGGGTTTAAGCGTAAAATTTCAATATTAATTAGAAGAAGGTGATAGATCCAGTATATACTCGGTTCCGTTCCAGACACATAAATTAAAAAGCCGAATACTGGAATGGAATGTCACATTACAATCCAACCCACCACCATATTAACATTGGATCACAAGGTCATTCCACTAAAAGATTAATAGGACAGCAAACACATGTGTACTACGTCTATGTTAATGTATCAACACACTACACCGCACAGCAAACCCACGTGTACTAGCGTCTATGTCAACACATCGACACACTACACTGCATAGCGTCCATACGATATAAAACGTAGCACATCAGTGAATATATACATATATATATAGTGTCAAGTTAAGATTACATTTATACATTAATTAACTAAGCCCCTAATGCGCATACACCTGGGAAAATTAGTAGTATTAAAATAGCTGTCATCAATATGGCGATTTATTAATAATCACTGTAAGGGACCTACATAAATAACCAATTAATAATGCTCATTGGAATTAAGATTATAATGGTTTCAAAAGAAGCTAAAAAATATTAAGGTTTAAAATCTAAAAATAGTATTGGCTTATGCTTATATGAGGTTAACTTCCCTACACATAATGTTATTCTATACAGTCGAATGTAGCATATGATACTATAAATAAAACAGGTTTACTAAATAAAAGCTAAAATCAATTAATCTTTAAAAAGTATACAAAAAGAGGCACTTAGATCACCATTACTAAGCTGCTGCGTGTATGGATATAAAACTACTTTAGAGGAATGTTAAAGCTTTGCACTCTTAAAAAATACACTATAGGTGGTAACCCTGATGGCAAGTATAAAAATAGAACCAATTGAACGAGGGATGAGCTTATAATAGAGGCTTGAAATACTAATAACAAAATAACAAATATATCAACCCATTCACATACAGGGTTAAGGCTATATTAGTAACCTGTCCACCCCCCTCACTGACTGACTTAATGTATTATCACTACATACTAAAAAGTCAATTTCAGTTGTTTGCATCTTTCTCTATGAAGAGCATATATAAGACTACGAGATACAGCTTCGATCTTAATACTAATGTCAGACTGTAAAATAATAGGTAACGATGGATGCGATATATCCATTAGAATCTGAGTCAGATACTTCTTTTGCTGATTGTGAAATATCACATCTTCTAACGCAATGTCTATACACCTGATAATATTACGTAGTGAGTCAATATATGGAATTCTCACGTGTTCTGTTGCTTTACAATTCAGCAGGAAATGTTCAATATCTTCGTCGCTTTTTTCACACAACTGACAACGTGGGCTTATTTGATGTTGGTTAAATTTACTACGGTTTGACTGCAGTATATAGACCCCAGACAGAAGTCTTGACTTAACATTTGCTTTCTGTATGGAGATTGGATCATACCCAGAGCTACTCCATATCGGGTGCACATTTCCAATATTCATTGATTTACAACTAAGAAATTTCATTGTTGATTTCCCAACTGACATTTCTTCTAATCTCTTACTCCAGAAAAGGTTTATCTTCATCTTTACATTGTTTTTCCATATAATTTTGCTTGGCATGTTTTCTATTAAGTCAAACACAGAGCCCAAATCATATAGTTCTTGGAGTTTAGCCGCGTAAATGAACCAGCTGCTGGATTTCGGTCCCTTTATAATCAGTTGTCTAATCGCTAAAGTTTTTTCAATATTGTCTTTATTTAAATTGTACTCTGACATAAATTTCCAACGGAACGAAACGCGGAAAAAAATCACCTCAAACATGGGGTTTTAAATAACCAATCAAACTGGGTAGTAAACTGGTGGTGACCTGGGGTTATATTTGAAAGTGAAGCTTGCGTAAATGAAAAATATTGCACCAGGGGACCAGGTTATGTATCCCGTGAGAAACTGACCAACACAAACGCATGCCCGGTAATAAACCTTCCTGTTATTTTTCGTATTGGAGTCAGTACTCTGTGACAATCATTATTGATCGGCCCACATAAAAAAAATATGCCGCAAATTTACACTAAAATTTGCGCGAAAAGTTGGATAACTCTGCCATATAGTGAGAAGAACTTTTTTTAAACACATTTAAGTTGTGATACCTACCATCCATTGTATATGTTTTCTTACTGAAAAATGTAGCAATATAGAGAAGCTTATTTAGTTCGAATGTTTAATTTTAAAAAGTCCATGAATTGTAAGCAACTCAACAAAATTAACATCAAAAGGCATGCAACTGTGGTCGATCAAATTTCACCCAAAATTTAAAAGTTGGTGCACACGTACTTCACAAGCCATAATTATAAATGCTACCTAAAACAGCCAGTTTCTATACGGCTAAAAGAAGCATAAGTTACGCACCTACACAGGAAAAATGATCCACTAAACGCAAACAATTACCGCCATGTAAGCAGCTTACCAGCATTCTTGCAAAATCTATGAAAAAAGTATTTTCAGATCAACCATTAGAACTTTTCATCAACATTTTTCGTGATTTTGTATTTACTCTCATGAAAGTTCATGGGTGTCAAACAACACTGCTAAAACTTCTTAAAGATTGGAAATCAGCTCTTGAAAAGAATCATTAAGTCGCAGCTATTTTGATAGGTCGGTCGACAGCATTCGATTGTCTGCCACATAAAATTCTTGTCAGTAAATTGTCTGCTTATGTAGAGTCCGTGAAATCATTTGAAAACTATCTCGCCGGCCGTAAGCAAATAAACTTCAGGGAGTGGTCAGTAGCTGGCAAATGATACAAAAAGGTGTTATCGAAGGCTCAATACTGGGACCCTTGCTTTTTAATATTTTTTATAAATGATATATTTTATTTTATTGAACACTTTATACAGATATGCTTACAATAACGCATTGCCTTATGTCAACGAAGATTACGATACGTTAGTTGATGTTTTAGAAGAAAAAGATGTTTTAAATTGATGGTTTACAATAAATTGTATGCAATCAAACCCATCAAAATTTCAAGCAATAGCTGATGGCAAGAAAACACATGCTAAACAAACTGTTTTTAAAATTAAATTTGCTAATATATTATGTGATGATGTAAAGTTATTTGGTGTTAATATAGACTACAAGCTTACGTTTAATCAACATGTTAAAACATAAAGCCGCATACCATTTAAGTGTTTTAAAACGTATCAGTTGTTTCTTATCTAAACTTAGTAAGCTTACTATTTGTCATACTTTTATTTTGTCAAATTTTACTTTCTGTCCACTTGCATGGTATGCATTTTTGCAGTGAAAAAAATACGACTAAGCCTGGAAAAACGGAGGAGAGAGCAATACGTTTATATATGAATTATAATATCACATATGAACATTTTTTACAGGTAGAAAAGTACCATCATTACAAATAAGAAGAATGCGCACTAGAATGTTTGACAATATTGTATAAAATGTCTCCACCATACATTTTAGCGATCTAGTTGGTTTTAAAAATAATAAATATAGTTTTAGGTATACAAATATTGTAGAAATTCTTAGAGTAAAGACAACAACCTATGGTAAGAATTCTTTAAGATATACTGTAGGTACTTTATGGACTAAATTACCAGATGATTTTATAAAAACAAAAAAATGAAGTTTTACTCAATTCAAAGCATTTTACAAGCACGGAATGGCAGCGAATGTAAATGCAACGCCTGTAGAAATACATTAACATCTGGATAATTTATTCTCTCCGTTTATATCCACTTTTTAAATATAATTATATAACATGCTTGTCTAAATATGTTTGATTTACTTCTGCATTTTTTGAGTGCCCTTAAACCCAGGTGGCAGATAGGGTAGACCCTCTAGTTTGGGGGTTGTCGGGTCATAATACGGAAAGCCTGGTCGCGGACAGTAGTGGGTAATGTGTAAGGAGAGTGCACGATAAGACCCCTTTTGTATATTTCAAATAAGAGTAGGCTCATTGTAGCCGCTACAAAAGGCTAAATTTTCCGTCCCTACTGAATACTCCACACTTTTTCAGGTTTTTTCCTGCACCGCGCTGATAATGTAATACGCCGTTTTCAAGATATATTCTATCACGCGATTTTATTTAGATCACTTTCCACAACGCAATATTTTTTACATCGTGTGAAACGGCATAAAACTCAACCCATTAATAGATTTATGTTTAGTGTGGCCTTTGCACCCCGGCACATCTCTGTTCATAAATTCTGCATGAAATGAAGTCCTCTCGTATCCATTCCCTTCTCACCCAATTACAAATTTATTTAATCTTGAACGTTATCAGCCTAGATATGACTTGTCTGCAGTGTCTGTAGAGTTAGCATGTATCGTAGTGAATTACTACATGTATTGTATGTAAACTAAGTATAGACTGTCACTGGCCAGTCGTGATGTAATTGTCATTATTAAAAACGCAAAATAAAAGGATTTAAATTGGAAGCCTTCTTAAACGAGTATAACAGTATATTATTCAGTTTAGTAATGAAAATCTATCATTATACAGCAAAAATCTGCTATGATATTTGATTGAAAGAACATGTAAATCATATTTTTAATATTTATCTTATCGAAATTAAACCTTGCACCTTTTTTCTGTTGTCGCCGGGGGAGAAATTGAAATATTTAATTACAATTATGTTTGTTTGTTTGTATGATGGTGTTTAACGCCACTTTCAGCAATTTTTCAGCTATATCATGGCGTCTAGTTTTTATTGGGCGAGGAAGCCGGAGTACCCGGAGAAAACCCCCGACCTGCGGTCGGAAAACTGGCAATCCTTGTCAATTAAGATTGGAGTCGAGTACACCCTACCTGCAGTGAGAATCGAACCCGCAATCTCAGTGTTGACAGACCACGTGATCAATAGTAGACGAACTACCTTAACCACTCGGCCACCGAGGCCCCTTAATTATAATTAGATTGTCTTAACATATACTCAGTATTTAATGTCTCCTTTCCTTTTTTCTGCACGTACTGTTAAAACAGTAATTGATCAGGTAATAAAACAGTTATTTCATATGTGATTTGGGAACAGTCTGTTCCCAAATCACATATGAAATAACTGTATACTGATGGAAAATAGAAGGGATTCAACTCCTTCTGGTTTTTGACACGCTCATACAGTACCTACACAGTAACAGTATACAGTTATTTCATATGTGATTTGGGAACAGTCAAACTGTTGGCCCGAGGTGGAGGGAATAGTGTTTTGAACTGTTGCCAGACTGTTCCCAAATCACATACGAAATAACTGTTTTATTACCTGATCAATTACTGTTTTAACAGTACGTGCAGAAAAAAAGGAACAAGAAAATAGCTTTGCCAATATGTAAATAATTAAACTTTTCTCATGATTTAACAATCTTTTAACTATGTCACACTGCCAACATTTTTTATGTCTGTATGTTTTCGTATTGTTTTTCTCTGTTATTTCGTCAAAAAAAAAATTAAGGAAACAGTCATTTTGCTATTTTAAACTGACAAAATGACGTCAGAGCCTACGGCCTCTGGCAACAGTTCAAAACACTATCCCCTCCACCTCGGGCCAACAGTTTGACTGTTCCCAAATCACATATGAAATAACTGTATACTGATGGACAACAGAAGGGATTCAACTCCTTCTGGTTTTTGACACGCTCATACAGTACCTACACAGTAACAGAATATACTGATACATCATAGGAAACAAATTTTCTGCAAGGTAAATTAACGGTATGTGTTGATGAGTACGTAGGAATTCATAAGTACAAACTTGAAATAATATGTAATTAATTAAAATAGCTATTGTTTATTGTTTAATACGGGATCGCGTGTTTTTTTTATTAATTATTCTTTAAATCGGGGTATACGCGAACGGACATAAATAAATTGCATGTGTACATGAATAAATTACATCCGTTCAATGAATGTAACGTTATTTACATAAATATTCTCTACACAAATATGAGATGTATCAAACTATCATAACGACTTTCAGGTAAAAAAGGTAAGCTTTGTTATTGTGTTTATTTGTATCCAGTATAATGTTATACGTCTTAAATTTTGTACTTTAAAATTGCACAGAAAAACGTCTTTCATTGATTTACAAAGGTCATCCCTATGTAGGGCATAGATAACAATGGAAAGAAGAGAACATTCTTGTAACTTGTAACTGGCAGCCGTTTTGTTAACATTGTGGTTTATATTCTACTTGATTAAATAAGATGTTTAGGCCTCTTTCATAAATGTTTCTGTAGATCCATACTGAAGGGTTACTGTCCATGGCGTCCTTGGTGGCGTTTATGCAACACCTCTCGTGGGGTTGAGGATTTGTGTAGCTATCGATAAGAATACACTCATTTTAGCCTCAAAATAAATAGTTTAAATTATGCCCAAACTCAAAGTCGGAAACCCCGTCCATTTGCGCTCTCGCTTTGCTACTACTTACCGACCGTGGACACACTTGTAGATATTTTCTCGTTTTCATGATTATTTAATGTCCTATTTTGATTGGTTGCTTGTATTTCCGGCTATGCATTTACAACTAATCAAAATAGTTTTATCCAATAAACGTCGTTTCCATTATGTTATTAATTTAATGAATATTCATGATATGATACATGAGTTAATTGGTTTGTCTTTATATGTGAATTGGTAAAATTGCATAAAATACAGCTTTTTGATAAAGTAACAATTTGAAAGAAACATTTGGCACACAAAAAAGCAAGAAACACTAAATACATTAAAAAAACAAGCAATACAAACTGTTTTCAACAAGCCTTAATATAAGGTATCAGGATATAAAAGTACATTGGTAGACCTTAATATAATTTTGTAATGTAGTTTTTGGTTATAATTTACTGTTAAAACACGCACACAAGACTTTAGACGAGTTGATAATACTACGAAAAATTTACAAACCACTGCATTATGAACCCTACCTATGTTATCTAGGTGAGCGTGTTGGGTTTTATTATAACGATTAGCAACTGTTTTTACGATGGAAACGTTCTGTTGGTTAGTTGGTTGGTTTGACAACGACCTCGTAAATATTTGTCAACATTATTTGCTTTTGTATATCCACCAAATTTTGTACGGGTGTGAAGTTAGCAGTGGGTTCGATATTCGATATTCGACATTCGAATATCGAACTCGCTGCTAGCAGTGGGTTCGATATTCGAAATTCTAATATCGAACTTGCTGCTAGCAGTGGGTTCGATATTCGATATTAATAAATACACATTATCAAATATAAGATAAAAAGATGTATAAAATTGCTATACATACTACCTATGGGAATTTTATACATCTGGAAAGGTTTGGTATGTAAGGAACCCAACAGCGTCAAATTTGAATATCGAACTGGTAAAAAATCAGTTACATGTGAATATGCACGAGTATGCCGAGAAATAACCACTTAGTTTTTTTATTCAAATCTATCCTGCTGTGGTCATCAGTGTTAATTAATATGCATAAGGCTTATCTGTAGCAAACTATATGTGTTCGTTACGCCACGGAAGCAATACATTTTCGTCTTTTACCCCGTTCTAATTTTTTATGAGTTAATTTTGAAAGTTAAAAAAATTGTGAAAGTTAAAGAAAGGTCATGTACAAACACATTTAGCACAAGGTATCGTGCTTTATACGATAGTGACTTACAAATACGAAAACTTTGTAAACGGACTGTTATTTCTCGCCAGTGATTGTATACCACTTTTCATTTTTAATAGAAAACTGGCTATAAACGCCCCCCCGCCGAGAATGTCAACTAGCATATACTTTGAGCTTACCTCCCTTTCCATTGATGTCTTTCTTTTTTTTTCTGTTTTAACGGTATATTTTGTATTTCAGTGTGTTTTCTAAACTGCCAGGAATGCTAAATTTTGATTTGATTAAAAACCAGAATAATTGTTGATATGATGTCACGTGACTTGCCTTTATATTACCGCGGAGATAGGTTTATATTTTCTTTTCTAGGGAGACCGTCGTCGGTTATGGACATATATTGATTGAAGCACGATCGTGGAATAATAATAAATGTTAATAAAAGGGCGTCGCGGATGACTGTAGTCGGAGATTTTGAAGATAATTGGTCAACGTAACGTTTCAAGAATTTCTCAACAACAACAAAATTACATCGGAAATTGTTCGGGACCACCCCTTCATCCTCTTTCAATCTTCATGAAACTTGGCAAAACAGTTGGCATTATATAGCTATAGATGCTGTCAATAGGAATTTAAGGCATCTGGACGGGTTCGGTATGTAAGGGAGCCCAACAGCATCAATTTGAATATCGAAATGGTAAAAAATCACTTAAGTGCGAATATGCTAACCTCGAGACCACCCCTTCATCCTCTTTCAATCTTCATGAAACTTGGCAAAACAGTTGGCATTATATAGCTATAGATGCTGTCAAAAGGAATTTAAGGCATCTGGACGGGTTCGGTATGTAAGGGAGCCCAACAGCATCAATTTGAATATCGAAATGGTAAAAAATCACTTAAGTGCGAATATGCGAACCTCGAGACCACCCCTTCATCCTCTTTCAATCTTCATGAAACTTGGCAAAACAGTTGGCATTATATAGCTATAGATGCTGTCAAAAGGAATTTAAGGCATCTGGACGGGTTCGGTATGTAAGGGAGCCCAACAGCATCAATTTGAATATCGAAATGGTAAAAAATCACTTAAGTGCGAATATGCTAACCTCGAGACCACCCCTTCATCCTCTTTCAATCTTCATGAAACTTGGCAAAACAGTTCGATATTCAAATTGATGCTGTTGGGCTCCCTTACATACCGAACCCGTCCAGATGCCTTAAATTCCTTTTGACAGCATCTATAGCTATATAATGCCAACTGTTTTGCCAAGTTTCATGAAGATTGAAAGAGGATGAAGGGGTGGTCCCGAGGTTCGCATATTCGCACTTAAGTGATTTTTTACCATTTCGATATTCAAATTGATGCTGTTGGGCTCCCTTACATACCGAACCCGTCCAGATGCCTTAAATTCCTTTTGACAGCATCTATAGCTATATAATGCCAACTGTTTTGCCAAGTTTCATGAAGATTGAAAGAGGATGAAGGGGTGGTCCCGAGGTTCGCATATTCGCACTTAAGTGATTTTTTACCATTTCGATACTAACAACAATTTCCGACGTAATTTTGTTGTTGTTGAGAAATTCTTGAAACGTTACGTTGTCAAATAATCTTCAAAATCTCCGACTACAGTCATCCGCGACGCCCTTTAATTAACATTTATTATTATTCCACGATCGTGGTTCAATCAATATATGTCCATAACCGACGACGGTCTCCCTAGAAAAGAAAATATAAATCTCCGCGGTAATATAAAGGCAAGTCACATGACATCATATCAACAATTATTCTGGTTTTTAATCAAATCAAAATTTAGCATTCCTGGCAGTTTAGAAAACACACTGAAAGACGAAATATACCGTTAAAACAGAAAAAAAAAGAAAGACATCAATGGAAAGGGAGGTAAGCTCAAAAGTATATGCTAGTTGACATTCTCGGTGGGGGTGTGTTCTTTTTCCGTTTATAGCCAGTTTTCTATTAAAAATGAAAAGTGGTATACAATCACTGGCGAGAAATAACAGTCCGTTTACAAAGTTTTCGTATTTGTAAGTCACTATCGTATAAAGCACGATACCTTGTGCTAAATGTGTTTGTACATGACCTTTCTATAAAAAATTACAACGGGGTAAAAGACAGAAAATGTATTGCTTTCGTGGCGTAACGAACATATATAGTTTGCTACAGATAAGCCTTATGCATATTAATTAACACTGATGACCACAGCAGGATAGCTATGAATAAAAAACTAGGTGGTTATTTCTCGGCATACACGTGCATATGTGAATTTAATGTATTCAGCATTAAATTCCTTTATCGAAGGAAGACTGACTAGTATAGTTGTTGGCTGTTGTTGCTTTCGCTCTAGTATCCCTTAAACACATGATTGGTGATTGGTTAAACCTGTCTTAAAATAGAAAAACCAAATCGAGGTTCGGTCTTTTTGAAAATCGTCTGCAAGGAGGTGACAGGAAAAATGTCGGTTTGGCAATCTAAATTTTTTAATCCTTATTAATCTTCCATTCAACAACACTTCTTTGGAAGAAAAATTTGTTTAATTATCTTCCAAACCCAGAAATCTCGAAAAATGTTATTTGGTTTCAGGATGGTTTAACAATTTCTTTAATTTTATTACATCTGGGACGGGAAGCATCGTGGAGCTCCCGACATTTTATCAATATCTTGTAATTCTATTTTCATATTTCCCCTAAACAATAATAATAATAATGTTATGTTATGGACATATTAATACGAGTAAAGCATTTCTATTTAAATAAAAATAGGAATAAAGCCCTGCTTCCCTCCTATCACGGTCACAGCTTTTTTTTGACAGTAAAATAATTGATAAAAGTGGTAAACTTCTTGAATACGTGTCAAGAATCTGGATTAAAAATACTAAATGGTAGAACAATTGGAGATTTATTAGGAAAATACACTTTTGCGTTACATGTAATGGATGTAGTGTTGTGGACTATATTATTGTTTCTAATGATATATTTTTGCTGATTTTACGGTACATGATTTCACTTCTTTATGAAACCATTGTATGTTAGTTGTTCATTGTTAACAAATGTTCATGTAAAGAGCAGCTTTCAAAATTCATTGGAACCACTTCCATGTAAATTTATATCGACAAAGAATCGGTCTAACTGTATTCCCAGAATATAAATAGCATTGAAAGTAAACAAAAACTTGATACATTTATGACAACTAAATATAATGACATTAATTTGTCTACTGATTCCTTAACCACAATTTTACAAGAAAATGCAAAAAAAAATCAGCTAAAATTGTTAAACCCCCTAGCAACATTAAAAAAAATAAATAAATAAAATAAAATAATAAAAAAAAAAATAAATAATAATAAAATATAATAAAACTAGACACTGGTTCTCAGATTCATGTAAAGATCTCAGGAACACAGAAAAAATTATGAAAAACTTGTAAATAAATTTCCCGGAAAAGATTAATATAGGAAAAATTCTATTCATTTAGATCAAAATACAGACATCTTTGCAAATTTGAAGAAAAGTCATATAAAAACAAAATTTGTTCTGAATTAAGTAACAACTGTGCTAAGATCCAAATGTATTTTGGAACATTATAAACTTGAAAGGGAATCAGCTGGTCAAATTGAAGACACTGATATTCCAAAGGAAGAATTCATATCATTTTACAAAAAACTAAATAAAGCTGACACTACATATAGTAATAAACAACAAAATATCACTCGGGAATTTGAGACCTTAAAATCAAATATTAACTTCTCAGTCTCAGGTGAGTCGAACAATGAAATCACCTGTGAGGAGATGATAAAAGCAATTAAATTACTTAAAAATTGTAAAAGTGCATCATCAGACCTCATCTCTAATGAAATGCTGAAGAATAGTACCACAGCATTAATTAAACCACTCCGTAAACTTTTAAATTTTTTCACATGGTATCTTCCCTAAATCTTGGAATGAAAACTATTTAGTTTTATTACATAAAAAAGGTAATAGATTTGACCCTAATAATTATATGGGAATATCTATCAGCTCAAACTTGGGAAAATTATTTAATAAGATTATATACAATCGACTTTTGGAATTTATGAATAATCACTTTCTAATAAGTAAGAACCAAATAGGATTTAAAGAGAAGTGCAGGACTTCTGATCACATTTTTACTCTAAAAACTATTACAGATAACTATAAAATGAAAAATCAAAGTGTTTGCAGCCTTCACTGACCTAAGAAAAGCCTTTGACACAGTGTGGAGAATCGGTTTTTATTTATAAACTGCAAAAACATAACACTCTTAATGAAATATTTAAAATTATATACTCCATGTATACTGACACTATGTAAAATTAGATTTTCAAATGATCTAATTGAGCCATTTATATCTGAAAGAGGTGTTAAACAAGGTGATGTTTGGAGTCCTCTTCTCCTTAACTTTTTTATAGATGATATAACAAAAAAAAAACTGGAAAACAACATATATTACCCAGTGGTCTTGGGTGGTATTAGAGTAAGCATTCTTCTTTATGCTAATGATATTGTACTAATATCTCAGAGTAAGGAAGGGTTGCAAAACTGTCTCGTTGCCATGCAGGAATACTGTTCAATATGGCATTTACATGTAAATACTGATAAATCCAAAGGAGTAGTATTTAATTCGAATGGTAAAACCTTTTTAAACCAATTAAAATATAAAATTTTATATATCTAGAAACAGTATCTCAGTACTGTTATCTAGGCATTTTAATAAAATGTAATGGCAACTTTAATCTAGCTATTAACACATTGATGGAAAAAGCCAAAGAGCATATTTTGAAAATTAAAAAGCTAATTGGATTAAATAACCCTTGCAAATTATTAGAAAAGCTCTTTGATACACTAATTTTACCCATTATCAGATACTGCAGTTAAATATGGGGTATTTTCTCCAACTTTAAAGATACTGAACCATTTGAAAAATTATATCTTAATTTATAAAAGAAATTCTAGGTGTACATTGCAAAGCTACTAATGATGCATGTCGAGCTGAACTATGTCGACTTCCCTTAAAAAGTAAATTCTGTACTCAAGCATCAAATATCTAGAATATATTATTGACTCGGAAAATTCTTTAGTAAAAACTAATTTTGAAAATTCCGTTCACTCAACCAATTGGTTTATCAAACTGAAAACAGTATTAAATAATTTCGGTTTTTCATGATTTAAGCTCACTTAAACAATACTTAAATCAAATAAAAATTAGATTAAATGATCAAAATCTCCAAAACTAGAATTTTTTTCAAAATTTTTGTTTTTAAATGGGATGCAGACCTCGCTATTTAGATATCTTAAAGAAAGCTAAAGACAGGACTGCTCTTTGTAAAATGCGTTTCAGTGCTCATAATCTAATGATAGGAAAGGGAAGATACCAAAAACTAAATAGAAAAGATGGAAACTGTCTAGTTTGCAATGCAGGAGAAATTGAAAATGAAGAACACTTTCTGTTGCATTGCAAACATTATAAGCTGATAAGAAGTACATTTCTTAAGAAAATCAAAAGTTTAATCCCAAATCTTTTAACAAATCCCTATTATGCTTTTTGTTGAATAGCAAATCTGAATTTTGTCTAAAAATTACTGCTACATTTATTTTAGAATGCTTTGAATTAAGAAGAAGTTGTATCATATAAAACGTAATTTTAATTGGTTATATCATCTGTATACTATATAATATAATATAATAATAAATTCAATTAATGTAAAGAATTGTATTACATTTGTATAACACACTTTGTATTGATCCTTTAAATTGTTGTGCCTTAACATGTACTGTACCATGAGTCTGTGCTAGTAAATATTTGTAGTCGTATTTGTATTTTGTCCACATTTTCTTTTAACATATATTATTGTTCTGTATTCACAGGAATGAATACACCTTAATTTTCTGCAACTATTTATGTTAATAAAGGCACCAGTCATACCGGACCCACGTTAACTAAGACTGGTTACAAAATTTATGGAACTACCGGCATCAGTTTTATTTTACATTTCTTTTATGGTAACCGTTGTTTTTGCAACAATTTATGATATGGCCAGTTAAAATAAATGAATTACATGTATCTCCGGCAATTTTTATTATCAAAATAATTTAACATCTTATTTCTTGGCACACGCCAGCTGGTCGTCCATAGTTCTGCGTTTTAGAGGCCCAGACTTGATCCAACACGCAGTGGGCACCGGACTACCTGTTTAATTCAAAGACTAATTTCACATTGGTATGGCAACTCATTCCTCCATGGAAATAATTGTCAACTGAAGATATAAAATCTCTTGGAATGCAGAAATCCAATGTTTTATTAGAATCCCTTCATGTAACTAAATTTTAACTGTTTACACATAATTTACACTTTATATCTTTATAAACGTTTGTTGCTTTTAATTCTAGTATATACATGCATATTAGCAAAACACTACAGATTCCGAATGCTATACAAGTATGGCAGGTCAAACATCTTGTAATATATTTTGCTAAATCGTTAATGAAATTGGTACTTCGCTTCTTTTTTCTCGAATATTTCCAGGTATTGGGTCAGCTTGGAGCTTGTGAATTGAGGAGCCTTGCAAGGAAACACAAGTTCTGCCTTGTTTGCTTCAGTTGGTTTGCTTATACATCATAAGGAATGCATTAACTCAATGGTTATATTGGAACCTTTATTAAATTGGAAGACCCTCCAAAAATTTATTATGATAAATATTGGGCGGAAAGATCTTGGTAATGTATTGGTTAGAATGCAATTCTGGATGTTATTATTCTCTGGTCGCTGGAAATTTTTAAGTAATTTGACAAATCGTGTTCGTGTTATTGACCAAAAAATGTTACATAAACAAATATTTAGACAAATCTACATGCTGCAATTATTTAGATTACTATGACATATACATACTAAAAATTCGTATTAAATTGGAAGACCCTCCAAAAATTTATTATGATAAATATTGGGCGGAATGATCTTGGTAATGTATTGGTTAGAATGCAATTCTGTATGTTATTATGCTCTGGTCGCTGGAAATTTTTACATAAACAAATATTTAGACAAATCTACATGCTGCAATTATTTAGTTTACTATGACAATGCATTTGACAAATGCATACTAAAAATTCCTAATTGTATATCTGTTTTGCAAATATTTAGTTAAATTTATATACTAGAGCAAGTTTTCCCACCGTAGGTCGGGATGCTCTCCGGCTTTCTCCCCCAATAAAAAACTGAACGCCATGATATAGTTGAAAAATTGCTGTAAGTGGCGTTCAACAACATTCAAACCAACAACATAAGTATACTAGAAGTTCTGAATTTGTATATACATTCAAGCACAGACACTCATGTGCTATTTCAATTTGTTATTCACATTTATATTGATGTAGATATGCCATATATATACTAGAAATATATTATATTGAATATAACAGTGCTATTTGAATTTCAATTTGTTATTTATATATATAAATATGCCATATATATACTAGAAATACATTATATTATATATTAGTTATATATCAGTTATACATTAGTTATAGATATATATTTAACAGTATTGGCACAGCTGTGCAGTTCAAACCCCCCCATTCTGTGGCGGTTGCCTGAAACGACACATGACGAGCATCTGTCATTTCAGTCAATTTGGCAGATTTTTCACTGCACTGGCCCCCCTTTTTATTAACTGTCAACTAGCAAATATCTAAATTCTGGAGTAACCTCTGTTTCCCAGGGTTGCTCATCCCCCATATATATCAGTTGCTAATTCATTTATGGTCTGCCATCAAGTTGCGGCGACCAATATATAGACTTGAACTTGAATCTTATCTTATATTTCAAATATATATATTTATTTATTTATCTATTTATTTATCTATTTATTTATTTATATATATATTATTGTACTTGTATAATAAAGCTGTGGCCAAATACTGCCAATCTAGATCTTTGTTTTTATTCAGCATTCTCTGAGATAAGTGAATTTAATGTATTCAGCATTAAATTCCTTTATCGAAGGAAGACTGACTAGTATAGTTGTTGGCTGTTGTTGCTTTCGCTCTAGTATCCCTTAAACACATGATTGGTGATTGGTTAAACCTGTCTTAAAATAGAAAAACCAAATCGAGGTTCGGTCTTTTTGAAAATCGTCTGCAAGGAGGTGACAGGAAAAATGTCGGTTTGGCAATCTAAATTTTTTAAACCCTCCCACCCACCTCCATTACATAAACGCACAACGTTAATACATTTTGTAATATATTTTGCTAATCGTCTTGTTAATGAAATTGGTACTTCGCTTCCTTTTCTTGAATATTTTCAGGTATTGGGACAGCTTGGAGCTTGAGGATTGTGGAGCCTTGCAAGGAAAAAGCACAGTCTTGTATTGCCGTGGAGTGTGAGAAGAGTGCAAATGGTGGTTTCGGACAATAAGGCAGATTTTTCACTGCACTGGCCTCCTTTTTATTAACTGTCAACTAGCAAATATCTAAATTCTGGAGTAACCTCTGTTTCCCAGGGTTGCTCATCCCCCATATATATCAGTTGCTAATTCATTTATGGTCTGCCATCAAGTTGCGGCGACCAATATATAGACTTGAACTTGAATCTTATCTTATATTTCAAATATATATATTTATTTATTTATCTATTTATTTATCTATTTATTTATTTATATATATATTATTGTACTTGTATAATAAAGCTGTGGCCAAATACTGCCAATCTAGATCTTTGTTTTTATTCAGCATTCTCTGAGATAATCACATGTAACTGATTATTTACCAGTTCGATATTCAAATATGACGCTGTTGGGTTCCCTTATATACCAAACCTTTCCAGATGTATAAAATTCCCCTATGTAGTATGTATAGCAATATTATACATCTTTTTATCTTGTATTTGATAAAGTGTATTTATTAATATCGAATATCGAACCCACTGCTAGCAGCAAGTTCGATATTAGAATTTCGAATATCGAACCCACTGCTAACTTCACACCCGTAAATTTTGTTGAGTAATGAGAGACCCTCTAAACGAGCGGAATAATTTCGGCTATATAACATTAAGTATTCTGGGTGTCATGTCAGATAAAAAATTTCGCAAATTAAGAAACTCCGAAGTGTACCCAAGGAAACTCGCAACCACCCCTAAAATAGTCCAGAGATGTGCATTGCAGAATCAAAGCAGCCAATACATTTAATATGTTATAAATTTATTTTCAATACTATAAGACATTGCTTTTTAAATACAGCTCCAATATAAAAATTACACTGGATAATAAATTCATGATGCAGTTTGGCGCAGCAATATATAAAAAAAGAGCGTATTTCCTTTCCTTCAGGCAAAGTTTATTTACAGAGCCGTTGTCATTTCAAATTTCAGTTAAAAAAGAAAACATGACATATACCGAAAAATCTGATGTGTCATCCGAGGGAATACCTCTGAAGAGACGACTTGGGTTCTTTAGTGGGGTATCGCTTATTGTTGGAACAATTATATAGTAAGTGTTGACGTAGGTTGTATAGTGTTTTTTGCGTTACAAATGAAAACTGCTTACCGCGTATGGTTCAGCTTATGTTCCTTTTTTAGATCAAGAAGGGACCTTTTTGAAATCAATAATTATTTCCCCGAGATATTCAGCGTTTTGAAATAAAGCGGTTTTTTAATTTTGAACGGGCGATTTTTCATACTAAAATTTGACCTTAATTAGAACGGAACTGTACTTTAGGAACAATCGATTGTTGTCTACTCGAAATCCTTCGGGTGATGTCGTCTGCAGTTTAGGCGGGAAAAGTCTCGCGGTTTGTCCGAATACCATTGAACGTCACGAAAGCAGACGAACATTTGTAAACATCGTAAGGTCCCTTAAGAAACAAAAATGGCTGACTTATTATGTGAAATTTCCGTAGCAAAAGTCAAGGACGATTTGTAACAACTCAAATACATTGGCATACTATAAAACATGGACAGGTTGTTGTATCTACGTTTTTTCTACTGAATTTTCGTAATAACAAGGTAAAATATAAAATAATGAAAAAATGATAGCAAACAATTTTTTCCAAGGGGGGTTGGCATTTAGTATAGGTATATTGTAAGCAACTGCATGCCGATGTTGTTTACTGCAAACAAGGTTAAGTTCACACAAGTCATATAGTTTATTTACTGATATTTGTAATCGTGATCGCTATCTCTATAACAAAAGACAGCCAAAAGAAACTTTTATGAAAACAACTATTGTTTTTTTTTAAAAAAGAGAACATTTGTAATGAGAAGTTATATCAATCATTTACAACCGAAAAACTATAACACGTAAAGCCGCTGTCGTGAAGCAGAAGATGACTGACCAAACAAGCGCATGACAACTAAGATTATCTTCAAAATCAATCTCAACATTATGTTCTAAAAACGTTGATTTGAGTTTGAAATGAATCTATTTTAATTGATTTCTATGCACATGGTTTCAGATATTTCTTTCTCATAAGTTATTGGTTATTATAAAATACAACGTATACTCAGAAATATCAAAATATAGATATTTATTAATAAGATGGAAGACGTCAACAATTTGTTTAATGAATATCAATTTAACGAGGATTCAACGTGTTTTCACACTATTCCACAAATGATGTGGCGCTGGTGAGAAAAGGTTATTAAGTAAGTTCAATAGTAAAATATGTTATCCATGACAGGGGCATGTAACATATTTTTCAACGTTCTACGCCATAGATTTTTAACTACAATAGGTTATATTTTAGGTTCTGGTATATTTGTTTCACCAAAAGGTGTTTTCCGAAACACGGGCTCAGTTGGATTATGTCTGGTTGTATGGTGCGGCTGTGGAGTCATATCCATGGGTGGTAAGCCAAAGTATTACACAGATTTAATCTGTTACCGCAGTGATTGCACGTTTGGATTTATAAACAATATTCGTACAATGTCGAAAATAAATATTTTATTTGTACGAGCCGTAGAAACAGGTAAAAGAGCAATAGGACCTGGAAATTTAGGCGCGTATTCTAGCCCGACGTCACAAAATATCGTATTCTACAACATGTTGCAAACCAAAACATAATACTAAATATCGTTAGAAGTGATGACAAGGGCATAAAGGAAAATTCATCTACCTTACAGCAAATGTAATGATTTCAGGATTAATGGATATATTGCGGGATCCGCATTAAATTATTAAAGTAAAAGTCTGATCCCAGTTCTCGTTTGAACACTTTCTGGCTATATCAAATGATAATTGTTTCTTCGTGTGTTAATCATATACTTATTATAAATAATATAAATGTTGTTCCATAAGTGACACGGGTCATTCTTATAAGTCATTGATAAAAATCTTCTCCTAATAAAGCTACTAAGTCTCTAAAAGGTATATTTATATATAAACAATTCGAACTGGTCATGTCGTCAAGTTTTGTTTCCAAAGTTTAACGATTAACGAATTATTCACAAATTATTCAACTCTTCTTGTCGCGGCAAACCCTGTTAATTTTGCTGTATTCAGAAGATGTCTGTAAAAGCAACTATTTTATTTGTTGACGTCTGCACGATGACAAACGTAACATGAAGAATGGATAAAGATATTAAAGTCGGGACCGGTTCGCCAAATTTGGCGGTTCAGGCGTGAGTTAACTTCGACATTATAATAAAAGGGCAATCTACAAGTATAATGAGTATATCTTTTTATCATTTTGCAGCTGCCCTTGTATATGCAGAACTTGGCCTTCTAATTCCCAAGTCCGGAAGTGATTTTGGATACCTGTTGACTGCATTCGGCACATTTCCAGCATTTATGTATTCTTGGACGCAAATGATTATTTTCCCAGCAGGTCAAGTTATCAAAGCTTTAACAGTCGCTGAGTATCTTTCTAGGGCGATTTTAGATGATTGTGGTCGAAATATTTTAACCAAGAAAATGTTAGCAGCATTAGCTTTATGTAAGTAACGTAGTCCATAAAAAATGTATAGTAAGTATTAATTTGTTTTGTGTGAACTATAGCTTATATAAAATTCTTTAATTAACTACTACCTCATACATGTTAAATTTTAAATGGATATTATTTACGGAATACTTAAAATTTCTGAACAGGTTATACGATATAATATGATTTGGGTCTGTTAACGCCTAATAAACCGCGAATCGGTTTATGAATGTTGTAAACATAGCCAACCCATATTTAATCGTTTAATTTATTTAGAAATTTGAAATATTCCTTATGATTTAATTAATTTATACTATAAATCTTGACAACGTTAAAAACAGCAATGACGTCATAGAACTATTTGAATTTTAATGGCGTAAGAATAGTACGCGTAACCAACGCTAGTTATATGGTATAATACGGGTTTCTTCATTTAAATGGGCCAATCAGATTTCAGCTAATAAGCTAATAAAGTAAATTAAATTATTAATATTTGTTCAATATCGGATTTTATCTCATGCTGATACTACAGTTTACGCCCAGACTTTTCATCTTACACCACCATTAAAACGAAACCATTTAAAAATAAGCATTATCTTTATCTTTATTTTGTAGTAACTGTCGGAATAACAAACTGTATCAGCGTTCGCCTTGCTGTGCGAACACAAATTGTGTTTACGACGTTAAAGTTGGTAGGACTTGTAACAATTATAGTTGGTGGAATAGTAACAATAGTGCAAGGTGCTCGTAATTAATATAAAACAGAAATATTTACATTTATATTTTATGCATGCGTTTGCAAACGAAATTGTGTTTCAGGTTAGTAGCAAGATTTCGCACTATTCAACAGCAAACATGCACTAATACAAACATATAATAATACATTATTGAATACAAACACATATTGTAAATGACACTGTAAACATTATGGAATACAAACACATATTGTAAATGACACTGGATACATTATTAATCCAAACACGTATTGTAAATGACACTGAATACATTTTTGAATACAAACACATATTGTAAATGACACTGGATACATTATTGAATACAAAAACATATTGTTAATGGCACTGAGTACATTATTGAATACAAACAAATATTGTAAATGACACTAGCTAAATTATTAATCCAAACACATATTATAAATGACACTGGATACATTATTAAATACAAACACATATTGTAAATGACACTGGATACATTATTGAATACAAACACATATTGTAAATGACAATGTAAACATTATGGAATACAAACAAATATTGTAAATGACACTGGATACATTATTAATCCAAACACATATTGTAAATGACACTGAATACATTTTTGAATACAAACACATATTGTAAATGACACTGGATACATTATTTAATACAAACACATATTGTAAATGACACTGAATACATTATTGAATACAAACACATATTGTAAATGACACTGGACACATTATTAATACAAACACATATTGTAAATGACACTGGATACATTATTTAATACAAACACATATTGTAAATGACACTGGATACATTTTTGAATACAAACACATATTGTAAATGACACTGGATACATTATTTAATACAAACACATATTGTAAATGACACTGAATACATTATTGAATACAAACACATATTGTAAATGACACTGGACACATTATTAATACAAACACATATTGTAAATGACACTGGATACATTATTTAATACAAACACATATTGTAAATGACACTGAATACATTATTGAATACAAACACATATTGTAAATGACACTGGATACATTATTCAATACAAACACATATTGTAAATGGCACTGTAAACATTAGGGAATACAAATGTCAGTTTCAAAGAAAATGGATGTTTCTTATTTTGTTGTTTTAATGAGAACATATCATTCTGCTTTGGGATTTATTACGCGAAAGTATTTTCTTGGATTTATTTTCGTGACAGTATTTTTCTTGGGATATATTTTTCTGGATTAGTTTTCTGACGGAACCATGCGATCATACCGATAGGTTTCTTGCTATAATTTCTAGAGTTTTCTTGGTTATTTTTCACAGTCGATGATTTTATGACATTGGGAACATATATTTAACATATTTACATTAATGTGGGATCAACTGCAGTGCAATGATAGGACGATTTCATCAAATAATTGTAATGGTAATTTAAGTAATTTTGTTCATTAAAATATTCCTTTATCAGCCCAGGTGCCTGATAAGATAAAAAGTCAAATTTGGGTGGGGGAATATGTAGATCTTAATTGTATTCAGGGTGATGAAAAATAATTTAAATTGGTGTTAACAGGTCAGGAAAGAATGGAAAAGGGTTAGGGTTAAAGAATAAAGTAGTAATAAACAACTAAATATTGACCAGTGGTTGTCGACGTTTTTCATTTTTACTTTAGTTTATCATACAATGGTATTCAAATGAAATTGAAGAAATTTTACGTTACATCGAAAACAGTAAGGCGCCTGGAGAAAAAAGGGGGGGGGGGTAAATTGGCGTTATTACGACGAACAATTTATAAAGCTAATGCAAAATTGGACCAGGTCAATTTACCTTTTTTCTAAGCAGCAAAGTCAGTCCCAAATGCTTATTCCAAACAGTTATTATATATATCAATCAGGGAATTAGATTCACTTGCAGCCTTGATGTTTATAATGTTACCATGGTACACCCTGCAGTTGCTCACTGTCAATCCTCAAACCCATCAAGCACAAATGTGGGTTTACATTTACATAAATTTCGCAGTTGACTTGGGTGTACTGAATTTTTATTTATTAGGAATTACCTGGAAGGCCATTTTGGCGTCGGTTGTTTGATCTTGATATTGGAATAAAACAACCGTTTAATCATATATAAGATTAAGAAGGCATTGCTAAGATGATTTAAAGGTCTGGCTTAACTTCTTGCAGCATTTTAATGGCAAATATTTCTTTCTTGATGTCGGATGGCTAATGTCTGATACAATTAACTCTATACCGATGCGTCCGGATCAATAGGGTACAGTGCTGTTTTTGGTAATTCCTGGTTTTATGGAAGTGGAATGGCGAGTGGTTAGGTCAAAATATAACGTTATTGGAATTTTACCCATTTGAAAATGCATTTGAAATTTGGGGACAGTTTTTTTTTTTTTAAACAAGTAAATTCTGATATGTGTGACAACCAGGCTTTGGTCCAAGTCATAAATAAATGAACAAGTAAGGAACCAAAGTTCATGTATCTAATGATCAAGAAGATTGGTGTTACAGGCATTGAGGCTAAACATTCATATCTAAGCACAGTATTTGATTACCAAAGAAAACATGTTGAGTGATGCACTTTCTCGTTCAAACATTCCGGTTTTCAAGACGTTTTTCCCGACGGCGGATGCAAATCCAATGACAATACCACCACTCCCTTTATTGCCCATTTGAAATATGTTGCTCAAGAACTTTTGACATCATCACTGGCAGTGTCAACAAGGAGGTCCTATACAAGAGTATGGAAACTATTTATGAATTTTGTATAGAACATTTAGATAGGTAGTGCGTCAAAAAGGCTTCAGCAACTCTTTTATCCTATAATTCTACAATAGGGTATGGGCATAAAATGTTTAATAGTCCTCTTTCATCGTTAAGCAGCTGCCAAAAGGCAGTTTAAAACTGCGACCTTCTGACAACCTTCTGGCTACCAACCACAAAATCATTACTGCATAGAATGGTATCGGAAGTCTTAAAACATGATACCAGGTTTTATCAATCCCTATACATTGCTATGTTTTCTGGTTTTTACGACTTGGATAGTTTACTGACTCAACACATGCTCAATAGGAACAAGTCATTGCTTGAATATCGACGATATTGCTTTTTCGAAGGAAAACAATTCGATGTAATGTTTAATCATACACTTTAAACATTTAAGTTCAGGTTCATTTTCAATTATTGTTATTAGGCCCAATATCCATCAAACTTATGTCCCATCAAATGAGTTAAAACATTGCTGACATACAGAGGTTCGGAAAGTGGCCCTCTTTTTTTGTCATCCTAACCTAAAACCTATTTCAAGAAAAGAATTTGGAGATAAATTAGAAAACCTTATCCATACTTTAGGTTTGCACAATGACTAAACCACACACAGTTTTCGGTACGGTGCATGTACTTTTGCAACGAGTTTAGGTTTGACAGATTCACAGCTGCAGTCGTTAGGAAGATGGAAATATAAGTTTTTGAAATATTTAAGACCCAGTTAATTACACTAGTCACAATCATGCGAGCACGAGCACAGCGGTCGGTGGTTTACGTGTTTTTCTCATGAGAAAACGCGACATAATTTTATAATACAGATTTTAATAGGGTTCAGTTTATAAGAATGGTAATAAATTAGGCATCTGGGATTGTAGGTGTGGACAGATGTTTTTTAATGATGTTTTGATTTTAGATAGGGTAATCATTTGTGAAACGCTTAATTATAATTGAATTATAAAAAAGAGTTTATGTTATTTTAATTTGTTGACATTGTATACAAATGTTTCATGGTATTTTATCGTTATATACAATGTAGTTGACTTTTATTGTGAAATAGTTTTTATGTTATGATAAAAGCGATTGATTTGTATAAAAATGTTTCACGGTATATTATCGCTTTCCCTTTTATCCCTAAAAATGAGGGTTTTGGGGTTTTAGTGCGAATGTACCAGTGATAACCTATATTGAATTTTATGTTTCCCACACACAGCTTGGGTGGGGAGGACCTTGACGGTCCAGTGGCGATTTTTGAACCCTACTTTCGCATCCTATCAAAACTAAGGAGGCGTGGCTAACGATTGATAAAACATGCGTGTGATAAATTCAAAGCACTTCAATCAGATTATCGAAAACGGTTTATTTAACTTGTGTTAATTTGAATTGTTTTTGTTTTTATATTTGTGTTCAGTTACAATTTGTGAGACATTTTAATTGTTTAATCGTATGTTTCATGGCGACCATGAGCAGCCATCAGCAAAAATCTGTCATTTATGTATATAATTTGTGTTGCATTTTATTGTTTTTGTTTGTTTGTTTGATGGTGTTTAACGCCACTTTCAGCAATTTTTCATCTATATCATGGCGTCCAGTTTTTATTGGGGGAGGAAGCCGGAGTACCCGGAGAAAACCCCCGACCTGCGGTAGGAAAACTGGCAATCCTTGTCAATTAAGATTGGAGTCGAGTACACCATGCCTGCAGTGTTGCATTTTAATTGTTTCCAGGTGGAATTGTAAAATTTAACATGTACAAGTGTGTTTCCAGGCGAGCATGAGCAGCCAGGAGTATATTTTTGTCTTTATTTATCGACGGCTAGGTGCTTCTTGTGTTGATATAATAAATCCGTGCAGCTTCGGGTGGGGGATCTGTCGATCTTGCGGCCATTGTGGAGCCCCCACCTTTGCATTGCTTGTAAATATTAGATGACCATAAGTAGATAATAAACTTCGGCCACAATTGGTGGCCCATTTTCTTCCAAATTTATGTGTTTTCTTATTTATTTGCAAACAAGCTCGCTGCACGTAGAAAATACAAATGAATGAGTTGAAAATCAAGTCAGATGATTTGTATTTCTTGGAATGAGCTCAAGTTGCATAAATATCAGTTTATTTGGTAAAATAAACTGTTTTATGCACGAGCGATCGATGGTTTTCCCTTATGGGTACCTCATTTGAGTAATGTCCTTCAATGTATGTAGGTAAACCCCAATTAGAACTTAAGTCCTTGAACGCACGTTTGTAAACCCCATTATAACAGGACATTAGATCTAATATCATACGGTTTGTTTTTTCGACACTGAATACGTTATTGAATGCAAACACATATTGTAAATGACACTGAATACATTATTGAATACGAACACATATTGTAAATGACACTGGATACATTATTTAATACAAACACATATTGTAAATGACACTTGATACATTATTGAATACAAACACACATCGTAAATGACACTGGATACATTTTGTCAAGTGGGGCGATTTTGCTTCAGGTGGGGGCGTTTTTACAGGGGGCGATTTTACAGTGGGGGCGATTTTGCAAAAAGTGGGGGCGTTTTTGACGGGGGCGATTTTACCGTGGGGCGATTTGACTTGTATTCCATTATTGAATACAAACATATTGTTAATGACACTGAATACATTATTGAACACAACACATATTGTAAATGACACTGGATACATTTATTAATGCAAAAACATTGTAAATAACACTGGACACATTATTTATACAAACACATATTGTAAATGACACTGGACACATTATTTAGACAATCACATATTGTAAATGACACTCAACACATTATTTAGACAATCACATATTGTAAAAGACACAGGACAGATTATCAATACAAACACATATTGTTAATGACACTGGAAACATTATTAATACAAACACATTGTAAATGACACTGGATATATTTATTAAAGCAAACACATATTGTAAATGACACTGGACACATTATTAATACAAACACATATTGTAAATGACACTGGACACATTATTTAGAAATCACATATTATAAAAGACACTGGACACATTATTAATACAAACACATATTGTAAATGGCACTTGACACATTATTTAGACAAACACATATTGTAAATGACACTTGACACATTATTTAGACAAACACATATTGTAAATGACACTGGACACATTATTAATACAAACACATATTGTAAATGACACTGGACACATTATTTAGAAAATCACATATTATAAAAGACACTGGACACATTATTAATACAAACACATATTGTAAATGGCACTTGACACATTATTTAGACAAACACATATTGTAAATGACACTTGACACATTATTAATACAAACACATATTGTAAAAGACACCTGACACATTATTTAGACAAACACATATTATCAAAGACACTGGACACATTATTAATACAAACACATATTGTAAATGGCACTTGACACATTATTAATACAAACACATATTGTAAATGACACTGGACACATTATTAATACAAACACATATTGTAAAAGGCACTTGACACATTATTTAGACAAACACATATTGTAAATGACACTTGACACATTATTTAGACAAACACATATTGTAAATGACACTTTACACATTATTAATACAAACACATATTGTAAATGGCACTTGACACATTATTTAGACAAACACATATTGTAAATGACACTTGACACATTATTAATACAAACACATATTGTAAAAGACACCTGACACATTATTGAATACAAACACATATTGTAAATGACACTGGACACATTATTAATACAAACACATATTGTAAATGACACTGGACACATTATTTAGAAAATCACATATTATAAAAGACACTGGACACATTATTAATACAAACACATATTGTAAATGACACTTGACACATTATTTAGACAAACACCTATTGTAAAAGACACCTGACACATTATTAATAAAAACACGTATTGTAAATGACACTGGAAACATTATTAATACAAACACATATTGTAAAAGACACCTGACACATTATTAATACAAACACATATTTTAAATGACACTGGACACATTATTTATACAAACACATATTGAAAATGACACTTGACACATTATTTAGACAAACACATATTGTAAATGACACTTGACACATTATTTAGACAAACACATATTGTAAATGACACTTGACACATTATTAATACAAACACATATTGTAAAAGACACCTGACACATTATTTAGACAAACACATATTATAAAAGACACTGGACACATTATTAATACAAACACATATTGTAAATGGCACTTGACACATTATTAATACAAACACATATTGTAAATGACACTGGACACATTATTAATACAAACACATATTGTAAAAGGCACTTGACACATTATTTAGACAAACACATATTGTAAATGACACTTGACACATTATTTAGACAAACACATATTGTAAATGACACTTTACACATTATTAATACAAACACATATTGTAAATGGCACTTGACACATTATTTAGACAAACACATATTGTAAATGACACTTGACACATTATTAATACAAACACATATTGTAAAAGACACCTGACACATTATTGAATACAAACACATATTGTAAATGACACTGGACACATTATTAATACAAACACATATTGTAAATGACACTGGACACATTATTTAGAAAATCACATATTATAAAAGACACTGGACACATTATTAATACAAACACATATTGTAAATGACACTTGACACATTATTTAGACAAACACCTATTGTTAAAGACACCTGACACATTATTAATAAAAACACGTATTGTAAATGACACTGGAAACATTATTAATACAAACACATATTGTAAAAGACACCTGACACATTATTAATACAAACACATATTTTAAATGACACTGGACACATTATTTATACAAACACATATTGAAAATGACACTTGACACATTATTTAGACAAACACATATTGTAAATGACACTTGACACATTATTAATACAAACACATATTGTAAAAGACACCTGACACATTATTAATACAAACACATATTTTAAATGACACTGGACACATTATTTATACAAACACATATTGAAAATGACACTTGACACATTATTTAGACAAACACATATTGTAAATGGCACTTGACACATTATTTAGACAAACACATATTGTAAATGACACTGGAAACATTATTAATACAAACACATATTGTAAAAGACACCTGACACATTATTAATACAAACACATATTTTAAATGACACTGGACACATTATTTATACAAACACATATTGAAAATGACACTTGACACATTATTTAGACAAACACATATTGTAAATGACACTTGACACATTATTAATACAAACACATATTGTAAAAGACACCTGACACATTATTAATACAAACACATATTTTAAATGACACTGGACACATTATTAATAAAAACACGTATTGTAAATGACACTGGAAACATTATTAATACAAACACATTGTAAATGACACTGGATATATTTATTAATGCAAACACACATTGTAAATGACACTGGACATTATTAATACAAACACATATTGTAAATGACACTGGACACATTATATAGACAAACACATACTGTAAATGGCACTGGACACATTATTTAGACAAACACATATTGTAATTGACACTGGGTACATTATTAATACAAACACATATTGGAAATGACACTGGACACATTATTAATACAAACACATATTGTAAATGACACTGGAAACACTACATACATAAATGTTTTGCTTTCATTTACAAAATATTGTCTAATTCTGTTCTTATGTGTTATATACTTGATTTTTGATCAGGAAATTATGGAAGTTTGGCTAGCGGCTTTGATGGATCTGTGACCAATCCAACTAATATTGCCTCTGCAATCTATAGTGGGCTTTGGGCATTTGACGGGTGGTAAAGTATTTCTTATACTATTTTCCCTTCCCACTTACAGGTGTGGTGGGGTTTAAGCAGTGCTTATGTTATAACCCTGTAACTAACATTGTTTCTGCATTGCGGTTTGAATTCTGACAAACGGTAATATATTATTCTCATTGTTTGAGGCGAACGATTGTGCCAATTTATTTTATATGATAGCTAGGTAATTCATTTTTGTGTCTCATAATCGAGTCATAATTAGTGTAAATAATTTTGTTTTAGGTCGCAATTGAATATTGTTATAGAGGAGTTAAAAAATCCTAGAAGGTAATTATTTAGATTGACTTATAGATTGCTTAATTTTAACGTGCTTCACGTTACCCATTTTTAGATTGCTTAATTAACGTGCTTCACGTTTCCCATTTATAAATTGCTTCATTAACGTGCTTCACGTTTCCCATGTATAGATTGCTTAATTAACGTGCTTCACGTTTCCCATTTGTATATTGCTTAATAAACATGCTTCACGTTACCTATGTATAGATTGCTTAATTAACGTGCTTCACGTTACCCATATATAGATTGCTTAATTAACGTGCTTCATGTTTCCTATTTATAGATTGATTAATTAACGTGCTTCACGTTTCCCATTTATTGATTGCTTAATAAACGTGCTTCACGTTAGCCATTTATAGATTGCTTAATTAACGTGCTTCACGTTACCCATTTATATTGCTTAATTAACGTGCTTTATGTTACCCATGTTTAAATTGCTTAGTTAACGTGCGTCACGTTACCCATTTATTGATTGCTTAATAAACGTGCTTCACGTTACCCATTTATAGATTGCTTAATAAATGCTTCATGATTCCCATTTATTGAATGCTTATTAAACTTGCTTCACGTTACCCATTTATAGATTGCTTAATTAACGTGCTTCACGTTACCCATTTATAGATTGATTAATTAAAGGGCTTTTTATTAAATTTATAGATTGCTTAATAAATGCTTCATGATTCCCATTTATTGTTTGCTTAATAAACGTTCTTCACGTTACCCATTTATAGATTGCTTAATTAACGTGCTTCACGTTACCCATTTATAGATTGCTTAATTAACGTGCTTCACGTTACCTATGTACAGATTGCTTAATAAACGTGCTTCACGTTACCCATTTATAGATTGCCTAATTAAATACTTTTCGTTACCCATTTTTAGATTGCTTAATTAACGTGCTTCACGTTTCCCATTTATAAATTGCTTCATTAACGTGCTTCACGTTTCCCATGTATAGATTGCTTAATTAACGTGCTTCACGTTTCCCATTTGTATATTGCTTAATAAACATGCTTCACGTTACCTATGTATAGATTGCTTAATTAACGTGCTTCACGTTACCCATATATAGATTGCTTAATTAACGTGCTTCATGTTTCCTATTTATAGATTGATTAATTAACGTGCTTCACGTTTCCCATTTATTGATTGCTTAATAAACGTGCTTCACGTTAGCCATTTATAGATTGCTTAATTAACGTGCTTCACGTTACCCATTTATATGGCTTAATTAACGTGCTTTATGTTACCCATGTATAGATTGCTTAGTTAACGTGCGTCACGTTACCCATTTATTGATTGCTTAATAAACGTGCTTCACGTTACCCATTTATAGATTGCTTAATAAATGCTTCATGATTCCCATTTATTGATTGCTTATTAAACTTGCTTCACGTTACCCATTTATAGATTGCTTAATTAACGTGCTTCACGTTACCCATTTATAGATTGATTAATTAAAGTGCTTCACGTTACCCATTTATAGATTGCTTAATAAATGCTTCATGATTCCCATTTATTGATTGCTTAATAAACGTTCTTCACGTTACCCATTTATAGATTGCTTAATTAACGTGCTTCACGTTACCCATTTATAGATTGCTTAATTAACGTGCTTCACGTTACCCATTTATAGATTGCTTAATAAATGCTTCATGACTCCCATTTATTGATTGCTTATTAAACTTGCTTCACGTTACCCATTTATAGATTGCTTAATTAACGTGCTTCACGTTACCCATTTATAGATTGATTAATTAAAGTGCTTCACGTTACCCATTTATAGATTGCTTAATAAATGCTTCATGATTCCCATTTATTGATTGCTTAATAAACGTTCTTCACGTTACCCATTTATAGATTGCTTAATTAACGTGCTTCACGTTACCCATTTATAGATTGCTTAATTAACGTGCTTCACGTTACCTATGTACAGATTGCTTAATTAACGTGCTTCACGTTACCCATTTATAGATTGCCTAATTAAATACTTTTCGTTACCCATTTTTAGATTGCTTAATTAACGTGCTTCACGTTTCCCATTTATAAATTGCTTCATTAACGTGCTTCACGTTACCCATATATAGATTGCTTAATTAACGTGCTTAATGTTTCCTATTTATAGATTGATTAATTAACGTGCTTCACGTTTCCCATTTATTGATTGTTTAATAAACGTGCTTCACGTTAGCCATTTATAGATTGCTTAATTAACGTGCTTCACGTTACCCATTTATATTGCTTAATTAACGTGCTTTATGTTACCCATGTATAGATTGCTTAGTTAACGTGCGTCACGTTACCCATTTATTGATTGCTTAATAAACGTGCTTCACGTTACCCATTTATAGATTGCTTAATAAATGCTTCATGATTCCCATTTATTGATTGCTTAATAAACGTTCTTCACGTTACCCATTTATAGATTGCTTAATTAACGTGCTTCACGTTACCCATTTATAGATTGCTTAATTAACGTGCTTCACGTTACCTATGTACAGATTGCTTAATTAACGTGCTTCACGTTACCCATTTATAGATTGCCTAATTAAATACTTTTCGTTTCCCAGTTATAGATTGCTTAATTAACGTGCTTCACGTTACCCATATATAGATTGCTTAATTAACGTGCTTCATGTTTCCTATTTATAGATTGATTAATTAACGTGTTTCACGTTTCCCATTTATTGATTGCTTAATTAACGTGCTTCACGTTACCCATTTAGATTGCTTAATTAACGTGCTTTATGTTACCCATTTATAGATTGCTTAATTAACGCGAATCGCATTACCCATTGATAGATTGCTTAATTAACGTGATTCACGTTTCCCATTTATTGATTGCTTAATAAAAGTGCTTTACGTTAGTTATTTATAGATTGCTTAATAAATGCTTCATGTTTCCATTTATTGATTGCTTAATTAACGTGCTTCACGTTACCCATTTATAGATTGCCTAATTAACGTGCTTCACGTTTCCCATTTATAGATTGCTTGATTAAAGTGCTTCACGTTACCCATTTATAGATTGCTTAATTAACGTGCTTCACGTTACCCATTTAAGATTGCTTAATTAACGTGCTTCTCGTTTCCCATTTATTGATTGCTTAATTAACGTGCTTCACGTTACCCATTTATATATTGTTTAATTAACGTGCTTAACGTTTCCCGTTTATAGATTGATTAATTAACGTGCTTCACGTTACCCATTTATAGATTGCTTAATTAACGTGCTTCACGTTACCCATTTAAGATTGCTTAATTAACGTGCTTCACGTTTCCCATTTATTGATTGCTTAATAAACGTGCTCCACGTTACTTATTTATAGATTGCTTAGTTAACGCGCTTCACGTTACCCATTTATAGATTGCTTTTTAAATGCTTCAAGTTTCCCATTTATTGATTGCTTAATAAACGTGCTTCACGTTTTCCATTTATAGATTGCTTAATTAACGTGCTTCACGTTTTCCATTTATAGATAGCTTAATAAACATGCTTTACGTTACCTATGTATATATTGCCTAATTAACGTGCTTCACGTTTCCCATTTATAGATTGCTTAACTAACGTGCTTCACGTTTCCCATTGATAGATTGCTTAATTAACGTGCTTCACGTTTCCCATTTATTGATTGCTTAATAAACGTGCTTCACAATACTTATTTATAGATTGCTTAATAAATGCTTCATGTTTCCCATTTATTGATTGCTAAATAAACTTCCTTAACGTTACTCATTGATAGATTGCTTAAAAAACGTGCTTCACGTTACCCATTTATAGATTGTTTAATTAACGTGAATCGCATTACCCATTTATGGATTGCTTAATTAACGTGCTTCACGTTTCCCATTTATTGATTGCTTAATAAATGTGCTTCACGTTACCCATTTTTAGATTGCTTAATTAACGTGCTTCATGTTACCCATTTATAGATTGCTTAATAAACGTGCTTCACGTTACCCATTTATAGATTGCTTAATTAACGTGCTTCACGTTTCCCATTTATTGATTGCTTAATAAACGTGCTTCACGTTACCCATTTATAGATTGCTTAATTAACTTGCTTCACGTTACCCATTTATAGATTGCTTAATTAACGTGCTTCACGTTTCCCATTTATAGATTGCATAATAAACGTGCTTCACGTTACCCATTTATAGATTGCTTAATTGACGTGGTTCACGTTTCCCATTTATTGATTGCTTAATAAACGTGCTTCACGTTACCCATTTACATATTGCTTAATTAACGTGCTTCACGTTACCCATTTATTGATTGCTTAATTACGTGCTTCACGTTACCCATCTATAAATTGCTTAATTAAAATGGTTCACGTTACCCATTTATAAATTGCTTAATTAACGTGCTTCACGTTACCTATGTATGTATTGCTTAATTGGCTTGCTTCACGTTACCTATTTGTAGATTGCGTGACGTTCTTGACGTTACCCATTTATAAATTGCTTAACTTTCTTCACGTCACCCATTTATAGATTGTTTAACATTCTTTACGTTACTCATTTATAGATTGCATAACGCGTTCACATTACCCATTTATAGATTGCTAAATTAACGTGCTCCACGTTACCCATTTATAGATTGCTTAATTAACGTGCTTCCCATTACCCATTTATAGATTGCTTAATTAACGTGCTTCACGTTGCCCATTTATAGATTCCTTAATTAACGTGCTTCACGTTACCCATTTATAGATTGCTTAATTAACGTGCTTCACATTATCCATTTATAGATTGCTTAATTAATGTGCTTCACGTTGCCCATTTATAGATTGCTTAAGGTTCTTCACGTTACTCATTTATAGATTGCTTATCGTGCTTCACATTGCCCATTTATAGATTGCTTAATTAACGTGCTTCACGTTACCCATTTATAGATAGCTTAATTAACGTGCTTCACGTTACCCATTAATAGATTGATTAATTAACGTGCTTCACGTTACCTATGCATAGATTGCTTAATTAACGTGCTTCACATTACCTTTGTATAGATTGCTTGATTGGCTTGCTTCACGTTACCCATTTATAGATTGCTTAACGTTCTTCACGTTACCCATTTATAGATTGCTTAACGTGCTTAATATTACGCATTATGGTTTTGACAATTCTTCTTGTGTTTAAAAACCCGACAATCTCCAAACCGGAGTCATCCCCTTACAGCAACCCAGTGACGCGATAGACTGCTATCTAGGTTGAGCCCTGGGAATATTTCCAGTGCTCTGTTAATACATTAGATGAATGGAAATAAAATTGGCGAAAAGCTATAACTTATTTGTCAAACTATGTATGTTCATGTAATATGTTTTCTCATATTTGTTTGCTTACAGAAATCTACCTCTGTGTATCATAACATCTGTACTTTTGGTATTAGTCGTATATATTCTAGTGAACATCTCTTACTTCACTGTTCTTAGCAAAGCTGAATACTTGTCCTCGTGGGCAGTAGCCGCAGTAAGTATCCTGAGATTGAAATACTTTCCCCAACTGAATGTATAAGTAAAGAACTAAAACCTAAATTACGACAGTATACTCATATTTACTTTATTATATACTCACACATACATGCAAGCTATCACACAGTCAAACTATTTTGCAGTATATGAATCTTTAATAATTAAATAAATTGCATTAAAAACGTTCAATCAGTTTTCTATTTATAATACAGCTACGAATTTGTCAATAAAGAAATCCTTTATTAACATCTCGGTTGTTATTATGTAGTATTTATAGCTATAAATTCTTCTCGGATTTAAAATCAACTAACTCACTTCTAAACTGTTTAACAGTCTTGTGCTTGTTGCTAGTGAAACACTACCTGTTCAGAAAACAAAGAAAACAGCGTCTAATTTAAAATCGGCTAGTTTTTTTTGTAGATACAGTCAAAATTATTTTCCGTTCACTTTGTTGCTTAAATTTCTTCATATTGTCGATATCAGATTATGATCGCTATCTAAAATTTCAATAATTAGACCCTTTGATTTTTCAACTCTTATACCACATTGTCTTACGATAAACTAAAATCCAGTCTTAAAGAAAATATACATAAAGCCGTTGCTTCTACTTATGTTTACAAATATGTAAGTTAAGTCATGTTAAGTTACAACAATACCTAGAAGGTATATGTGCACTAAAGAACACATGTTATGTTACAACAAAGAACATGTTTACAGTTTGCTAAATTTTCTGATTTATATGACATTTTTGCGACTTTCTTAGAGTGCGTTGTTTTTCAGCAGGTAAATCCTAATGGGTGCAAACTGTGCCCAACTCCTTGCGTTATTGTATTCTTATGAAATTTATCTTCTTCTACGACTAGGACTAAGAAGATAGTAGGAGCTATGTCCTTTAATTAAACATTCAGATATATTTATTAGTAACATTAAAAAACAAATCTCAGTTTGCTGATATGTATCACTCAGAACTAAAAATTTAAGGAACTACAAAACAGCCAAACTTTTGAGGTTAAATGACATTTGAATTTATAATGACGAAAACTCAATTTGGAACATTACTAATCGGAAAACCGTGTAGATAGGGTCTATTAATATTAGTTTACTGTTTATCTGTTGCTTCACCTTATTCTCCTTCTACACTACCGGTTTTATTCTATTGTGCAAGTAAAGTCGATATTACAGGCACCTGTGCTGTGGTTGAATGATTTTAATCGAAGTATTTATTACTGAATTAATGTGTGATATGCACAACAATTCACATACTTATATTTTGCACTTCCTGAAAATAGTGATGCCAAACGTTTTGAAGTTGCATGCACAGTAAAAAAATTTGTACGACGACATGTTGGGCTTTGATTGTCGAATGGTTTAGGTAGTCATTTATTATTTTCTAAAACTTAGGTTTGGGTTCAAGCATTACTGCTGGCAGGTTGTGATAAACTCCAACCTTAATTGCCAATGATTACAGTTTTCCTCCCGATGGTTGGTTGTTTCACTTCTGGCTTCTTATCTCCAGATAAAAAATGGACACCTTGATACAGTTTAAATATTGGCGAAAGTCATGTTAAACCATAAGTAAACAATAGGACGAAAAGTGACGAATGCTATAAACAATAGAATTTGTAGCTATATTACAAAATATTCATGTGTTGAAGTTTGATTTACTCCACCTAGGATTGACCCCGTAGTTCATCAACCCCTTAAACATGTAATAGTGCTTTAAGATATCCGGACCACAATTGACCACGTGATAATATTTAGTGTCCCGAATATCCATTGTTTTTTCTCGGTAATGTTCGGCAAAAATCGGAAATACTAGATAACTATTAACTTTTTTTTACTCAAAACCACATTTGTTTTTAACATTGACTCAAAGTAAAACAATATATTTTGTTTTATATACCATCAATTGATTTAATACAGCTGTATTTTTCGGTCAAAAATAAAATTAAGCGGTAACTTCAATTTTGGATCGGATGCCTTAATTTACAACGTTCTTCGTGCTATTGCATTAATATAAACTACTCATACCATTGTAAAACTTAACTTTATAGACTTGGGCTGAATATGTTTTAACTGGTGCAGTTATTGTTATACCAATAACAGTGGCATGTTCAGTATATGGATCAATGAACGCCTCGGGGCTTGTAGTTGGAAGGTAAATTGTTTGATTTTTTTAAGTTATTCTATTTAATATATTGTTTTATAGTAACATTTATAAAACATGTTTAATGTTTAACCTACATCTGTATGAACTATTGTTTTTAGTTTACTATTGACTATCTGTATAGTCTTTTAAGCTAAGTAGAGTCTTGTATGAAATAAGTATTTTAAAACTTATTCGCTGATTAAAAGACAACCTTAATGTACTATATTTCAGAATTATGTTTGCTACAGCTAGAGAAGGGCTGTTTCCAGAAGTACTAAGTTACCTAAATATCAACACAAACATACCATTACCGTCGACAATGTTGATTGTAAGAAAAAAAACTAAATTAACAAGAAATTAAGTATCTTATCTTTCTACGTTATTTTTAAATGAAAATTACAACCGTACCAAAAGATCATCGCAAGCACATCAAGGTACCTTGGGATTTATGTCACGTGGAATATGTTTGCTTTATACTTCTTGCAATAATCAAGCGATTCGTGGTGCGGAAATACTGTTGTGTCGGCAACAATTTCTTTCTTTAAATATTCCCTGAGTATGAACATCACATATTTCATAGTTTTAATGTGTTTATTTATAACGTTTGGAGTACAATATTAATCGTAACCACTGTAATGCTTCAGTTGATCGTCCAAGCAGATGTTTTATGCTTAAACAATACATACAGTACATAGAGCGTTTTATGGAAATAACTTCTAGTGTACAAAACCTATAATTATATGATTAATGTAATCTAACTGAAAGTAAAGAGTTACATATTTAAAATAATAGAATGATCTAAATAATAAAATTTCGATTACCAGCTGAAAAAACCCATTATACGAAATACAAAATATTTTTTTTCAGATATTTTTGTCGTTTGTCATGATTCTTCCGTCCGATATAGAGTTTTTGCTGAACATGTTAGGATTTCTTATTTGGTTGTTCTATGGACTGGGAATGTTGGTTCATTTGATACTACGATATAAAATGAAAGATGTACACAGACCTTTAAGGGTAAATACATGTAATTCTACTGTAGTTTAGAAACAAATTGGTGATTACGAAAATATATTAACAACGTTTTATAGTGTACCACATGGGAAAATTACATATACGACCTACATAGAGAAGAAAGCACAAGGTTTATTTGTAGCCACGATGGTCGAAAGATTAAGATAAATTTTTCATCTGCTATTGAGCACGGGTCTGTCAAAAGTATTACCAGTTTACCTGCTGAAGGTAAGGTTTTTATCGGCTTCTTCTACAAATAAAACCTGTATGCCGTGATAAAGCTGAAAAATAGCTGAAAGGGATGTTTGGTATTTATTGCACGTTCCTTTTTTAATAAAGCAAGTTTTACACAGAAATTGTCCCTACGTACATTTATGGTAGAATTTATTAATTGGTTGGCCGTTATGGGTTATGAACACACACGAATATTGGTTGATACCTTACTGGTCCCTTATCTCAATTGTGATCATACGCCTATTTTGGAAAGGAACAGGATATGCTTACCCTTCCAAAACACTCCAAATCAAACCTTTGTTCATAATTGTTTCTTAATTTTTATAAAGATTGCAGATCAACCGTTACCTATGCTTACGCCCAAGTACAAGGAAATTACTCCGATTCCGTGTACCTGTCACTTACGCTTGTATAACGTATTTCCGATTTAGGCAACCTATTAGTTATAGGAAAAATAGTACTGTATAAATCTTGAATAGCTCTACTATGCATCCCGTTTCTTATTGTCATTTACTGTTACTCACAAAATTGATTAAGATCGTTATCCGATAGTTCATGTTTATCCACAGAATATAAACTCGTCACGTTTCAGTGTACGACAGAATCCAAATTCCTTTAAACTTTGTTGCCAGTATTATGACACATGTGCTAAACTTCTGAAATCCAGTGGATTGAATATTTACAGATGCTTTAGTTGTTAAATATAGTAATGACTTGTTTTTGGTTTGGTTTGGCGATTGTCTCACTAAACTCCACTGAAATATTGAAATTGCATTAGTGTGTGCCAAATCATTATATTAAATGTACATGTAAAACATGCACAATTGATATTACTGCAATAACTTCACTGATGCATACGCTGTATGTGACATTAATTTTTAGAAGGACTGTTCACTAAACCGGTTAGAACAGAATGCATGCACTTTCAGATGGCCTCACTTCTTGTGGATGTTGAAAAAAGGATATTGAAAATATATCAGCTACACAAGACAACCTAATATATTCCTAGCTTTCTCATTTGACTTTTTTTGGAAGTGAAAATTCTATCTATTTAGTTTAACTCATTTCCCCTTCCTTACTGCTCTGTTATTTGTTGACCTGATCTCCTTGTCTAGCATGCGAGACGGGAATAATAAACAATAAAACAATTGGAATCTGAAATTATAAGAGTATATTAAAGTAAAGTTGATTTGCTAAAGATCATTCAAATTGTTCTTGAATTATGAAAATTTAGCTTTTGATTAATGCAAAACCCCTGCTATAAAACAACCATATGACTTACAGTAAGAGTCGGTAAGGGGTAGCAAATCTAGAAAGCGACCAGACGTGGTTTCCGACTATGTGTTTAAGAATGATCTTTGAAGTTTTCATTTAGTCCAATTTGTTCTATTCTCTGCATAGGTATATTACAATTAAATTACTATCAATAGAATAAAAAAGTGAAAATATAATTTACTGTTTTGTACCTAGGTTGATGTAATCTCTCCGTAAGTTCTATGGTTGTCACAATGACTTGGTTGATCGTTATAGGAATCATAGTCTCAAATACGATCTGACATTTTTAGCTGAGTCATAGGTAGTGTTTTCTATTCCTGGATTTGCCTTCTCCCTAGACATAACAATGAGTACTCGACAGGTGCGTAATTAGAGGCAGGCACTTTTTACTCGCCCGGAGCTCCTGATTTCACCCATGGTTTTGATGGGTTCGTGCTACTCTCTTTCTATTTGTTGTGTTGCGTTTGTCTATATACGGATGTGTAACTGTCCCTTGACTTTTAGCTCTTGGTGTTCGGACGGGTTTCTTTGCTATTTTTCTTAAAATGATAATAGTTGATATTTTGAATGTTTAAATCAGAATGCGGTTCTTTGCTTTACCTTTGCGATCAAGAAACGAGTAAGAACATTGTATTAAGTTATTTAAGTCTCAATTCTGATCATACAAGTACCAATAATTGGACCCAGTTCTGAGAAGTTCTATTTATAAACTGTCAATTTGCAAAACACTATTATGTGGGGAACAAGAAAGTAGCAAAGAAAACCGACCGAACAACAAGAGCCAAAAGCCAAGGGACAGATACAAATTCGGATATAGACAACACAACACAAAAACCAAAAACATAAAACACAGAAAGAGAGAACCCGAACCCAATAAAAACCATGGATGCACTCAGGTGCTCCGGACGAGTAAGCAGTGCCTGCCTCTAATTAGACACCCGTCGAATTACTCATTGTCTAGTCTGGGGAAAAGTCAAATCCAGGAATAGGAAACACTACCTATGACTCAGCGAAAATGTTCGATCGTATTTGAGACACTGATTTCCCATAACGATCAATTAAGTCGTCGTGCCGACCATAGAACTTCTGGAGAGATAACATCAACCTAGGTACAACAAACCCTTGTTTGAGTAGTTTAGCAGTCAACAGCAGTGATCGGTCTAGAAAATCGGAATAACGATCTAAGGATCTAGACTAACGTATAAGTTGTGAAATGTACACACCATACGCTGGAGCTGCTGGAATGTTGCTGTCGATGAACGGGAAGTTGACAATTAGAAAGTTGAAGTCATCACGCTTGTCGTAGAGCCTAGTTTGTAGTTTTCCTGAGTCTATTTCTAGAAGTAGGTCTAAGTAAGAGGCTGACCTTAGTGTATTGGTGGTGTCTTTAAAAAAATGATTTATCTATGGGCAACACGCGCTGAGAAGGGCGTGTTTTTAATGGCTGTTCCAATTATAAAACTGTAACTCCCACCGGAAAGCTATTGCATATGACGTATAAATCTTATAAATAGCGACACGCGCTATATTTACCGTTGCAATATATTGTGTGTAACATTGACGGAACAGCCAGTTTATGGCGGAAATGATGTTTTCTATAGGTACGAAAATATTATAAATGTACTCTAATTGTCTTATTAGAATAGAAATAATTCACGGAGCCTCCGTGAATTATTTCTTAAATCTGACATGTGACAGATTTGGTCTTCAGTATATTTCTGACGTTTCTGATTTGGGTACCAATCTCTTATTCTTATCTCCTCAATCGCCATTGAATATAATTATATGAAACTTGCACAGGATCTTTACAATATAGTGCCATTTTGACCTAATATAATTATATTTTGATTAGAATGATATTTTAGATTTCTCATAAAAACATGGACTTTGCTTGACATAGGGAAAACTTATCTCTTATCCACAAATCATCTTATACCACCACTGGTGTTAAACTGATGATAGTAACGTACGTTACTACCATCCCAAGATGGCAGATGAAAAAACTGCTAAGATCGTTTTTTGTCTTTATGTTTGATTCTTTCGCGTTTTAACCACCATTTTATTTGTAAGATTGAGCCTACACTTCTGAAGAATATTAGTATTAAGTATTTTGTGTTGTACAATGCTACTATTGCCAGATATTCGACTAGAAAAAATTGTCAATGATGATAGTAACGTCAGTGATTAATGATAGTAACGTCCGACTTTGCACCTTATGTGATGATAGTAACGAGAAGTTCCTATATATATATAATCATCATATAATGTCAGTATTTCTTAACATTTTCTCACACAATAACAGGTTAACGTTTTACTATCAATGGTCGTTCGTGTCATTGGCGCGATATAAGTACGCGTAAAATAAATTTACACATAAAAACTAAAAAGTCACGCGTCATTGTTATCAATTAACACATTATTTGTATAAACTTAAACGTAAATCTCCGATAATAACGCGTGAGTTTTCACAATTAACGCGTGAATACTACTTTATACGCGTTAATACAGTAATATATGCGTAATTTTTATTTAATTTTTTTTAATGTATTACGCGTAATTTTATGGGCCAATGAAACAGGCTGTTACAGATCATGAAATCTTCAAAGTAGGCGTTTTCATGGAGACAGAGATAGATTTCTGCAACGGATTCAACATGTTTAAGAAACCTTTGATTATTGTTGCAGACACACAATGTGACGGCTTAAGGACTAGTATCATTCAAAGGTAGCAAAATGGTAAATTACAAAATGTCACAAAATCGTAAAACATTGCGATAACGTATGACCACGAATTTCGGCAAAGATACAAAAAACAGGGCAAATATAACTTTCATTAGTCAAAAAATAAGTTTGATTGCATACTTCAATTTCATGAACTGAAAGTAAACACATCATCACAGGTCAACTTTCAGTGAAAGAATATGTTAAATGCAAAAAATACTCAGTAAGTCCTGTAACCACCACGCTTCTGGTACAGTTCATTAACTCTCCTCCTCATGCTGTTGACTTAAGGACGAAGTGTAGCATGTGGTAAATTCTGCCATTCATTTTGAATGGCAACACGTAGTTCTTGGACATTTTTACAAGCAGGTGCTCTGTTATTGATTTTACGGCCAATGATATCCCACAAATGTTCAACTGGATTCATATCAGGTGACATAGATGGCCATGGATTGGAAGATGCTCAATAGCTTCCCTTTCGATAACATCACGTACAATTGCAGCTAGGTGAGGTCTTGCGTTGTCATCCATAAAGATGGGTCTGTTACCAAGTGCAAGATTGTCAAAATGTGGCACAATAATAGCTTTAATGACGTCATTGTCATTGTCATTGTCCCATCAACCACATACAGATTCAGTTTACAGTCGTACGAAAAGCCCGATCCCAACACTGTAACACCACCACCGCCAAACACTGTAGTGCCTAGGATGTTGTTCTGGCTGTAAGCAGTGCCTCGTTGTCTCCAGCTTCGAACATTCCAATGGCGGAGATATCATGCCCACTCTAAACGTGGTTGGCAATGTCTCTGTGTCAACAGTGGACGTTTCAAGGGACGACGAGCTCTCAACCTTGCATTGTTTAGGAACCTGTTAACTGTTCAAACGGCGACTCTGGTTGCAATATTCCAATCGTCACGAAGATATCTTGCAGTGGCAAACGGTTGGCGTTTGGCTACACGAACGAGTGCTCTATCCTCCTTTTCAGATGTTTTTAGTGGTCGACCTGACCAAGGACGTTCCTGGATAGTTCCATTATCTCGATGACGTTTCAGTAGCCGGGATACAATACTAAAGTGAATGCCAAAGTTTTGTGCTATCTGACGCATGCTCTGTCCACTATTACGCATTCCGACGATCTGCCACTTCTCAGCTTCACTAAATTTCCATCTAGGCATTGTAAAAATGTAAAGATGAAGTCGAAAAAGACCAGGAGATGAACACTAAATCTTTAAGGAAAACAAGGCTTTAGGCGTGCTCGACTACTGTATGACAAACTGGTTTTGCTATTTAAAGATTTACCTGAGGAGTTAATTAAAGTAACTTTCCTGTGCTCGAATGATGGCTTTAGTACATAAATAACTCAAAGTTAATATTCATTCAGATTTTTTAAATTATGAAAAAAAATTTTAGTTGTTGCTTAACTTATGGCGGGGTGTATATATTAACAAGTTCACTCCGTTTACATAAATAAAGTAAAAATCGCCGAAATTTGAATGGTAGCCATACAATTTTGTTTTCTTTCCTTTAAAAGTCCTTAAGCCATCGTCTTATGTATCTGATTCGCTTATTCTGAAACTATAATCAACTGTTTCTTGAAGCCGTTGCAGAAAACTAGTATCCATGTAAATGCCTACATGCAGTCAAGGGACTCGGTGGCCGAGTGGTTAGGGTAGTTTGTCTACTATTGATCACGTGTCTGTCAACACAGGTTGCGGGTTCGAGTCTCACTGCGGGCAGGATGTACTCGACTCCAATCTTAATTGACAATGATTGCCAGTTTTCCTACCGAAGATCGGGGGTTCTCACCAGGTACTCCGGCTTCCTCCCCTAATAAAAACTGGACGCCATGATATAGCTGAAAAATTGCTGAAAGTGGCGTTAAACATTATTCAAACAAAATTAACAAATACATGCAGTCATCTTTGAAGATTTCGTTGTTTGTAACAGGCTGTAAATAAATAAAGCATTAATGGTAACAAATAAAAAATTACCCGATATATTACTTTATTAACGCGTAAGTATTAATTACGGGTTAATTTAGAAAAATCACGCATTATTATTGGAGATTTACGGGTAAGTTTATTCAAATATTGCGTTTATTGATAACAATGAACCGAACGGCAATTGATGTTTTACTTAAAGGAATAGCCGTAATATTCTGTGTATAAAAATAGCAAAATAATATCCTATGACGTGATGTTCACTGTAAAACAAACCAATACCATGAATACGCGGTTATTCAATGTGCACCAGGTGCTCGTGATTTATTTATAGACAGAAAAAATACTTCCCCAAATTCTTAAATATTGATAATTTTTTTGAAGGTGGTTAAATGTTCTGGCCTCGGTTTCATAAAACTTCTCAAATTGAGATTTTCCTCAAATATCTTAGTTTTTCCCCAAATTAGAATTTTCAAGCAATCTGATTGGTCAATTTTCGAGTTGAGGAAATCCTCAAATTTGAGATGTTTTATGAAACCGGGCCCAGTAGAATCTTCTGCTGATAACATATTGTCACATACACTATTACATCATTTCAGAAATAACCCAACGTTAAATCTTGTTTTTGGTGCGCCAAACCAATTTAAAACAACTAGCATTTACTGCACTTAATTTGGCCCTGAATTTCAGGAATTTTCTCGTAACTTATATTTACTTTAAACAACCTGGTAAGGTGGGTTTTACAGAAAATACTGCTTTTTGAATTCAAACAGAGATTATTGCAGGAACCACCCAACCGAGAATGACCGAAAATCCTGGAATAAATTCCTAATTTTAGACCAATATAAGATAAGCTGGTAAATTAATTTTTTAAATAAAGCAGATTCTCATTTAATTTTGGTTTCATGTATGGAGTACCGTGTTAATAATAATAACAAACGAAGATAAAAACAAACAATAACAACGTATTAACTTCACGCCATAATAAAACAAATTCCTAGAACACTGTTCGCCCGCTATTTTGTAGTTATAATTCTTTATTTTCATATATGTTTAGTACAATTTTTTGCATCCGGCTGCTTCAAATTAAAAAAATAAGAATCAAGGAATTTATTTATTGCCTAAGTCAAATTCCTATGTCCTACCCTTTTTGCTTTGATTATTTGTTCTCGTCACAGTCTGAACATAGTTGAGATACTGCCCACTAGAGTAAAGCAAATGTCAAATCACCCAATAGTTTTTGTCGAAGTATTAAGGTTTTAATAACATACCAAATGGTAATGCCATGCCTAATTGCCTAATTTTATTTGCCTTTCACCATCGATTTGCTGCTACCGCAGGTCGGGGGTTCTTTCCGGGTACTCCGGCTTCCTCCCCCAATAAAAACTGGATGCCGCCATTGAGCTGAAAAATTGCTGAAAGTGGCGTTAAAACACCATTCAAACAATTCGATTTGCTGAATGAAGCTGAACTAATTTTATTACATCACTAGATAAAAGTCTTAATTATTTTTCATTGTAATAAATTTCACACCATTTATACGAGGTCAAAATAGTGTACTCAATCAGGCAGGATTATAAATTATCATGGGAGAAACTTTGAACAGATTTATTTCTGCAATACTACAACTTTCATTTGGACATTCTGTTTTTGAGTTGGAGCTCGTTTAAACCATTTACATTGTTACCCTTTTATAATCAAGAAAAACAAAACACTAGCAAATGACATTTAAGAAACAAAGGAAAACACTGAGAACAGAGAAAAAGTACATACAATATAAAGACTTTTATATCCTTTTTCCTAGTGCAGACAAACAAGACTATTAGAACGGAATAGAACCTGACCATTATGTATTTGGTATCTTACGTTAATAGAATAAATAACGTCAGAAAATGACGTCATTGCTGCACAAAAGCAAGCTTCTTGAAATCAGCAAAACACTGAAACATTGTGTTATAATCTATCGATTTAATTCTGCATTGTTCAGCAATAAATAAGTTAAAACAGTACATTCCTTGTTGTTGTGCTTTCTTTTTGTTTTATTAACTAAAATACTGTGTTCATTCAGTGAACAACAACACAATTTTAACTATAAAATTAGAGCATGTTGTCATTCAACGAGATCTGTAACAGTTATACATACATACAATTATTTATTAATTAGATATTAAGGTAATGTTTATTGACATTAATAATTAAATATTTAATTCTGTAAATTTTCGCTAAAAGTCTGAAACCATATTAAACTTTACGGAAGTTTTGTGAATACGACGTAATTTTTGTAAGCGTTCCGTAAAAGATATAGAAAAGGTCCGTAAAGACTTCCACACATGCGGAATTTACGGAAGCTTCGTGAATAAGGTTCTTAGTCTAAAATGTCATTTTTAGCTCACCTGACCCAAAAGGGTCAGGGGGAGCTATTCTCATCACTTTGCGTCCGTCGTCGTCGTCGGCCGTAAACTTTTTACATTTTAATCTTCTCCACAACCACTTGGCCAATTGGAACCAAACTTGGCAGGAATGTTTATGGTTATGAGTTTTTTTGGTGCTGATCAAATATGAAACATGGCTGCAAGGGCCATTAATGCGTTCTGATTGCCTGAAATTCTAAAATCTTCTTCTCATAAACTTCTTAGCAGATTGATTTGAAATATTGCAGAATGTACCATAGATGGTCCTCTACAAAGTTTGAGTTTTTTGTTCCGATCCAAAATCCAAGATGGCCGTCATCGCAGGACATAGTTTAACATAGGACCCTATGGGAAAAACATACAAACAACTTCTTCTATGAAACTGTTCCACACAATGAAGCCAAATTAATAAGGAAATGTAGGTTGCATAATTATCTTATTGTTTTGGGTTTTTTGAGCCAATTGCAAATTCAACATGGCTTCCAGTGCCGTTAATGTGTTCTGATTGGCTGAAATTCAAAAATCTTCTTCTCATAAACTGCTTGGCAGATTGATTTGAAATGTACCTTAGATAGTCCTCTACAAAGTTAGAGTTTTTTGTGCCGATCCAAAATCCAAGATGGCCGCCATCGCAGGACATAGTTTAACATAGGACCCTATGGGAAAAACATATAAACAACTTCTTCTCTGAAACTGTTCCACACAATGAAGCCAAATTAATAAGGAAATGAAGGTTGGATAATTATCTTATTATTTTGGGTTTTTCCAGCCAATTGCAAATTGAACATGGCTTCCAGGGCCATTAATGCGTTCTGATTGGCTGAAATTCAAAAATCTTCTTCTCATAAACTGCTTGGCAGATTGATTTAAAATATAGCAGAAATGTACCTTATGTGGTCCTCTACAAGGTTTGAGTTTTTTGTTCCGATCCAAAATCCAAGACATAGTTTAACATGGGACCTTATGGAAAAAACATACAAACAACTTCTTCTCTGAAACTGTTCCACACAATGAAGCCAAATTATGAAGAAATGATTAATGGATATTCATCTTATTATTTTGAGTATTTTGAGACAATTGCAAATTGAACATGGCTTCCAGGGCAATTAATGGGTTCTGATTGGCTGAAATTTCAAAAAATCTTCTTTTTACAAACCGCTTAGCAGTTAGATCAGAAATATTGCACAAATGTACCCTTAGATGGTCCTCTATGGGAAAACCATACAAACGGCTTCTCTGAAACTCAGTTTTACACAATTTAACCAAATAAGGCAGAAGTGAATCTTAGATAGTAATCTTATTATTTTAAGTATGTTTCGAGCCGATAGGAAATTCAACATAGCTGCCACAGCTGCAAATGCGTTCTGACTGGCTGAGATTTTAAAATTCGTTTTCTCACAAACAGCTTGGCAGATTTTAGGATATGTGATATTGTATGGTCCTCTACCAATTTGAGTTTTTTGTTTCGATCCAAAATACAAGATTGCTGCCACTATGGAACATCACTTAACATACTAACCTATGAAAAAACATAAAAACTGCTTCTTCTCAGAAACACTCCTACTGTTGATTATAAATTCAACATGGCAACATTCATAGAAACAGCATCTTCACATGAACTCTTTAGCATTTAATATCAAAATTTGCAAGGTCTTGTCTTAAAAAATTTTTTTGTAAGTCAGGTGAGCGATACAGACTCTAAAGAGCCTCTAGTTTAGTTACATATTACACTTTATAACCTTTCACAGTCAATTTTAAGAATATTTATACTATAGACCTATACTGACAACAACATAACTTTCATCTCATCCCGGGCCTGCTGAATGTTCAATTGCTAACCCCGCAAAAAAAAAAAAAACAAACAAACAAAACAAAACAAAAAGACAAAACATCTTTAAATAAGGAAAAAAAATTGTCGTTACTACCATCTCTCTCTCCCGTTACTACCGTCCTTGGTAATTTAAATAATGTCGTTACTATCATCATTGCCAAATTTTCATGGTCGAATATCTGTCTATACGAGTATTGTAAAACACAAAAAAACTAAATACTCATATTCTTCAGAAGTGTATGTTCAATCTTACAAATAAAATGATGGTTCAAATGTGAAAGAAACGAAAATAATAACAAAAAACGATCTTATCAGTTTTTTCATCTGCCATCTTGGGATGGTAGTAACGTACGTTACTATCATCAGTTTAACACCAGTGACCACTAAATGAAATGTGGTAAAACAGAATGATTGTCACATAGTGCCATTGTGCAACTGATATTTTTTTTTTTATTTTGATACTTGGAGTTTAACATAACAAAACAAGGGACATAATAAGTGAAGGTTCGTTGATTGTGTTTATGTGTAAGCCATGGCTTTGTAATTTCTAACTTGTTTTTCTTGTTTTTTTATTTCGACTATAATTTTCTGATTACTATGATATCTGTATGTATTACGTATCTGTGAAACTGTTTGTGTTTCAGGTACCAATCGTTATACCAATTCTGTTACTGTTAGTATGTGCGTATTTAGTGATAGCGCCTTTCCTAGAACCAGTCAAAACCGAGTTTTGGTATGCGATTATATTTTTAGCTGTTGGAGTCGTTATGTACTTCCCGTTTGTATTCTTCAGACTAAGTCTGCCTGGAATGGGTTTGTATAATACTGTACATCTTCATAAGCACCCTTATTAACGAACCTACCTCTTTGTATTGCCTTTGACTCTAGGAGGGGTAAAGACTTTGTCCCATCTATAAATTCTTTGATTAATCTGATTAAATTGGTTTCAATTTATTGGTTTATTTCGCTGTAGTTCAGTTATATTTCTGCGTTTTAAATATAAATTATCTTAATAAGTGTTTTTGATTTATGAATAAAGGTTCCCGGGAGCCTGTAATTGCTGCGACAAAATTGATCGACGCACAATATTAATCTGGTAAGGGGGGGCATCATTTTTGCTAATGTATTTTATCATATGGCATATGAGAATTAGTTTTTGATTATTTCTACGCAAGTAAGGTCCCGCTTTAAATACGAATTGTTGGTGTCGTAGAAATGTGTCTGGTACAATTATGTATAATTGGTAGAAAATAATACCATCAATCTTTCACATTAGATATAAAATGCAGCGTATGATATATATTTTTTAATAATTTCATCTTATTGTTATTCCGTTTTTTCTGATTGTTTTATAGTACCTGCAATGTTATCAAAATATTGCTCTCGGATGCTTTGTAAACATGATATTTATTTATATCTTCCTACAGTTAAAATTGAAAGATTTACTCAGCTTTTAATGAGTTGCACCACCACAAGAGTTCCAGAAGTGAATGTGAGTAAAATCGGAGCCAAAGAATACAATGCGTAATATCTCGGAAAACTCTGACATTCTTTCAACATCTCGATTAACACTATATGTTTCATATGTTTGAATAGAAATAAGATATAAAAATATAAACAGATTTGTAGCATGTGTTAACTTAATTCCACAGAGGTTCTATTCATTTGCTTTTTTCGGTTGCATGGTTAAAGTTCAATGTGCGTAATATAGAAATACACCCTTATGTCTATCGTGGCCATTTTGACATGATTTGGACATAGACACGCTGTTTAACAAATATTCATCTCATGCCATCCTCATTAATCAGGGTTTCTGTGTCCATATGTGTCCTGACAAACTTAGCTAGAAAATTTCCGGCTAGAAGTCACTATTTTGATTGGCTACATTGTATGTAGCCAACAAAAAGCTCGCTTTCATACACGACTTGGGTATGAGATTTCCCGATGTCTATTGTAAATAAACAAAGTGGATGTGTTGCATAGACCTCTTGAAAATCAGTGTATTTTGTACAATAGTTTTGTTATTACTGTGGTATTTATTAGTTGCTTTACGTTTTCTTCCCACTCAAGAATGAGTTAGAATGAGATTTGCATATTCTAATGCCAAACACTTGCTTCTTTCAAGCAATTTCATTGGTTGATATTTTGAAGGTTTAACGTCATATGAAAATCTTCTAGCCCGGGAAATTCCTAGCTAAATTTGTCAGGGTTTCGTGGACACACAAACCCTGACTTGTTAGGATGGTCTCATGCAGAAAACTCATTATATAGAAGTAATATGGTTCTGAAACATTTACTATCAAAATACTATCACTTTGCTCTTACAGGTGGACAAATTATAATTGCTTAAACATATGGACAAATTGTACTTTGAATTTTGAACAAAATTGAAGAAACTAAACGAACACGATAAACGTCACTGATCAAAACTTGACTTGCATGGTGTTGCGATGGTCTACTATAAAATTATATCGAAAGACCACATATATTGAACAGATAGACATCATGTCTTGGACGGATATTGGTGAAAAATGACAGTCTTGGGATGAAAACCTCTCGAGGCGGGAAAGAAATTTGATTTGCAAGACCGATATTTTGCACGTGCCTTTTCCAACACATCTGTTTTGTTAAAAAAACCACGCACAGAAGGGAAAAGAAACATTTTAGGCATATACACCGACAGGTGTAAAATGTCAGAACTCATTTAAAAGTACACCTGCTATTAACCAATTTATGTTTATTGTCATATCGATTTATACTTTTTTGCGGGACTCTATTTTCGTAACAACTTCTAAGGGGTCATCCATTATTGTCAACATTTTTCACAAGTTTGCAAAGAGCACTCTTTTTGAAAACCCCCTCCCTCCCTCCAAAAGAGTACGTCAACATTTTGTGCAAGTCTGCACATCCACATTACTGGAAGTTTAAAGAACGTATCGAAATAATGTTGAAACTGAAACCCCCCCCCCCCCTAATAGTGCTCTTTGCAAACTCGTGAAAAATGTTGACAATTATGGATGACCCCTAAAGATGTTCGTCAACAAGAACTGTTAAAAATGTTTCACAATTATGACGAGGTGGACATACCGTTACGACAGCACATAAGTCTTTAAAGAGACCTTATAAATTTTAGATTTTTCAAAACTAAATAAATATTATACAAGAAATAAATGTTTCACGTGCTTCTGAAATATGGGACAAATGTGGAATTAGAAATGCTTGAAATTTTGAAAACCTGCATTTAGAAGCTGCTCGTATTCATGTTTGATTGTTTTATTAATTTTAATAGTCAATCAAGAAATAAGTAAGCTTTTTGAACTATATGTTCGCAGTAAATGTAAGAAAACCAGACTGTATACAAGAATCATAGTACAGTGACAAATCTGGAATCAGACGAACAAATGAAACCAAAAAGTACAAAATCCAGAACTGAGAAACCCGACCCAATAAAAATATAGGAGCCCTCAATTGCTCATCCGAACTAGTAAGCATTGCCTGCCTCTAATTAGACACCTGTCGAGTTACTCATCAAGAGCAGAAGATCAAAGATACTGTGGGTGTTTTGTCCACAACGACATTTTTAGATCATGTTTCATGGATTCTGATAGTTTAAACCTTAGTTTTTCTAGTTTAGTTCTGCTATTTGATGGCCTAGCCCTATCCCACAAATCTTTCACCTTTGTCATTATTTGTTTCCTACATTGATTAACATGTTTTTTGTGTAACACTAGGTTATAACACAGTGTTAAGTTATTAACACATTCCATTTATTAACACAGTTAATGTGTTAATTAAGTGTTATTTGCCATTTTAACGTGTAACATGTTTTTCAATAACACATGTGTTTAGTCTTTCACATATGCGTTACAGTTGTATTATATTAACATTACAGAATGTTAAAAGCCTAACACTAAATGTTTACAGAAAAACACTTTAACATGTTATTTTATATACACTTTAACGTGTTAATTAAGTGTTATTGGTAAGGTGTTAATAAATGTGTTAAATGATTAACACTTGTTTTTACAGTGTAATTATTTAGTGAACAACCAAATCCAAAAATAGGAAAACCTACTTATTGCTCAAATGTCTGTTCGACATGAATTATCTGTATCGATCAACTAAGTCGTTATTACGGCCATACAACTCCTGAAGATATGCCATCAACAAAGGTGCAACAGGTTTTTTTTATCAAGAAAGGAATTTCACGTCTACTTTAAACGCTACTAGATTTCAGTGAAACTTGAATCAGCAATCTTAGTTTGACAGGCACATGGTCAATAGAAGACTTATTACCTTAACCAGTTGGATAAATGGGAAAACTTTATTATAAAAAAATGGATAAATAGGAAGACACCATTTGGTCATATAGGACAAATTTTCCTTCGGAATATGTCGCCGGGTTTTATAATTTTTATTCCGTCTGAGAAAATCATGTGTGTTGAATTTTTATGTGGAATATTTTTTTATCGGTAATTTGTTACAAATTCCTTTGATCTTTACTACCAATAAAATTAGTATCAACGCTCAGTAGAACAACGACTAGTGATACTAGAAATTATCAGCTGTTGGTCATTTGTCATGCGCGAACACATTGCGGAAGAATCTGCCTTACTTTTTGACCAATCGCGCATCACTGACCAAAGCTCATAAATATTAAGGAAAACGAACATCACGAAAGAAACAATACATCTATCTATGCTGCAATTAATCAGACCTGTCCAGACACTAAGAAGTGTTACAAAATATAAAACGCAACACACAATCAGTATCTAGAGAGTATCTTATTAGTCTCCTGAAATAAGAATAACGAACAATGTACATACAACAGGCAATATACCCCCCTTTTTTTGTATGGCAGTACGCTCGAATTTCGGCGATAAACGGTTCTTGAAAGTGTATCGCTTTAACGGCGTTTAATTTGGTTGAAACACATGTTTATCATCAATAGAGAATAAAATGCAGGATATTTTAACAGTACACATCGTTTTGATCGCTGAATGAAGGAAAATTGTCGAAACATCGAGTATGTGACCGTACACGTAGTTGATAGGCTATAGCCCTTTATACTATAGGCAACTAATTACTAGGTGTTACACAGGCAGACATTTTTATTACATATTTAAGGGGTACGGAATCAATATGGATTGATTTATCAATATCGGTAGCCCCGTAAACGGAATAACTGACATGCACACCAAGCCGGTCAGTGAAAGAAATCGTAATCAGAATCATTTTCTTCTTTGAAGAAACATTAATATAGTTTTCAAACATGATAACCTACCTCTTTAAACTTTTTCGTAACGCTGAAATTGGTTTTAGATTGACATTTCCTCTCCATTCATTTGAAATTCCCTCCGGCTCCGTCCGTACAATCGCTTTAACAGTTTTTGAATGAATGAGGTAGTAGTGACGTCATGTCAGACCGCATTGCGCATAAAAATTGTACAAAAGAAGTAGTGCACAGATTCTTACCGTAAAAACGGCGTTATTACAAAGCAAAATAACCTCAAAAATGTCAAAAAACGAAAACAAATAAAAAAAGATGTATTTAAATTGAGAAATTACCGATAAAAAAATTATTAGTATTTTTTTTTCGCTCGACAAGGATTATCAGGTCCATATCAGATTCGCTCTACGAGCTCATCTGATATAGACCTGATAATCCTTGTCTCGCGAAAAAAAATACTAATAATTAATATGTATGACCGCTTATATCAAATTCACCATACATTCATCAAATAATTCATTTATCACTTATGGACTTTGAAACAAATTTACGGAATTACCGCTTAAACACGTATATCCACTTAATAGCATATCTCTGCATTCCCGGGTATTTAAATATTGAGACCGGCTTATATCCAGGTATTCGCTCCATTTCTACTTTCCAAGGAGCAAGAAGGAGGGAACCTTTAACTTTTTTCTTTTACTTTTATGTAGAGTTTGATATTTAGTAGTAATTAAAATCTTTTTTTGTTTTTAATATTAAGAAAAACAGAGCCAAAAGTCAAGGGACATTCACAAATCCGGATACAGATAAACGCAACACAAGAAAACATAAGAGAGTAACTCGAACCCAATAAAACCATGGGTGCACTCAGGCGCTCCGAACGAGTAAGTAGTGCATACCTCTAATTAGACACCCATCGAGTTACTCATTGTCATGTCTAGGGAAAAGAAAAATCCAGGAATAGGAAACACTACCTATGACTTAGCGAAAATGTCAGATCGTAATTTAGACACAGATTTCCCATAACGATCAATAAGGTCATGGTGACAACTATAAAACTCCTGGAGATAATATAAACATAGGTACAACAAACTCTTGTTTGTAGTTTAGCAGTCAACAGCAGTGATCGGATCTAGAATGACGTATAAGTTTTTGTATTTTCCTGAGTCTAATTCTAGAAGTAGGTCTAAGTAAGAGGCTGACTTTAGTGTATTGGTGGTATCTTTAATTTCAAGCTCGCTAGGGTATATTGAATGTAAATAGTCACCAAATTTAGGTGACATTGTTGAGGAACAAAACATCACCAATATAGCGGAATGTGAAATTAAAGGTCTGGGCCAGTGTCTCTTCGTTCTTCTTCAGCAGGCCTTCTAGGGACTCAGTCTCATACGAGTACAAAAACAGGTCGGCGAGGAGAGGAGCACAATTATTACCAGTGGAATACTAATAGTCTGTTGAACAACATGTCCTCCAAACATGACAAATTTGTTGTCAATCAGAAAATCTAACACATGACAGATTTAGTCTTCAGTATATTTTGTTTTAGATTTAGAGTCATTGATGGCGAAGCAAGTTCTGTCATTACTAATTACCAGGCATTTATATCGAAAAAGCAGCGTTTTATAAGATCGTTAGGCCTGGTTTTAATCGTCATATGAGGGATATTACTGTTAATTTTCGCGATAGAAACATTTATTTGTATACAATGGTCTCATAAATGAATTAGAGCGTCTGTTCTCCATGTGATGTATAGGTATTAATATTAATTAATTATAGCGTCAAACTTGACAAAGACATGAGAAAATCTATGTGATGTACGGAAAGTAACAACAGGAATATAATAGAGTGTTTGAACTGTATCCTGCAAAATGCCCTGTCAATTTCAGCAATGCTGGTGATCCTTTTTATTTAACTGGAAAAACAATAGCACTTCAAAAAACAATGAACTGGTAGAAGCGAATTTTGCAAGTTTGATATAATGGTGAATTTCAAGAACACACACAAAAAGTTTGACAAAACACACTGCTAGGAAACATCTTTTTGAAGACTCAAAAGCTCATTCCAATACAACAAAAGAGACATAACTCTTACATATTTTGAGCTACACAAAAAGGGACTAAAAACTCAAGTCTTTTTTGTATCCCTGAGTTTCTTCAAGTGATCAAATATCTATTTATTTAAACAGTATTATTTGAACACTTAGTTAAAAGATACGCAGGTGGATATATTTGTCACCGCGAGTTTATTTAATCTGCTGTGTTTTAATTAATGAATGTTATACTTAGATCATAAATTCACGAACTAAAGGCCGGATTCGCTACGGAAACCGTGGAGATCTGCATTGGTCCGTAGATAACCGTATCGTAGCCGTATGTTTACATAGTTAGTAATTTTATATTCGAGACAATTTTTAACATGCTCAAAATTTGACAAGGATTAAACGACCCTGGTACATCCATACTGGATACGAAACCCTATTGGAACACACTAATCTGTATTAAATCCGTACTTATTTGAGGCCCGTGTCGCTTCGTGGTGTTTGTACTAACAATCCGTATCAATCAAGCAGCTAAATGGCCCCTTTTTATATTATGATGCAGGTACGTCACAACTCATAGTATATCGTTTCGTGGTCTCGGTGGCCGAGTGGTTAAGGTAGTTCATCAACTAATGATCACGTGGTCTGTCAACACTGAACTTGGGGGTTTTAGCCTCACCATATGCGCTCGACTCCAATTTTAATTAATAAGAGTTTTCCTAACGATTGTCGGGATTTTCTTCGGTTACTCCGGCTTCCTTTCCAATAAAAATGGACGGCGTGATATACCTGAAAAAGTTTCCTTAAAAAAATCAAACACACCAACATTTAAGCATCCGTATTGGACTACGGAAATCAAAACTTCCGGAATTATCTGTGAAATTTAATCCGCAGTGTAACCGTTGAGTGCACGTGGGTCCGTGAATATGTGACCTACGTATTGCTGATTTTTTTACGTATACATATTTTGATTATGTACTTTTAATTAATAACCCTCAATTCACTCATATATCCATTAGAACTGTAAATTAAATAGATGACAAAAACAGCTTTATCTAAATCATTTTAAGACTTACTCCTCGAATATAACGCAAAATTATCTTGGTCGTGAGAATTGTAGGTAAACATAGAAATAAAACAACCATTGATGCCAAAATCAACAAAAAACAACAAACAAAAAACAAATATATGATAGACAAATATAAAAATCAGAACAAATGTTTACTTGACTGGAAATGCTAACAGAATTGATGGACACATCTTAAGTGTGGACAGAGAATTCACAACACAAAAACATTAAAAAGAATCTCCTTTATCCATTCGTTTAATGTGAAAATGCCACACATTTGCCACATATTTTGTAGACGAATCAAACGTTTACATTAGTCTAAACATTATAATTAACATTATGCATGTCCATGCATTAGGTCATTAATAAACAATAAGAAAACAATAATATGCTATATGTCGTGTATAATTGAATCTTGTGTTTTTGCTCCGGGGCTTTGTTGTACGTGAATTTATCACTAATGAGCATGGACTTGACGTTTTGACATGGCTTATCACAAAATTTCTCTACCTTTCATTTCGACTGAAGTCTGTGGTAAAATGAAGTTCGCTCGAAGTATGGGTTAGATAGCTGGATCAGCTTTTACCGACTGTGGTGCTGGTTGTGTTCGATCATACTGTTATATGATAATTGGATATTCCACAGCAAATTTAATCATCATTTGAGATGAAGTCATTTTTGATTTTGGTGTTATTTTTTAGGACCACGTTGTATTTTGTTGAAGCGAATTCTCCAACTACATGTAGCAGATGTCAGAATACGAACACATGTCAACCCCCAGCTTGTGTTTGTTGCTCCGATGATATGCCTTTAACGTACCAAGAAATTCCACAGATGGTATTCTTTACTTTCGATGACGCCATTACTCCACAAGTTGCAGGATTTTATAGGCAACTTTTCGATTCCAGTCGAAGAAATCCAAACGGCTGTCCTGTTTCTATGACGCTTTTTGTTTCTCATTCGAATACAGTGTACAGTTTAGTAAGAGAATTTTACCAGAAAGGAATGGAAATAGCTTCACATAGTGTTTCGCATGAACATCCTCAAGCCGCGACATTTAAAGATGAAGCAAATAAACAAAAACAAAACTTGGCCAGGATGGCACGAATTCCTCATACTAGGATAAAAGGGTGGCGTAGTCCATTTTTAGAACCACTTGGTGATGCTCAACCAAATATGCTTCAGGAACTTGGATATGCGTACGATGCTACTTTAACAATAAGCAAGAAATCGTTGGACGAGAGACCGCCTGTTCCCTTTACACTGGACTATGGTTGGCCATATGACTGTAAAATTAAACCGTGTCCGAAACAGCGTCATAAAGGGTTCTGGGAAGTTCCGGTGATATCTTTGATGGATTACTTACAAAAGTTTGATTGCGTTTATGTTGACGGCTGTAATAACCCACCCCCAGACGAAGAGGCTGCGTTTCGATTCTTATGGGATAATTTTCAGAGTTACTACAAAACTAACAAAGCACCATTTGGTGTAAATATGCATGCTTCATGGTTTTTCTATCCGGACAGGTTAAAAGCTATGGATAGATTTATCATGGAATTGGTTAACTTAAATGACGTATACATTATTTCCGTAAAGCAAGTTATTGATTGGCTGAGGAACCCTGTAAGACTTCAAGACATTAAAGATTTTGAACCCTGGGGTTGCAATAATGCAAATACATCTTCGGGAACAAATTCCGCTTTCGATCTCAGAAACAAGCAAATAGAAGAAAGATTGAAAGAGCTCAGGCGTGAGAGATTTGAAAAACAAGAACTCGAGTTTTTACAGCAACATCGTACATGGGAAATGCAACAAGCTGCGAAAAAGGCCGAAAAATATTCTGCACTTTATAATGCAGGACCAATTAATGGGCCACCCATAAATACTTATGTTGAACAAAGTCGATCAAATAGTGGACCAATTCATACGTCATCTGCAATGACGTGGCAACAAATGCTGATGGCACATACAAGGAAACAACACGCAAATTCAATACAGCAAGCGGGACAAAGTCATATTGAAACGGTAATTACACCCCGACTTAATACACAACATCAATTCACTAATAATCGCATGGTTAGGCCGGTAAATAGTGACCAGAAACAAATAATGCTTCAAGAACAAAAACGAATTCGGGAACAGCAGAGAATTGCGGCGGAAAATCGGCAGAAAGAAGAAGCAAAACGATTGGAAGTTCCATCAGATGTAACAAACGTAAGCTCAAAAATGAATAAAGAACCACAAATGGTAAGCAACAATATTAGACCTGTTCATCATAATCCAGTCAGTAATAATCAAAAGTCATCTGGAATTCTGACACCACACAAGCCAGCCGTCGCTTTGCAAAAGACTGTTCAGCACATTCCAGTTCAGACTGTAGAAAAAACTATTAAGCCTCCTACAGTCCCTATTTTACAAAGAACGGTTCTGAATATTCCTGTTCCTACTTCTCAAAACACTGTTCGTGATCTTCCGGTCGACATATCGCAGAATCATATATTGCATGCTACAATTGAAAAACCTGTTCAGCGACAAAGAATTTTACCAACAACATTACAACTAAGTGAAATCGTGGAAACAAGAAAACAAATTATTAACGAAACTCACATTCCAGTGCAAAATACTATTGTTAACAGTATGAAAACTTCGTCTGATTTGTTGGATTCGAACGGTGATAGGACCGCTCAAAAGAGTAATATAATCCAAGATAAAACCCCAACTATAAAATTGATTGGTGGTTCGTGGAATTTATTTAATATGAGTGATGCTCAAATGAAACTTCCATGGCAACACTGGATTATAGCAGATACAACTGAGAAAAAGTCTAATTTAGAGCAAACCAAAGTAACAACAGACAGTCTCGACAGTATTAAACAAGCAACATACCTACACGATGTAAGAAAGGCAGAACAAAGTGCAGCCGTGCAACTGACAGAGTTTACAAAGGAAAGCAATATATTGTTTGCAACAAAACCGCCTCAAAAAACTACCATGACAGAGCCAACAAAACAAAGCAATATACTGTTTGCAACAAAACCGCCACAAAAAACTACCACTCAGATTTTTCATCGAATAATTCCGTCGTCTAACAATAAAACAGATAAAAAACCACCTAATCTCGAGTTAGCTGTAAAACAGGACATAAAATTCGAACAAAACAGTCATATTTTGACATCCATGACCGTAAATGAGTGTCGACAAGACGTTAACTGCTTGTTACCGAACTGTTTTTGTATAACGAATGCAAACCCGTTCAAAATGAAAACTAATGAAATTCCGCAAATTGTTTATGTAACTATCGAAGGACAAATCAATTTCTTGTCGTATTCCAAAATGAGATCTTTATTCAATGCACAGAGAATAAATCCAAATGGATGTCCGATTGGGTCAACATTTTTTGTATCAGAAGAAGGGACAAGCTTTAGTCTCGCACGCAATCTTCAAAGATACGGTACGGAAATTGCCATGAACGGTTTGCAAAATAGGGAATATACAGACATCGAATCACAGAAATCGGATTTAGAAATACAAATAAAAAACATTGAAAAAACGATTGGAGACACGGGTAAAAAAATGAAGGGATGGCGAACACCAAATCTCAGAGTTCTCGGTAACGATCATTTTAGACTATTTGAAAATAAGTCTGTATACGATTCTTCAATAGTTTTAGATAGATCTATGAAAGCGTGGCCGTTTACTTTAGATTTTGGCTTGGATAAATATTGCAGTGATAAAAAGTCTTGTCATTTTAACAAACATCCGGGCATATGGGAAATCCCTGTTATACCTTTGTTTGGATACAACCAGTCAGAGCCCTGTAATTATGCAGATAGCTGTTCGATTCAGCCAAAGAGTTCTGAGGACACCTATGACTACCTCATGAAGAATTTTGAAAAATATTACCTTGGCAATCGTGCTCCGTTTGGATTACACTTGACACAGAAATGGTTTCATTGGTCTTACAACATGAATTTAGCAGCTCTTAGTAAATTTATTGATAAAATGTCGGAATATAACGACGTATATATGATCTCCATATCGGATATGCTGTCGTGGATGAAACAACCGACTACAATATTAAATGTGAAAAAGTCCGAAATATGGAACTGTTGATGTTTGCGTTCTACTTTATTATGGAGCTTTACGTGTTCGCTGTGCTGTACTTTTAGGATTAGTATAAAATATCTTGGAACATTTAGACTGTACACTTCCAAACAAAAGAAAATGTCTACATGTACAGTGACAAATCATATATCTGTGATAACAGTTTTCACCAGAATAATTTTTGCATTTTTGTGTCCAATAAATTGTATTGACAGTATCCCTTTCATTGTTTTTGTCAATAATATAACATGATAAGAATGGACCACTGCGAGGCCCCCCTCCCTTGTTCCAGCCCAATTTTCAACGCTCACTTTTTAAAAAGTCGTGTGTATACTGTGTTATGAGAGATATTGTTTCATTGTTTGAATCTTGCATACACTTCAACATATCTATATCGATACGTGTGTGCCAGTTTGTTTAGAGGTTATTTTACATAGAGATTCGTACTGGGTGTGTATATTTTAAATTTACTCCTCTTTCCGTGTATTCCACTGACCTCCTCATGGTGTAATATTTTTCTGGTTAATTATTTGTAAAATCAGTCTTGTAATGACGAGTTGTTTGGCTAAGATTTATATGTGTATAGTTTTTGTGTCTACGTACAACCTGTAAAAAGAAAAATGAAGCAATGTTCACGAGTTGACTATGAACTAATCGTGTCACTGTATACTAACTTATTTTAACATACGAACGACACGGATAAATTCTCGGAACTACACACTTATGAAACTTGATTATTTGAAATTAATGTTCGAAATAGTACCAGTATGTAGCGTAAGTTAAACTGTCCTGTAGCAAATACTACTATATCGTCTTATACGTAACTGAACGTGACAATGACAATCTGGCCATAAAGGAAATTGATTGATATCTAAATAAGTAATAAACGTCATTTAATAATAATTGATGAGTGAAATTCAGTCAAATTCACACTTATTATTTAAAATATAATGTAGAGAATTTAGCGAATTAGTTTTTATATTTTGTTGTTGTTTCTTTATGTTGATTTATTTTTTCTTTAATTTTTCATAATATTTCTTTTATTCTGGGGTTGTTCTGGATTTTTAATAAACTTAAGGTATCCGACCCATAAGTCACCGTTTAATTTTTTTTTCGACCATGAAATACAGCTTTATTGAAACTGTGTGTTGCTTATTAAGATACAAATTAATATGTTTTTTTACTTTGAGTGATTGTTTACAATTTTGAGCAAAAAAAAGTTAGTTACTCAAATAACATTTCCGATGTTTACCGAACATTACCGTGGTCTGCGCCATTGGAAAACAATAGACATCCGGAATACTAAATATGATCACGTGGTCAATTGTGGTCCAGATACCTTAATAAATTATTTTGAGGTTTTTTTCTTGTTTAATTGTTTTGGTCTATTGTTTGTTGTTGTTGGGCTTTTCACACATTTACACCTCCTCTACTCATGAATAATCACATTACATCGCGTTACTTTATTAAAGTGGAAAAGCAAATTCAACCAAATGTAGTTACCAATCAAATTGAAGTTTACAAAAGTACTAAGTGTAGTCGCATTTTAGAAGAAATGACGCTTCATTCCCCCTTTTTTCATCCCGCGTTAAAGTATAACAACATAGTCTATTGTAGACTGTGTTTGACGGAGAAACCTGTCCCTGTCGGAACTCCCCGCATGTAAATCTGTCAGCATTTTTTTATCTCCTTAAACTTGAATGAATACAAAAGTAGCGCGTTGCTTTCAACAAGTAGCGCGTTACTTATAAAAATTTTACCATTTTAACTTTGCTAAAGTTGCGCGTTACTTTAAGAAAGTAGCGCGTTACTTTAAGGATGTAGCGCGCTACTTTAACGAAGTAGCCCGTTGGTAAAACCAGCGCGTTACAAACAGCGCAATTATGACATGAACCGACACTGATGTATACAGTATAGACTGTCCCTGCCTCGTAAGACAAAGGACTATTACACATCAAGCAATACGTAGTTTATGTAGCAAAAAATTGTCAAACATCAAGAAAATAACATTAAACATTTAAAATTTTACAGGACCGACACGCCGTCGTTAAACATCTGTAGACACTGTGTCGAGTTTTATTAGCAAAATATGTAAATTAAAAGCAAGAATATAAAGTGTAAGGTTATTTTCTATATAAGTATATACGTCAATGTTCTTAATCCCCCTCCTTTCACTATTATTGACAATCCTAAATTCGCTCGTATAATCGTATGTATCATCTTTAACAAGAGGCAGTCGGCATATTTTCTTACAGACGACGTTCATAGTAATTACTCCCTAACATTTTATATTCCTTTTCGATGTAGACTATCAACTTTATTTCTTCCTCAACAAGAATTTATTGTTGTGATCCTTGAAAGCTGATTTTTAATTTTTTATTTAAAAAACCGGATTTTTTTTACTGAATCACTGTCGTGGTCTACGTGACACTGTTGCCGTGTAGAATGTTCCACCATTGCTATATAAAGATGTTTGACGTTCTCTGTCAAAGTAATGAAAATGAGTATATATCTTGTTGTCTTCATCTTTTGATAGTAAGATATGCACTAGTTGTCTGAACTTACCCTCTAACGCAATGTTTGTTCTAGTACTGCTGTTGGTCTTGGTCACAGGCACTTGGGGCAGAATAATTTTTTTATAAAATAAAATGCCAATAAATGAGTTTTCAGGGTGTATTCACTCGTTTGATAACTAGTCTGACATGTCTCAATAAGAAATATTGCCCTCAGAAAAATAAAAGAATTCTTTTTATTATACTATAAGTGCCTGTGTTGTTGAGTATGCATCTTTCTATGTAAGTTTCAGATTATCCATTTATTAATTAAGGTATTAAAATGCATTAGATTATTAGGATCCATTCTTATTGTTATGTTTGAATAATGGCGACTTATACAGAAATAACCGTTTATTTGGAAATATGATAAAAACGAAAATGAAATTTCGATTGGAAACCAATTGTAGTCATTAGTAATTATTAATTATCTTCTGTTTATAAAATATTTTCCTATAAATTCACACTTCGCCTCAGTACATTTGTATCAAAGTTGTTACCATGTACAGCTGATGCGAAATGGGAGCACATCGGTACAAGATGTAAATTATGTTTCTCACTTGAAAATAAAACAGGTTGGGATCAAATGTGTTGTTGGTTCAGAATAATAAATCAAAAGAAAAATGGCGAACATTAACCCATTGTATCCGTGAACATACAGTTTCCTAATTTTTTCAAACGGACCGTCATTTATATTAAACACTAGATATACTTGAAAACGTAATCAATACACTGTACTATTGATGTCCAATTTTATATAACAATTCGAACACACAACGAAGAACATAGACTGCTAATAAATGTATTACAAGAGAATTTGAGTTTTATCTTTGTCCAATTATGTCGTCCATTGACGTGATGTAGAATTTCTAGTTTTTACAGTCTATAAGTAGATAGATATCGGAAGAACGGAGTAGGACTCGAAATTTCTAGTTCTACAGTCGAGATACTGAGTTTTCTCTACTTTCTCTACTTTCAAAGTAATTTAATATGATAAGCCGGTAGAACTAAAGACATTTAACACACCACAGAAGCACACGATCGGCTCTATAATAAACGTTGGATTTCTAAATAACGGCATAAAAACAAACATTTGCAGCTCTTGTAAGTCATATATAATTGGTTTTAGTCACGTGTTGCTTAGCCATAAAACGGCTAGTTGTATGTATAAGTCTGCCGTACTTTTGTTTCTTAGAAAAGCTAGTTTTGATATATCTAATAAGGAATTTGAAGTATATATGAAAAACTGCTCACATTATGCTGTTACGAAAAAATAGATATTAAAATGATAGGATGTTTCTTAGCGGACCTCTAAGTATGGTCCATCATATTTTTTTTATATTTTTTAATAACAATATGCTTAGATCAGTTTTGGAATTTGACAACTCCTATCATAACTTTTTGTTATTTTCCAGTGTATCGTAATTTTATGCAATCCCTTGGTCTTTTTCTTAAATTCCTAAATCGTCGAAAGAGATATCTTAAAGTTTATTTATAAAAATTTATCCTTAATTGTTCTTAAGATTGACACTTTTACACGAAATCTGAACATGGGTCGTTTAGTTCATTCTAAAGATAGACATTATATTATTTGTTTAGCCATACAAAAATCATGTTTGGTGATCCGTTACATTCAGTCTCAAAAACAAGTTGCAAAGGAACCGTCCGTCTATCCTAGACATTTAAGAAACAACTAGTCTCTTTTGGCGTATGTTGCACTTATTTAGTAATTGATTTTGGCTCAAATATTCTCATAAACTTCGTGACAAAACATTTAGAAAAATAGCAAAGAAAGCCGACCGAACAACAAGAGCCAAAAGTCAAGGGACAGTTACGAAAATGTTCTCTGTTAAATGTCATTGAAACCACTGATTAATAATCACCTTAAGTGTGAAGAAAAAACCCGTCTTTCAAACGTGTTTACATGCCACATGAAAGGTTACATGTGTACAAGTTTTCATAATTTTATGGTGTAACAGTATGTTTTACTATAGTCCAATACAGTTTTTACATAAATTGACACATCTTTGTCAAGAAAACTCGTTTTCTAGCGATGTACATGTAAAAATTATAAAGTTACACGGGGAAGAAAATATATTATTTACTTGATACAAATGAACTCAGTGGCATAATGCCTTTAAAACATTAAGGCTTTATGTAGATATGACACTCGTAATTAATTAATAAATCTTGCTCATCGTGTTTTACAGACCGTGACGTGTATTGTTGAAACATAAGTGATTAAAGTAATGGTCAGATCAAAATTTTTGACGTTTGACACAAACCCCCAAAATGTTTATATTTATTAAGGTATATATGTGCATTGTCAAATCTTAATATATGTTTAACAATATTGATTCTTGGTGTATTTTCGAAATCGAAATCTGATTAGTTTTTTGCAAACAAAATCTGATGTAAATTAGGGCTTCTGATATTTATATCTATATTATAGTGTTATTAAATGGGTGTTTTCATACACCTGTATTGTGTCCAAGGGAAGCTGTATTGGGTCGAGGATAGCTGTATTAGCCCGAGGCAACGCCGAGTGCTAATACAGTTATTCGAGGCCCAATACTGCTTTATTTCGATATATACATGTCGAATATGCAAACAACCATTTAATGACACTTAACCAGTTGAGTAAATTTTAGTACCATTTATCATTGACCAATATAGCTTTATTGATCAAATTCGGTTTCTCGTGGACATAATAAAAGATTAAATGAACAACTCAACTGTCAGTATGAAAATATAATTTTTTCATTGAAAATTCTGCTGTAATTTACATAATGCAAACGAATGTTTGTTTATTAAATGATATTTATATATAAATTAGCTGAAGGGAATTCCTGTATTGGCCCTGTTTCTCTGTATTGAGCCTGTTTTTTCCGTATTGGGTGTTTTTCTGTATTGACCCCGTTCTTCCTGTATTGGCCCTGTTTTTCCGTATTTGGTCCGTTTACTATACCCGTATTGTATGGACAATTTCACATGTATTTTACTCAAATAGTTAATAAATATCTGTATTGTCATATAAATCAATACTACATTGATCAATGACATAAAACAGAGAAATAACAAACAACTAAATTGCAATCAGAAAAATCGACAATAGATTCAAGTGTACGAGATCCCTGTCCCCAGTCCCAGAGACTGTTTAATGAAAGAGCCAAGACTCTGAATTTGTAAAAAAAAATACCGGGTTTTTAATGATGTTAAGCGTATTGAAATATGGTTAACATTAGAAATATTGAAGTCAGATAAGAGATTAGACCGAAACAGTTTATTGTGATCACATTTTAAAAAGAAGTGAACCTCATCGTCCATTTCATTTAGATTACAGAAGAGCAAAGACGTTGTTCACCGGGGACTTTTTTTTATATCTTTCCACATTTCAAGACTGTGGTCGGCTATTCGAAATTTTGAGATGAAATAGCGAATTTCATAGTTAGAATATGACGAATAAAATTCTTTTCCTAAGTTGTCTTTCAAAAATTTAAATAGAAATATTTTATTTTGATCTTTTAAATTTGAAAATGTGTCAGCACACATGTTTAACAACTTTAACAACTCATTTTTAATATATGGTTTAATTACTTTAACATTTTTATAATTGTGTCCAAGTGAAGTTTATCTGAGTTAAGATCTATATCATCAATTGATGTAAACATTATTTTATTGATAAATGCATAGTACACAATACATGTAGGTATAATACAAGTTGGGATTATAAAACAAGTGCGAATTCTTCTCCTGATATGTAAGAAAATACACGATAAAATGCATGACATACAGTGACATAATCACAATTTCATTTTAAAGTTATTTTCATAATATTAATGTTACTGTTACTATGGTTGACATTTTACTCGGATACAATTTAACTAATTTTAAAGCAAGATCAACATACAAAAAATTTAAAATTTTTAAACCCTCATGCGTTAAACCTTTTTGATTTCATGATATATTTTTGAACAATTCAGATGTTTTTTGTATTTTCAGCATCGGGAAGTTTTTGGTCCTATAGACGGTTTCTAATGTTGAGGTAACATTAGTTTGAAAACATAACATTTCCTAGTCTATTAAACAATGTCGTCAATTATCTTATATATAAGTTACCCAAGATTATATCTTCTCAGCAAAAAAATATTTAGGTCAAAACTTTTTTTAATAAAGGGTTAATTTCACATTCACATAAACTCAGTCTAGCAAAATACGATAAAGATTGAGTTTTGATGTATGTTTCGATAGGGACCCTACCCAGGTCTAAACGAGAAGCTAGGTTTGAAGCAGTTTTCTTTACACCAAGTATATACTTGCAGAATGACAAATTTATATTTTTTCAAAAGGAGTTTTATCAATGAAGAAAAATGGATCAATGACAACATTGCTATATTTACCACGTTTCTTTGGATTAAAGAATGAAATATATTTGTATGATGTATCGTACAAATCTCAACATTGTATGATAAAATTGGTCTTATGAGTGCATCAAACATGTTTAGGGCATATTGCACTGGGACATTTCAATTGAAGGAAATCTTGTAATTCGTGAAAATAGTCCCTTTATTTATATTATTATTATTATTACTACTATTTTCTTTATTATTTTTATTTATTATTATTATTACTATTTATTTACCATCAACGATGCCGAAAGTTAAATTTCCAATGCACCTAAAGCTGGAGCCAATAAACGTGTACTCTGCAACATTGTCAATCAACTTGTTTTTGAATTTGAGGCTAAGGTGTTCTAATTTGAGTTTTCTGCCATTTATCACAATAGTTTGATAATACGTGTATATTTAAATTATTTTGGAGTCCTTCTTGAGATTCTGACAACAAAATTATGTCGTCTGCAAAAAATAAACTACTATTTTTGTCTCTAAAATTTCAGAGGGTCACAGAGGGGCACAGATGTCTTCCAATGAAGCTTCACTCAGATCATTTGTGTAATTTTTGATTATCAGAGGACTTATAGTATCGCCTTGTCGAACCCGTCTTTGCATTTCAAAGAAAGGAGTAGAGAGTTTTAATGCAGATTCTGTGTTTGAAAATTGGTTTTAATTACTTTATAGAAGTGTCTAGTTTCTCCTTATTTAGCCATTTTATTCCATCTCTCCATACAGAGTCAGAAGCCCCTTTTAGATCTACAAAGTAAGCATATAACTTTTGATTATGTTTATGGATATATTTGTTATAAGGGTTTTTAAAATAAACAAACTGTCACTAGTTCTGTGGTTTGCTCTGAATCCAAACTGAAAATTTGATCGTTTATCTTTCATAAAGTTTAAGAGTCTATTGTTGATAACGCTGCTAAATAAGTTGGAAAGACATTTAATCAAAGAAATACCCATTTAAATGGAAGGGATGTTTCTATCTGAAGATTAATAAATTAGAATAGTAAAAGATTTATTCCAAGAACACGGATAGTAACCAGATTTAAGTATTCAATTAAAAAGCTTAGCATATAACTTCAGTGTGATGGAGCTACTATTTTTATAACTTCATACATAATTTTATCAGGACCTGATGATTTACCTATTTTTAACTATTATACAACTTTTTTTATATCTAAACAGGTTATGGGTCGGTCAGTAACAGATTTAAAGGTGAGATCTGTTTCAATTGTTTTCAATTAATTTTAAATTATTTTTAGTTTATCTCCGAAAGAGTTTGTTTGTAATCTCTTACTGTATTGTCAGACCATTGGGGTTTATTTATGTGTTGATATTTGTTGTTGTACTTTAGCTTTTACATCATTTTTCTGTTATTTTGTAGAGAATAGATGTGAGCTCCAAACAGGCCTGATCTATACCACTTTGGCTTTCAGATTAATTTTGTTTTTAATTTTCAGAGTTATGGCTTTCTACTAACAGTTCAATTGATTTTTCATTCCACTTGTAAGAAAATACTTTAGAAAAAGGAAACATCTTGTTTTTGGAAGACTTAATTTTTTATCTTGATATCACATTTCAGAGTAAATTTTATTTGGACATGATCAGAAATATATAAAAAATTGCCTGTTCTAAAGTATATTACTGAGGAAAGGAGACTCTCGCTAATAATGACATAATCGACTGAACTATACTAGTAACCGTTTGGTGATACACACGTGAAATAACCAATAGAATCTCATATAAATCTTCCATTTAATATCCGTAGCCTTGCAGACATACAAGGTCTAATAGGATTATACCTTGAACATTCAAAATTGTATCTTATATTTGTTCTGTTTAAAAATGTATCTTCTTCATAATCATCTGGAAGTATATTATGAAAATCTTGATCTTGAAGTTCTGCAGAATCATTTAAGATAAAATCATGGTTTGAGGTTGTCGAGAGCAAAAATCACCAATTAGGATAATTTGGCCTCTGCTGGCAAATTTATTTATATATAATCATTATCAAAATGTGTAGAATTTAAAGGGGGTATATAAACTGCACATAGAAACATGTCAAAGTCTAGACCTAAGTAGTTATAATCAAGTCTTAACCAGACCCTATTGTTAGATTTTGAACCAACTTTTTCAAAAAAGACACCAAGTTAGATATTTCTTTTTTACTAATATACCACCGTCCACTGTGACGTCTAGCTTTTTTTCCTACTTTCTGATTTTTAAAAATAAAACCGGGAATCCAAGTCTTTTTGTCATCACCTTTCCAAGTTTCTAGCAGAACATTTATATCAGTTATAATTTTACTGGTAAAAATTTTACATTTATTTTGTTTGCAAGGCCTTGAATATTCCATGCTGATATGCTTATATTTTTCTTAATGTTCTTCATATCATAAGATTATACATAACGACATTAAATCCAGGACTTTAAATATAATTTGAGAATACAATTTGTTATTAGGACATAACAGAGTAGTATAGTAAATATACAATAATTTTCGAGTAAGTTATTAGCTATAATTATAGCTAATTTGCAAAATAAACGCTTTTGTCTATATATTTTAGCTAACTGGTTGAAGGAAAATAACTCTGTTCTACTTCCAATATTATGTAACAAAATTCAGAGCAGCTCAGAAGAATTATGAAGTATAATTTAATTTAATGAAAGTTACAATTCTGATGTACCGTTATGATTATATAATAAAAGTTTTTTATCTAAAATTAAGTATGTATTTCGTCAAAATCTGGAAAAGGTTGGATTGATACAACCTATGTGATACAAAACCTTGTATCATCTATATATGTGATACAAGATGTACTTTTGTCGGAACTACTTCTCGACAGTTGCATACATTCCGCATCACAACTCGACGCTGCGCGTCTCGTAGTGATACGAATGTACACAACTGTCTCGACGTGATACAAGTAGTTGTACCTACACATAATGTATGTAATGTGTATTTATCTAAAATTAAGAATGTATTTAGTCAAAATCTGAAAAATATCGATTGATACAACCTGTGTGATAAAAAACCTTTTATCATCTATATATGTGATACAAGATGTACTTTTGTCGGAACTACTTCTTGACGTCACAATGAATGATATAACCAATGATTCGTTGAATGACTTTCATTCTATGAATGAAATATGACGTCATAATGCGTGTGACGTTAGGGGGCTATATTTTATAAACAAACGCTTAGTTGAATGTTAAATTTTAAATTGTAAACATTCAGTTTTATTCTGCCCTTTTTATACTTCTTAATTTTAGATAAACTTTTTACATACATTTAAGTGTAGGTACAACTACCTGTATCACGTCTCGACAGTTGCATACATTCCGCATCACAACTCGACGCTGCGCGTCTCATAGTGATACGAATGTACACAACTGTCTCGACGTGATACAAGTAGTTGTACCTACACATAATGTATGTAATGTGTATATATCTTTCTTATGTATCTTTAACACTTACACATGTTAATACATAAAATTACATCAATTCGCACATACACAATACAAACAAAACATAGAAAGGCATGCCTTAAATACATCACATCATGATCTCATTAAAATGTGTTACAGGAAGTTCTGTCAACCAAAATAAATACAAGTGTATAGTTACTTAGCGAATTGATGAATTAATTAGATACATGTATTGACAGGGATCATTCAATAATCTTAGTGTCCTGCAACTCTGTGACATCCTTTCAAGCGCTGCAGACTCTTGTCATTAACATCGTCAAATTAAGAAATTAAAAAAGGCATTTGATGTAGTATGACATAGTTTCATGTTGAGGAAAATGTACCTGACGGGAATCTCTGGAAAGCAGTAGCTAGTACTGAATGAATGGTATAATAACCTCGTATCACAAGCTAAATGGGAAAATGAACATTTTGAACCATTTCAGGAGAAACAAGGTGTTCGTCAAGGTGGTATTTGGTCTCCATCTGTTACAAAACATTTATCAATCCACTTCTAGATCTCTTCGAATCACATGGACTTGGCTGTCATATTGGAACAATCTTCCGTGGCACACTTACGGTTGCTGACGACATTGCTCTCGCATCAAATTGCCCACTGGAACTTCAAACAATGCTGAACATACAGCAAAACTATGCTAGAGCAGAACAATACGACATGAGTGAGACCAAGTTTACAGTTCTATGTGTGAACAACAAGAGCAAACTTCTTCTATCTTTTGAAATCAATTATAATGAAATCAAAAAATCCGAAAAGGCAACTCACCTGGGGATCTCAAGAGACTGCAACTCCAAATTTATAATGAGCCACGTTGTAACAGAATGAATAAGTACTTCGAGAAATCAAGAAAGGCAGCTTATGCCATGATGGGGCATGTCTACATGGAATGAATGGGCTCAACTCAATAGTCTCCATGCATCTCAACAGAACATACATAATACCCCGTCTAGTGTACGGCCTTGATGTCACTTATTTGATTAATCAATTCGAAGTCGATCCAACGTGTAAACTATGTTCTAAAGAACCCGAAGACCGACTCCATTTCATTTCGAAATGCCCATCTACACAAAACCGTTCTTAAATTCTGTATATGAAATCTTAAAATACAGAGTAGATATACCAACACTCAGTAATGTTAACTGCATGCAGCTCATAATAGACTGTAGTTTAATAAGGTCCGTCTCCCTGTTACAGCGATGTGGAGAACACCCGAGAACAAGGAAGTAACTACTGCGGATTCCGTGTACCTGTCGACTTACGGGTGTGAAAAATAGTTCAGATTTTAGGAACCTATTAATTTCCTGAATCACATCCTCATATGTCATGGTTTCTGTGTCCACATGTGTCCACGAACATATGGCCACAGAAACCCTGACTTGTGAGGATGCATGAACCAGTGTACTGTATTAAACTTTAACAGCTCTGCCATGCCTCCCTTTCTTATCGTAATTTACAGTAACTGATAATTTTGATTATGTAATCCGTTAGGTTATGTCCATCCGCGGAATAGTCATGCTTAAGTCTGGATTTGACAGTCAATATCATTGTATCCTGAATTCAAAGTGCACATATGTAGCTCCACCGATAATTTGTGTGGTCGTCGTTTCAGACGGCGTATCCTGCCCCCCCCCCCCCTCCTTTAACTGTCTCATCCTTTCCATATGTAGGTTATAGCACATGTTCCTGGTTAGTTCATCCAGCTCTTTATAACCTTGTTTTTTCAGCTTACTGATATAAGGCATCTGTTGGTTTGTACAGTCCAGTATGAGTTGAAGTAGGTTGTTTTTGGTGACAAACTCTTGGTAAACATCGTTTCTGAGGTTATCTAGGTAGCTTTTGATATGTCGGAGATGCCTTCTCCGAACGTTTTCCAGCTTTGGACACTTGAGAATAAAATGCTGTAGATCATCTGGCTCATCTCCGCATAGGCAGCATATAGTTTTGATATAACTATCTCCATACTTTTTTCTTGTTGTATTAAACAGGTATGTTTGAGTTACAAGCTGATCTTGTGGCGAAATCCAAACTAACACGGAATCAGGTTTCTAACTTTTATTAACTGCAAACTTCTATTTACAATATGTACAGCTACTTTCACTTTCAATAATACCACATTGGATAACTGCTATTGTCACCGTCTAATCTTACAACTATTACTTGAACTTAAACTTGAACTCCTATAAATGTTACAACCATGTCTTATATACTATTTTATAAAGAATATTTTATAAAGTTCTTTTTCAAGTAGTTTCTATAATTATCTAAATCTTTCTTATCTAATAATAGTAACATGTAAATTCCAGAAGCTTCCAGATAAACAATAGTACAATCAACTAATTTCTAGAATAAACCATAGCATCCTTATTCTAAACAAATTATATAACAATAATAATTTCAATATTATATTAATATGAATATTAATAATCCAGTAAATTGTCTCATCATGTCTTATGTATAATTATGTGTATCTATCAATTATTCTTTTCCTCTTTTTTGTACAACTCTCATTGCTCCCAGTGGGCTCCTGATTTGGAAATAAAAGATATGTTATGTTATGTTATGTTATGTTATGTTATGGCACAATTAAAAATTAATCACAAGTAAAAATAATTAGAGTTGTTCATGTAATATCGTGAATACAGTTCGCGACAGATCTCGACTTCTGCCGCTCTTATTTTTCTATGTACATTTTCTGCGCCTTCCCAAATATTATGTGGTTGTGACATCCGGTTTTTCTGTAATTGGAGGTAAAAGGGTTGACTTCTTAGCTATATCTTCCTCACATTGTTTTTGACCAGTGTAATTTTTGTGCCTTCCTTACTTCTTTTTTCCACGCCTTTTTTGATCTAGGGTTTTTCATTAGTTCATGTATTGTCTCCATTCCATATTTCTCTAAAACTAGTTCAGGGCCCGGTTTCATAAAACATTTCAATACTCATCCTCAACTCAAATATTGACCAATCAGATTGCTGGAAAATTCAAATTTGAGGAAAAACTCAAGGATTTGAGGAAAATCTCAATTTGAGAAGTTTTATGAAACTAAGGCCAGCCCTTTCTGTAAAAAGTTCGTTGCTATTTCTGTTGAAGCAATGTTGTCTAATTAAGATATTATACTCTGCTGATGATGGGCATCTGATTATATTCTTAAGGAGTGACAGTATATTATTATCTCAGAGAATGCTGAATAAAAACAAAGATCTAGATTGGCAGTATTTGGCCACAGCTTTATTTTACAAGTACAATAATAAATATATATATATAAATAAATAAATAGATAAATAAATAGATAAATAAATAAATATATATATTTGAAATATAAGATAAGATTAAAGTTCAAGTCTATATATTGGTCGCCGCAACTTGATGGCAGACCATAAATGAATTAGCAACTGATATATATGGGGGATGAGCAACCCTGGGAAACAGTGGTTACTCCAGAATTTAGATATTTGCTAGTTGACAGTTAATAAAAAGGGGGGCCAGTGCAGTGAAAAATCTGCCTTATTGTCCGAAACCACCATTTGCACGCTTCTCACACTCCACGGCGATAACAAGACTGTGCTTTTTCCTTGCAAGGTTCCTCAATCCTCAAGCTCCAAGCTGTCCCAATACCTGAAAATATTCAAGAAAAGGAAGCGAAGTACCAATTTCATTAACAAGATGATTAGCAAAATATATTACAAAATGTATTAACGTTGTGCGTGTTATGTAATGGAGGTGGGTGGGAGGGTCTAAAAAATTTAGATTGCCAAACCGACATTTTTCCTGTCACCTCCTTGCAGACGATTTTCAAAAAGACCGAACCTCGATTTGGTTTTTCTATTTTAAGACAGGTTTAACCAATCACCAATCATGTTGAGCGAAAGCAACAACAGCCAACAACTATACTAGTCAGTCTTCCTTCGATAAAGGAATTTAATGCTGAATACATTAAATTCACTTATCTCAGAGAATGCTGAATAAAAACAAAGATCTAGATTGGCAGTATTTGGCCACAGCTTTATTTTACAAGTACAATAATAAATATATATATATAAATAAATAAATAGATAAATAAATAGATAAATAAATAAATATATATATTTGAAATATAAGATAAGATTAAAGTTCAAGTCTATATATTGGTCGCCGCAACTTGATGGCAGACCATAAATGAATTAGCAACTGATATATATGGGGGAAGAGCAACCCTGGGAAACAGTGGTTACTCCAGAATTTAGATATTTGCTAGTTGACAGTTAATAAAAAGGGGGGCCAGTGCAGTGAAAAATCTGCCAAATTGACTGAAATGACAGATGCTCGTCATGTGTCGTTTCAGTCAACCGCCACAGAATGGGGGGGTTTTAACCGCACAGCTGTGCCAATACTGTTAAATATATATCTATAACTAATATATAACTGATATATAACTAATATATAATATAACTTATTTCTAGTATATATATGGCATATTTATATATATGAATAACAAATTGAAATAGCACTGTTATATTCAATATAATATATTTCTAGTTTATATATGGCATATCTACGTCAATATAAATGAATAACAAATTGAAATAACACATGAATGTCTGTGCTTGAATGTATATACAAATTCAGAACTTCTAGTATACTTATGTTGTTGGTTTGAATGTTGTTGAACGCCACTTACAGCAATTTTTCAACTATATAATGGCGTTCAGTTTTTTATTGGGGGAGAAAGCCGGAGAACATCCCGACCTACGGTGGGAAAACTTGCTCTAGTATATAAATTTTAACTAAATATTTGCAGAACAGATATACAATTACGAATTTTTAGTATGCATATGTCATAGTAAACTAAATAATTGCAGCATGTAGATTTGTCTAAATATTTGTTTATGTAAAAATTTCCAGCGACCAGAGCATAATAACATACAGAATTGCATTCTAACCAATACATTACCAAGATCATTCCGCCCAATATTTATCATAATAAATTTTTGGAGGGTCTTCCAATTTAATACGAATTTTTAGTATGTATATGTCATAGTAAACTAAATAATTGCAGCATGTAGATTTGTCTAAATATTTGTTTATGTAACATTTTTTGGTCAATAACACGAACACAATTTGTCAAATTATTTAAAAATTTCCAGCGACCAGAGAATAATAACTGCATTCTAACCAATACATTACCAAGATCTTTCCGCCCAATATTTATCATAATAAATTTTTGGAGGGTCTTCCAATTTAATAAAGGTTCCAATATAACCATTGAGTTAATGCATTCCTTATGATGTATAAGCAAACAAGGCAGAACTTGTGTTTCCTTGCAAGGCTCCTCAATTCACAAGCTCCAAGCTGACCCAATACCTGAAAATATTCGAGAAAAGGAAGCGAAGTACCAATTTCATTAACGATTTAGCAAAATATATTACAAGATGTTTGACCTGCCATACTTGTATAGCATTCGGAATCTGTAGTGTTTTGCTAATATGCATGTATATACTAAAATTAAAAGCAACAAACATTTGTAAAGATATAAAGTGTAAATTATGTGTAAACAGTTAAAATTTAGTTACATGAAGGGATTCTAATATTAATTTTGAAAAAAACATTAGATTTCTGCATTCCAAGAGATTTTATATCTTCAGTTGACAATTATTTCCATGGCGGAATGTGTTGCCATACCAATGTGAAATTAGTCTCTGAATTAAACAGGTAGTCCGGTGCCCGCTGCGTGTTGGATCAAGTCTGGGCCTCTAAAACGCAGAACTATGGACGCCCAGCTGGCGTGTGCCAAGAAATAAGATGTTAAATTATTTTGATAATAAAAATTGCCAGAGATGCATGCAATTCATTTATTTTAACTGGCCATATCTTATTGTTGCAAAAACAATGGTTACCATAAAAGAAATGTAAAATGAAACTGATGCCGGTAGTTCAATAAATTTTGTAACCAGTCTTAGTTAAGGTGGGTCCGGTATGACTGGTACCTTTATTAACATAAATGGTTGCAGAAAATTAAGGTGTATTCATTCCTGTGAATACAGAACAATAATATATTTTAAAAGAAAATGTGGACAAAATACAAATACGAATACAAATATTTACTAGCACAAACTCATGGTACAGTACATGTTAAGGCACAACAAGTTAAAGGATCAATACAAAGTGTGTTATACAAATGTAATACAATTCTTTACATTAATTGTATTAAGATCTATATACATCTGTATTGGAATTGCACCAACGAATAGGTAAACTGCAGTATTTGAGGTTTTGTTTGGAAGGCCTCAAGATTTTCCTCTGCATCTTTTCTAGTTGTTCTATTTCATATTGCCTACATTTCATTATCTCAAGCCCATATATCATTCCTGCTAGTCAAAACCAAACTTAAAATACTCAACAAATAAGCAGAGCTAAGTAAGTGATGAAAACCCCGCATAACATTGCGGTAGCAATAATAATAGGCCGACCGCAGTTCGTTGCCACTCAAGAAAAGCCGAGCGATCACGAATCGGTTACAATAAAAAAAGAAAAAAATATGCAAGATAATGGGAATTTAACTGTTTTAAAAGGAAAGTCGCATTAATTTGTGTATGTTTATCATAAAATGTGTATCATAAAACTTAAACGGAGAAAATCGGAAAAACAAGTGAGAAAAGGAGAACAATTTTAATCTTTTCCTGCTTATTGACAAGGTTCACATCAACTATCTTACCGCGTAGAATGATGCATCTAGAGATGATTAGCATAGTGCATGCTTCTTATGCTGACTCTGACCTATATTTTGCGGTTGCCTGATGGCTATCTAAACATTGTATACTTATAATGAAGTGATGTTAATAATAACAATACATAATAACATTAAAAAACAGTACGTATTTGTGTCCACGAAAAATAAAGCTTAGAGACGGCTAGCTTTTTAGGAAAGCTAATACTTGTTTTATTTTTGCCTTGAAATTATATGATCTGCGTAATATCGCGCGCGCAGATTGCCAGGCCTGGATTATTTTAACATGTGCGTGTTTAAAATTTTGATACGTTATAGTTTGAGCACAACTTCAATAGAATTTGGACAACCAATTTCTATGGTGTCAATGTGTACAGTTCATCGGATAGAAAGGAAACCCAGATGACGGGAAACATTGATAATTCGTATACATCACATCACAGAAGATCGTGTTCAACTTATTTTTGCATTCTGGTGTTAAAATATTTTTAAAACGCCCATTAATTTATTGTTTAGTCAGTTTCCTTACTCATGTCAGATTCTATGAACAACAAATAAGCAGTGGCGGATCCAGGGGTGGTGGGGGTTCGTAAGGGGCGTACGCCCCCTTTAAAAAAGGAAAAGAATAAAAGAGAACAGGGATCGTAACAACAAGCGCCAAAGTCAAACATGTAATCCCCGCTCGTCCTTGCCATAAATTAATGCATTAACGGTACTAATTCGTTTATTATGATATCTCTGTTGTATACTGTACCAAATAAAGGTAACTGAACACATTATAAAAACCTTGTGTTAAATAAATTCATTTTGATGCTTAGAAATTGCGAGAATGCAGGATTTTGCACCGTTTTTACGAGAGCTTCTGGGAGCCCCTCGAAAATCCTATATCCGCCCCTGACAAGTGCTGCATTCGTATGGCGACGGGCGCGTCGAAATTGATTTTTTTAGATTATTTCCGTTTTCAAAAGTATTGATTTTGTTTCAATATATATTTTATTTTCGAATTGTCTCTCTTTGTATGCCAGTAAAGAATATGTATTATACGTATAATAGGCGAAAAATAAAATAATCAAACATGGTAACAGAACACACGATGTTAATAATTCATATATTATTGTTCAATCAGAATTAATACTATAAAAATGTTTCAGATAAACCAAAATTCATGTGTTTAAAACAGATACTTCCAGTTTGGTGTATTATTTTAAAAACATATAGTGTAAACAGAGGAGAATTTTTATAGACTATTTCATGTATGTAAATCTAGAACTTTAATTTTATATTTTAAAAAAGTATCATATCAGTTTGTTACATTTGATCTTCTTTGACTTTTGCATCAGGTAGTCCATACTTTCCTTCTAGTTCTTCTTATTCAAATTGACCATAAATTATTAGCACAACTTCATTTAAAGGTAATCTAAATCAGCAGTAAACTGTCAAACGTTTACAACACTTTATTAACCAGTTGTGTAAAATACATGTGAAATTGTCCATATAATACGGATATAGTGAACAGGCCCAATACAGAAAAAACTGGCTCAATACAGAAAAACAGGGCCAATACGGAAAAACAGGGCCAATACGGAAAAACGGGCTCAATACAGAAAAACAGGGCCAATACGGAAAAAAACAGGCTCAATACAGAAAAACAGGGCAAATACAGGAATGTCATTTCTGGTAATTTATATACAAATATTTTTTTAAAATCAAACACATTCGTTTCGCTGTGCGTAAATTACATAATTTTCAGGGGAAAAAATTTATTTTAATTCTGCGGGCTGTTAATTGATATTAATAATTTGTTCAGTCCATGAAAAGCCAATTTGGATCGAGTATAGCTTTATTGGTCGATGATAAAATGGTACTAAAATTTACTCAACTGGTTAATAAAAGTGTCATTGAATGGGTGTTTTCAGATTCGACATGTATTATGTCCTCGGGAAGCGGTATTGGGCCTCGAATAGCTGTATCAGCCCTCGGCGTTGCCTCGGGCTAATACAGCTATCCTCGACCCAATACAGCTTCCCTTGGACTTAATACAGGTCAAATATGAAAACACCCATTTAATAACCCTATATTACTGAATGGCCGTGTATTGTATAACTTTACTGAGTGGCAGTGTATTGTATAACTTTACTGAATGGCAGTGTATTGTTTAACTTTACTGAGTGGCAGTGTATTGTATAACTTTACTGAGTGGCAGTGTATTGTTTAACTTTACTGAATGGCCGTGTATTGTATAACTTTACTGAATGGCCGTGTATTGTATAACTTTACTGAATGGCCGTGTATTGTATAACTTTACTGAATGGCAGTGTATTGTATAACTTTACTGAATGGCAGTGTATTGTATAACTTTACTGAATGGCAGTGCATTGTATAACTTTACTGAATGGCCGTGTATTGTATAACTTTACTGAATGGCCGTGTATTGTATAACTTTACTGAGCGGCAGTGTATTGTATAACTTTACTGAATGGCCGTGTATTGTATAACTTTACTGAGTGGCAGTGTATTGTATAACTTTACTGAATGGCCGTGTATTGTATAACTTTACTGAGTGGCAGTGTATTGTATAACTTTACTGAATGGCAGTGTATTGTTTAATTTTACTGAGTGGCAGTGTATTGTATAACTTTACTGAGTGGCAGTGTATTGTATAACTTTACTGAATGGCCGTGTATTGTATAACTTTACTGAATGGCCATGTATTGTATAACTTTACTGAATGGCCGTGTATTGTATAACTTTACTGAGTGGCCGTGTATTGTATAACTTTACTGAATGGCAGTGTATTGTATAACTTTACTGAATGGCCATGTATTGTATAACTTTACTGAATGGCCGTGTATTGTATAACTTTACTGAGTGGCAGTGTATTGTATAACTTTACTGAATGGCCGTGTAATGGCAGTGTATTGTTTAACTTTACTGAATGGCAGTGTATTGTATAACTTTACTGAATGGCCGTGTATTGTATAACTTTACTGAATGGCCATGTATTGTATAACTTTACTGAATGGCCGTGTATTGTATAACTTTACTGAATGGCAGTGTATTGTATAACTTTACTGAATGGCCGTGTATTGTATAACTTTACTGAATGGCAGTGTATTGTATAACTTTACTGAGTGGCAGTGTATTGTATAACTTTACTGAATGGCCGTGTATTGTTTAACTTTACTGAATGGCCGTGTATTGTATAACTTTACTGAATGGCCGTGTATTGTATAACTTTACTGAATGGCAGTGTATTGTATAACTTTACTGAATGGCCGTGTATTGTATAACTTTACTGAATGGCCGTGTATTGTATAACTTTACTGAGTGGCAGTGTATTGTATAACTTTACTGAATGGCAGTGTATTGTTTAACTTTACTGAATGGCCGTGTATTGTATAACTTTACTGAATGGCAGTGTATTGTATAACTTTACTGAATGGCAGTGTATTGTTTAACTTTACTGAATGGCCGTGTATTGTATAACTTTACTGAATGGCCGTGTATTGTATAACTTTACTGAATGGCAGTGTATTGTATAATTTTACTGAATGGCAGTGTATTGTATAACTTTACTTAATGGCCGTGTATTGTATAACTTTACTGAATGGCCGTGTATTGTATAACTTTACTGAATGGCAGTGTATTGTATAACTTTACTGAATGGCCGTGTATTGTATAACTTTACTGAATGGCCGTGTATTGTATAACTTTGCAGAGACGATTCTGGTCTTTCTAGACAACAGGGATATATGCCTTGTTGTATAAACTTATTCTCTTTATCTCTTTTTCTATTTTATATCGTATAAAAAGCATGTCCGACTACCCTACGAAATCGTGTTGATTAAGGATATAATAGTTATTTACACAAATATAGTTTCTAAGGGCACACATTTTATATAATAACTAGAATTATAAATCATTATAATAATTTATTATGTTTATTATTAGTTTGGAGAACTGTCAAAATGACAGTATTGTTTATAATCGCTTGTTCTCGTTATTCTGTATATGATTGATGGCGCAGATTTGAAAAATGCAACATTCATACATAACTACTATTAGCTGTCAGCCTAGTCCGAGAATCCTCATTGGACAGCAAAGTATTCTCGGAGTACTGTCACCCATAAATGTATTGCTTAATAGTTAGGTGTTTTACCTTCAGCAAGCAATATTTCACACAAAAAAACGATTGAAATAGTGATTTTCAGTTGAGATTAAAATAATGCTATATGTTTATCTCCGTAGACATTTAATACAAAACAAGTCAGGCGAAAAATAAAAAGAAGACAAAATATTCGTTCTGACATCTATTGCAAATCGATGTCGTATGTTCAGTAAATTTGATATGGTGAACTTCGGTCCTACACGTCTTTTTTTAAATATTAACATTTACATACATATTCACTTTTTACCTTAGCCACATGCATATACAATATCATTTTTAAGAATTCAATAGTGCTGTCTTCTAATGTCTTCAAGTGATCTGTCAACACTGAGATTGCGTGTTCGATTCTCACTGCAGGCAGGGTGTACTCGACTCCAATCTTAATTGACAAAGATTGCAAGTTTTCCTACCGCAGGTCGGGGGTTTTTCCGGGTACTCCGGCTTCCTCTCCCAATAAAAACTGGACGCAATAATATTGCTGAAAAATTGCTGAAAGAAACGTAAAACACTATTTAAACAAAACAAAATCAAAAGTAACCATTATGCTGTGTCAGTTTCATCTTAAAGTGAATGCATATTTAAGAATCATATGCAATGCAGAATAATAGTTTTTTATGACTATGATAACCTCGATTTGTTTATTTTGATACATGACATTCATTTTATTCATCGACAGTTCCATTGAAAACTCGGAGGGACAAGAATAATATACCTTGTTTAGTTATCGTCTGTTCTATATTTATACATTTTCAGTTTTTTGTTATTAATATCCTTATCTTTGTGGCGAATGGAAAATGTGAAAAGGGAACTTATTTAAACAGACCACGTAGATGGAAAGACATGTTAACAATGCAAAAATATAAAACCATTGACATTTCAAAGAGTAAAAGAAAGAGCACAGTTTTGAATAGATACATGAAAGTAAATCTAGAACATTGAAATCCGTCAGTTAGTAACAAAATCTTTAGATATTAATTACAATTATTCTCAGAAATAATAAGCTTAGTCCTTCTTGCTAACACAAATATTTGAAATATGTAATTAATATTAGTTTTATTCTGACTATAAAAACGCAAAAAAAAAAATTAATAAAGTGTTACAATTCGTGTAGTTGTAATGCATGCCTACAATAAATTCGGAAGCATCGGTTGTCGAGTGGTTAAGGTAGTTTTTCTACCATTAATCACGTGCCTGTCGACACTGAGGTTGCGAGTTCGAGTCAAACTGTCGGCAGTGTGCACTCGACTCCAATCTTAATTGACAGATTGGCAGTTTTCCTACCGAAGGTCGGAAGTTTTCCATGGTACTCCGGCTTCCTCCGCCAATAAAAACTGTAACATCCATGGCGATACAGCTGATTGAACAATTGCTGAAAATAGGGTTAAACACATTCAAACAAGCAAAACAGAAGAGAATCATAATATTGTTACATTACGCGTGTGGTACACTGCCCTGCTTTGTATAGTAGACGGATTTTTTTTTAAGATATTGTGGAGTAAAGTTGTGCTGTATGTAATGGAACATTTGTAACTTCCTTCGTTCAGTCAAAGACTTCACTGGCCAACTTCTGTATAAATATTAATCGCATTGGTAAACTTGGTTTGTCTGCGACGATTCGAGCAGCCTCAAGCTGTAATTGCTCTGCTTGAAATGTCCACGGATATCGGAGAAGACCAGATTAATTGCCCCCAAACGAACGCTTATGGGACGCTACACTGGAGAACCAGAAAGAGCGTGCTTGTCCGTTTAAAATTAGTCGGCTCGCTAAAGACCTTCTTCCTGATGGAAATAAGATCACACAAATCTTAAAAACCAGAATAAACTTTATAGAGACAGTGAGTTCAATAGTAAGACGTTTGTAAGCAGCTTGCGATGGACACACACGATACTCATTCGTTTTATCCAGATTCTCGCAGCGTTCACTGCCACACAGTCTTGATCAGTCTTGAACCACAATTATTTGGAGTTTGATAAGCAGAAGAGGCATAGTCCTCGAAGCAATAAACTAATCGAACGTAAAAGTTGAAAATATTAAACATAAACAAAATTGCTTTTTTTAGTTAGTATACATCCTTTTACATAAAAATCTTGGAAAAAGAAGTCGTGTCATAAGATAACTAGAAATGTATAGATTATACCATTAAGGTTTTGATGCAGACAAAACCTGTATTTCTTACTACATGTGATTTCAAAATTATTGTTGTCGGTAAAACTTTACTAAGTGAATGTTTTCACTCCTTTTACTGCAAACCGACTATAAAGTTCCTTGCTTTCTGTTGTCTCGTCCAGGTTTATTCGTACACATGTCAGGTCGGTTTGTCTAAAGACCGACTGGGATGTGTGCCCCAGGTGGTTGAATGGGGTACCCCTAGCAAGCTGGGGTTGTCAGGCCATAATACGGAAAACCTGACCGCAAACCATATTAGTGCACCGTGTTGGGAAAAATGCCACGTTCCTCGCACGTTAAAGAACGCTGCTGTAGTATTCGCTATGAGTAGGGATTTCGATCCCGCTACAGGAGGCTAAATTGCCCGACCCTATCCATCCTCCCATTCGCCAGTGGCCATCTAAAATTCTTTACCCCTATTTTTCCTTGTGTCCCATCCCATTTTCATTCATCATCATTTCATGTTCATTTTATCATCCATTTTATGTTCATCGCCGGAATATAGCTGAAATATTGATGCTCGGGCGTTAATCACCATTAATCAATCAATCAATCAATCGAATTTGTACGTCTAACCAAACAATCAAACACAGCAAAACCAGGCTATTTGCAGATGACAAAATTATATTCCGCCGTATAACATCAAATTAGATTGCCAAAAATTACAGGAAAATCTAGAAGCAGCAGCTAGGTGGGAGCAAGATTTCCTCGTGGCTATCTATCCTGACAATTATAACATCCTCATCATGAGTAAAAAACGTAAATCTGAACATTTCTTTTACAATTTGCAGGCTACATCTTTATATAAGTACAATCAGCAAAGTATTTTAGCGTTACCATCTCATCTGACCTAAAATGGAACAATCATATCACATAGACAGCCGCTAATGCAAATAAAACATTATACTTTGTAAGACGTAAGTAACATCAAAGTAAATTCACAAAAATCAAAAGCCCTGCATACCAATTACTAGTCAGACCTAAATTAGAATATTTCAGCTCAGTTTAGGATCCTATTACAAAAGAAAATGAAAACAATCTCGAAAAAAATCAAAGGAGAGCTGCAAGATACACATGCAACAGATATCACAACACCAGCAGTGTATCTGACATGTTACAAGAATTAAAATGGCCAACGTTAAAGGAACGACGTCTCAAAACCAGACTAACCATGTTTTACAAAGTAACAAACAACCTCATAGCAATTCCTCATGCAGACATCCTAACACCAAACCAATCATCTACCAGGGCAACTCATTCACATACCTACCAACAACTCCAGTGCAACAAAAATAGCATTAAATATTCTTTTTCAGCAGAACCATAAAATATTGGAATTTACTAAATGAACATATAGCATCATCCAGCAGCGTTCAACAGTTCAAGGAGAAAGTCACTCACGAGTTCCTCTGTAAAACCTACAGTATCTAATATATATGCTTTGTTTTTATCTAAAATTAAAAAAAACAGAAAAAAATATATACATACAATACAAAAAACTGTAAAAAATTAAATATAATAATATATTTTAAAAAGTATAGATATTTGTTTAACAAAATAGTGGCTTAGGACATGCGCCGGAAAGTTATATTCAACTTGTTAAATGTTTTCCGTATAGAGAGAAGAAGAAGAAAACATTAAAGAGAATTATATGCCATACCAAGGGGATATGTATCCTAGAAGTGTGAAATGTCCTTGCTGGATATGCCCGACTCCGTTCAGTAAAAAGATCAAGTAACTCGAGCTATACTCTTGTGGTCAGTAAGAGCAAACTCAATAAAACTTCACATGCATGAATATTTAAATATGAAAAGTGTTTTTAATGTTAAAAACTTTTAAATTGTCGTAAACAATGAAAAGTTCTGGTTTGATATTTGTTTTGTGGTTGAAAGTGTCAACAATTACAATTAAAATCTGTAGAAAAAAAAACGAAAAACGGAGTCAACCTTTAATAAATAACATATTTACTAATTCGATGTTAAATTGGTAAATTATTTGTTTATCAAATGCCAAAACTGTCTTATGTGATGTTTTTGATTAGCGTTTTGTGGTTTTATCTTTACGGGATGCGGTGTCTTATTTACGTTAGAGACAGTCACTGTTTACCTTTTGGTGGTTTTATCTATACATTTGACGTACGACACCCATGGCCAGAATATTTTCCGTGAAATTGGAGGTCGCTCTCCGAATTTGACATATCGACAAATTATAAGTGTTTTCGCTATTGCGTTCCATAGTTTTCTTTACCGAGTTATGTAGCTCGGACTTGGTGTTTTGTATGTCTGTATTGTGTTTCAACTTTGCTTGACTCTTTAAGGGTGTATTTTGCAAAAAAGTTATATATTTAAAAATCACAGCAACACAAATTTCAGATAAAATGTTTGCAATCTCTGAAACACTTAAAAGACATTCATGTGACGTCATAAACACATCAAGAGAACGACGTCACGTAACCACTGTGGAATGCAGAGGCACTGTTGGGGTGCTTGGGAGTAACGTCATGAATAAAATATGAGAACCTCGCATTTAGGCTACACATATATTCATATTTAAAAAAATAAGAGCATTGTAAATTTATAGTTATGTATAAATGACATTGAAATATATAGAAATTATCTGAACTAAAGTATTTGTTTAGTGCTGTAATGTTGCCTTAAAGTTTTAGAATGTCGCTTCATTGAAGCAGCTTGATCGAGTGCAAGGCGTTGAAACAAACATCAATGTTTTATTCCACTTTCTATTTATTACAAAGCATGCAATATTTGTTTCAATAGGAAGGTATATATGTAGAGCTTATACTATTCCCAGGTTTAACATTATAGTTGATTGCTAAAACTAATTGCATTCAGTTTGCAGTGATGTCTCTTATTGCTGTTCATGAAAAATCGCGAGACAGTACATATAGTGTTGTACCTAGCTTGTTTTTCTCAATATTTAAGCAAACGTGTTCGAAAGCAAAACTAAAGATGGCATCACAAGTTTCCAAATCCTAAGATTAAATGGCTATCTATAGTAGTACGTGATCGAATACAATCTTTTTGACGAGAGTTTCGTCCCTTGCTAAAAATTGACCCATTATGGCGACGACTGAGGAGGAGTTACGGTGATTACATATTGTTTACTGTACTAAAATGTTAAATGAAAATAACTAAAAGACTATGAACAGACATCAAGTTCTAACAGGTGCATGCAACCCAGGAGATCAATCGTATGCAGTTGGAAGCGTGGAAGGAATACACTTCACGGTAAAAATTGTAAACATCAGGAAGCGATCCTGATCAAGATCATTCAGTCACCTGACGATAAAATAACTGTTTAAATTGAAAGTAGACCAAAACATGAGTTCGAAAAATAATTTTAAATACCACTTACCTGTTTAATTACATTAAAAAATTATCAAGATAGTGGCCCTGGGCTAATATGTGTGATAAGTATTGACGTCCGGGTGGTAGGGAAATCTGATCTATACTATAGCCTAGGTGACCGAACTTCTAGATATCGGGAATAACAAGAAAACTTTTGATGCAAAGCATCAGTTTGCCGCCAATTTATTCTGCATACCGCACACGTTTGTCAAAATGATTTGATAATAATTTTACAGGACACATTTTAAAGCATGTTTATTTGTTATTTACAGAGGGAACATGTGTTATTTATAAAAAACACTAACCCACCATGGAAGTTAATCCTTTCCTCTCTCACCCAGAATACAAGTCAGATCGGCACTTGGTCAAAACGGCACCTGGTTAAATCGGCACTTTTTATTGTCAATTCGGCACTCAGTATGGTTAATTCGGCACCTGATATAGTCAATTTGGCACCTATGTTTTTTCTGAATTTATTATAATATGTTAAGTTAAAAACAAAAACGATTGAAAGATAGCAATGTTAACTTTATTTTATTTCATTAAAAATCTAGCACATATAAACACAACAAGCACTATAAGATCAAAGAACAGTTCATAAAGATAAAGTAATATATTAAATGATGGTGTTGTTCTTGTATTGCTGCCACAAACTGAAAATCATTTGCTGAACCTCAGACGGGTCTGTTTTCTTTGATGGCGTCTTAATTTGCAACAATCTACAACAAGTAGTAGCTGTAAGGGAATATCTTCTGCTTCTGCAAACAGTTCACAAATCAGGTGATAAAATGGAACTGGTCCTCTGGTGGCTTTCTGTGCATTTAACCTGTTGAGCCACCCTTCCACGTCATTATTTGTTCGAATAGATGTCATGAAAACACACCAGTCTTCACCTTGTACCTTTAAATATAATCCAGCTGGAACAGCTTTCACACTGCAGAGCTTCCCGTCTTGGACGAACTATTTGACTGCACTTGATGCAACTGTCGTCTGGCATCGTGGGAATGATAGTTGGAATGATAGTATCTCATTTATATATTTTTTTTCCATTTTTCTCACTTATTAAACAGCTTGGGCTTGGGCCTTTTAATCTTAATTTTAAAATCATTTAGTTAACAATCATGAAACACTTTATTAGAGTCCTTATTACAACAACAAACCATATAATTTGTGAAACAAAAAATGAATTTGTTACATTTTCACAGGAATTTAACCGTCTAATCATCGATGTTATTTTAACAGTAATATATACATTATCAAACTTAATTACAGTTGTAAATTTCAAAGAATCCCCCAATCAACATCAATAATTAGTAATTATTTCATTTAAAATTATAATTTTCAACATGTCATGTATTAAAATTCATTAAAATTTGCATTTTAAACAATTTCATTTCATTCAAGTATAAATCATTTAACAGGTGCCGAATTCCAATGCCGATTGGACTATACATTGACTCTTTTTTAAGGTGCTGATCTGACTTAGTGCCGATTTGACTTGCACCCAAATTAGCATTATAGGTAAATAGGGTAATAAACATTGGTTTATTAATTAACGATCACGTTTTCACAGCAGGCAGTTTTAACAACCTTCCTCACCCAGAATTCACACCTGACATTCAACTGAAGTGTGAAAATTTATTAAAGGCAATTGTTCATTTCAATAGGTTTCAACAGCACAAAGCGGCTGAAGTTTCGGTTTTGTTTGTTTGAATGGTGTTTTAACGCCACTTTCAGCAACTTTTCAAGAACCCCCGACCTGCGGTAGGAAAATTGGCAATCCTTGAAATTAAGATTGGAGTCGAGTACACCCTGCCTGCAGTGAGAATCGAACCCGCAATCTCAGTGTTGACAGACCACGTGATCAATAGTAGACGAACTACCTTGACCACTCGGCCACTGAGGCCCCTGAATTTTGGGTACAAGGCTATGAACGTTCAGGTGGGCAAATGAGGGAAATTAGTTCATACAATCTTGAAAATTATCAAAAAAGGCGTCTTCGGTAGGCGTTGACGACGCTTCCGACGTCCTGGATAACGGTCCAGGGTTTGACTCTATATCATCAGTATAAATCATTTTAACAGGTGCCGAATTCCAATGCCGATTTGACTATACATTGACTCTTTTTTAAGGTGCTGATCTGACTTAGTGCCAATTTGACTTGCACCCAAATTAGCATTATAGGTAAATAGGGTAATAAACATTGGTTTATTAATTAACGATCACGTTTTCACAGCAGGCAGTTTTAACAACCTTCCTCACCCAGAATTCACACCTGACATTCAACTGAAGCGTGAAAATTTATTAAAGGCAATTGTTCATTTCAATAGGTTTCAACAGCACAAAGCGGCTGAAGTTTCGGTTTTGTTTGTTTGAATGGTGTTTTAACGCCACTTTCAGCAACTTTTCAGCTATTTCATGGCATCCAGTTTTTATTGGGGGAGGAAGCCGGAGTACCCGGAGAGAACCCCCGACCTGCGGTAGGAAAATTGGCAATCCTTATCAATTAAGATTGGAGTCGAGTACACCCTGCCTGCAGTGAGAATCGAACCCGCAATCTCAGTGTTGACAGACCACGTGATCAATAGTAGACGAACTACCTTGACCACTCGGCCACCGAGGCCCCTGAATTTTCGGTACAAGGCTATGAACGTTCAGGTGGGCAAATGAGGGAAATTAGTTCATACAATCTTGAAAATTATCAAAAAAGGCGTCTTCGGTAGGCGTTGACGACGCTTCCGACGTCCTGGATAACGGTCCAGGGTTTGACTCTATATCATCAGTATAAATCATTTTAACAGGTGCCGAAATCCAATGCCGATTTGACTATACATTGGTGCCGAATTAACTACTTTCCGGTGCCGATTTGACTCTTTTTTAAGGTGCAGATCTGACTTAGTGCCGATTTGACTTGCACCCCTCACCCACCATGGTATATATCCATGCCAACTATCGTGGTTAAGAATCTTCTCAGGTAATCTTACCACGGTGGATGCATATGAGGGAGTTCTGTCTACCATGGCATGTCGCCACAGGAGTCCGGCCACGATATCTCTGCCGTGGTTCATGAGAACATGAACATTGTCATTTAATAGATTGCGGGTCTAAACATCGTTGCCCGAATGAAAAGAGGACATTTTTAAGCAGTGCTTAAGAATAGTTTGCACATGCATTTTATTTGTTGATAATCAATAATGATTTAATGTGCCGGTTGACTTGAAGATCGAATATTTGTTCAACCGGATGCATGTGTATAGGATTAAACGTTTATTTTCGGTAATTCATCGATGTATGAATGAGGTCGACTCACTCACATACAAATAAATGGCCGAAGGCCGTTTATGATAAGTTTGTGAGTGAGTCGACCTCGTTCATACATCGATGAATTACTGAAAATAAGCGTTTAATCCTTATAATTCTTCCAAAATTGTTTTTATATATTTAACATTCTTGTCCTGTGTTAGCGCTAATAGGTCGCCACAGTCGCCAATGAGAATTAAACTTTAATGTGGCGAAGTGTTATTCATTCTCGTTCGCCACGTTGGCGAAGTGAAAGCGAAAGTAAAATGTTGACTGTCGAAATCTAAAATAAATCTTTGAGATAAAGTTCGGAGCGGTAACGATATATATCCGGGAAATTTCAATGCGTAATTGTCTATTCCGTAAAAACATTACCCTTGTCCGAATTTGTTTTCGATTTTACTCAATACCGAACTGGTTCCCATTGCAGTAATTGATCTTAATTCCAGTTTAATTTTGTCAAGCATGGCGAAACGCCAGCTTTCAATGCTTTCGTTCTTACGGTTACTCTATTATCATCTGGTTAAATGTTTTCATTTAAAAGTTGAACCGCAGCACTAAATCTAAATTCTTCAAATGAAGAACAGTTGTAAAAGACCTGGTTGTGACCTATGAATGGAATTAATCCCAAATTTTAGTGTTGCTCATCACATATTCCCCCTTTTCTATACAAGTCATTTAAATTTACAGCTTCCATATTTTGCACACACAAATTTTGCTGAAATGTTGTGGCTAACAAATTTCAAATGTGGCTAAGTAAAATTTGGATGTATTAGCCACATTGGCTAATGGAAATTTTGAGGTAGTGCTAACACAGTTGTCCCAAAATAAAATTTTATTATAAGTGTGTGACGCGTAGGAATATATACAACGAACTGAAGACGAAGACGTGGTCGGTTTGAAGTGAATAACTGGCATCAACAACAGATACAATTTACGATTTGCCGAGAAGATTATTAATAAAAACAAAAGAAGACTCAACAAAAAACAATATTCCGTATACTAATGTTCGTCATTGTACCCGCGGTTTATATTAACGTCATATGTGACGTCATATCTGTTCAACGGAACGGAAATCTAGCTAGACGTTCTTTCTTAAATACAAAGAGGACAAACAATAGTTGTCGTTTGTTCAATGGATTTATAAGTGAAAATTGCTAGAGCTGTGCAGAGACATGGAGTTGGTAACAAATTTGTGCATCTTGCTATTTCGTTGATTTGTTGTGACTGCGAAAAAAGGTAATTTTACCGTTACGGCTATTGTGTGTATTTGAAATGATTCATAATTGAAATTACAAGAAACGCAATTTCAAAGTATCGTTTATACATGCCTTCACACTCGCATTTCATCCACATTCGAATTCTGCTATTTCCGTCATTCAGCAATGTGTACAATGAATCCAAAACGAAGTGTACTGTTAAAATATTTTCTTGTATGTATTTGTCTTTAAAACAAATGTTTGCAGCTGGTTCAATTAAATAGCTTTCCGTTTAAGCAATACATCGCTCAAGATATTTGAATCGCCAAAATTCGAGTGTACTTGCTTAATTTATTGTCTGAAGCATACACGACACATGGCCGCCATATTTGTTTACTTTTAGCAAAAAAAAGTAGTTCCCCAAAAGTCGTTCATGAAAGTATGAACGGATCTAGGAAGTACTGGTTTAATGCCTTCTGACCAATCAAAAATGACTATAAACGTAAACGAATGTAAGATAAGAATTATTTTTGCATTAAATATCACCCTGAACAAGTTCGGTAAATTATACGGATTTGAATTGTCACATTACATTTTTAGTGTATTACATATCGAATTGTCCTGAAGTTGTACGCGAACTCTCTTTAATCAATTATAAATCCTTTTCGACAGAAAACAGACAGTTGAACAGCGATCTATTTCTTTATTTGGTATTTAAAACCAGAGTTGTTTTAACAAACGTGGACAAAAGTTTACATCACGTATCGTTATATAAAATTCGTTAACAGGATGGGATGCAACAAATAAATAAGTAAAATGAAGCCAACATGCAGCAAGAATACTAAATATGTGAAAAGTTTATAAACGAGAATCGCCACATACAATATACGATATGGTACAGGTGCCCGTTTCACAAGGTTGAATGAAGTCTTACGTACACACAATTTTAAATTAACATTTACCTTGGACAATGGCGTTTTAAACTATAACAATTAATATAACAGGTTTATATAAAAAAAAAAAGGTAGTGATATGCTTCTGAGCTAGTTATACCCTACGCAAAACTGACAATTTTGCAAGTTGACGCAGATGTGTTATATGTATAAAGTACCCGTTAAGATTAACTCTTAACACAGTATCGAGTATAAAATCATTCATGGAACGATATATTCTGCGACATTAATATTAAGTGATAATTTCTAAAATTAGAAAAATCAAAATGTAGCATTGCAAGTCGTAAAAAAAGTTAAAAGTTAAAATAAATTTCTTTACAAGTCACGTATTTATTGTGTAATGTGCTATTTTACAGTTAAAAATGTAAAGCCGCGTGTTCACCTGTTAATTATAAAATTATACAATACACAAGTTTATTGAAATGTTTGAGAGCACGTGCTTGATTAAATGATGACTGGACAATACTTAGATAATCGATCGATTTAAGGTTTTTACACAATTTACATCCGGTAAAAGTTTAAACGGTTGAAACATTAATCAGAGGCGCTGACATGGAAATTTTGACGATAGAATAGCGAAGATTTTGACAATTTTAAGGGCAAAATGCAGTGTTATAACCTTTTAGAACACATTAAGGGAATAATTGTTAATCTAAATCAGTGACAATAAACTATAAGGTATTCTCGTATAATGAAAAGATAAGCAAGAACGCAGATTAATTTCGTTTTTAAACAAACGTATTAAAACGTCATATTTTAACACAAATCTCTAAATTAAATTGCAAAATTTTAATTTTTTCCCTGTGTAAGCATGAAATGAAATTGAAAATCCACCGTGGTCAACAAAGTGTGGGTCACGATATGTAGTGGAGAGAACACGATGTACCGCAGAATACCACCGTGGCCTACGGTGGTGAATTTCTGAATGAAAAAAATCACGAACACGGTATATAGTGGGCAATATAAAAAACATGTTGTCACGTCTGTATTATGTTATTTGCAATTTCGAACCTTGAACATGTGTTTTTCTTTTTGTATAATTTGCTTCAATGCAAAATGCAAATTTCAAGCTATAAAACAACTAAAATGCTTTTTTTTTCATTCGCCTGACCGTGAGCTCTTATTGTCACTTGGTGTTCATTGCCTGTCATCTGTCCATCAGTCAACTTTTCTTAAAAAATCTTCTCTTAAAAAGGGGATTGCTTTGAAACTTTACACACATCATAATTAAAATGACCTGTACCAGGATTGCACAAATTATGGATACCAACCAACTTAGGGTTAGAATCCTGTATGACCAGTGAATCTGTTAACATTGCAGTGTTGGATTCCTGTATTGTCAGTCAGTCTGTTGACATCAAAGTGTTGGCCCCCTCTTTTGTCAGTCAGTCTGTTGACATCACAGTAATGGCCTGCTGTAATGTCAGTCAGTCTGTTGACATCACAGTGTTGGCCTACTGTTTTGTCTCTCAGTCTGTTGACATCACAGTGTTGGCCTGCTGTAATGTCAGTGAATCTGTTGACATCACAGTTTTGGCCTGCTGTAATGTCAGTCAGTCTGTTGACATCAAAGTGTTGGCCTGCTGTAATGTCAGTCAGTCTGTTGACATCACAGTGTTGGCCTGCTGTAATGTCAGTCAGTCTGTTGACATCACAGTGTTGGCCTGCTGTAATGTCAGTCAGTCTGTTGACATCACAGTGTTGGCCTGATGTAATGTCAGTCAGTCTGTTGACATTACAGTGTTGGCCTGATGTAATGTCAGTCAGTCTGTTGACATCACAGTGTTGGCCTGATGTAATGTCAGTCAGTCTGTTGACATCACAGTGTTGGCCTTCTGTGTTATTAGTCAGTCTGTTGACATTACAGTGTTGGCCTGATGTAATGTCAGTCAGTCTGTTGACATCACAGTGTTGGCCTGCTGTAATGTCAGTGAATCTGTTGACATTACAGTGTTGACCTGCTGTAATGTCAGTCAGTCTGTTGACATCACAGTGTTGGCCTGATGTAATGTCAGTCAGTCTGTTGACATCACAGTGTTGGCCTGATGTAATGTCAGTCAGTCTGTTGCCATCACAGTGTTGGCCTGCTGTAATGTCAGTCAGTCTGTTGACATCACAGTGTTGGCCTTCTGTATTATTAGTCAGTCTGTGGACATCACAGTGTTGGCCTACTGTTTTGTCTCTCAGTCTGTTGACATCACAGTGTTCCCCTGCTGTAATGTCAGTTAATCTGTTGACATCACAGTGTTGGCCTGCTGAAATGTCAGTGAATCTGTTGACATCACAGTGTTGGCCTGCTGTAATGTCAGTCAGTCTGTTGACATCACAGTGTTGGCCTGCTGTAATGTCAGTCAGTCTGTTGACATCACAGTGTTGGCCTGCTGTAATGTCAGTCAGTCTGTTGACATCACAGTGTTGGCCTTCTGTATTATTAGTCAGTCTGTGGACATCACAGAATTGGCCTACTGTTTTGTCTCTCAGTCTGTTGACATTACAGTGTTGGCCTGATGTAATGTCAGTCAGTCTGTTGACATTACAGTGTTGGCCTGCTGTAATGTCAGCCAGTCTGTTGACATCACAGTGTTGGCCTGCTGTAATGTCAGTCAGTCTTTTGACATCACAGTGTTGGCCTGCTGTAATGTCAGTCAGTCTGTTGACATCACAGTGTTCGCCTGCTGTAATGTCAGTCAGTCTGTGGACATCACTGTGTTGGCCTACTGTTTTGTCTCTCAGTCTGTTGACATTACAGTGTTGGCCTGATGTAATGTCAGTCAGTCTGTTAACATCACAGTGTTGGCCTCCTCTGTAGCCAGTCAGTCTGTTGACATCACAGTGTTCGCCTGCTGTAATGTCAGTCAGTCTGTTGACATCACAGTGTTGGCCTCCTCTGTAGCCAGTCAGGCTGTGGACATCACAGTGGGGGGGCCACTGACATTGCTAGTTCGAGTCTCACTGAGAGCAGGGTGCACTTGACTCGAATCTTTATTGACAAGGATTGCTGGTTTTCACATGGAAGATCTTGTTTTCTCCGGGTACTCGGGCTTCCGCCCCCAATAACAATTAGACGCCATATGCCTGATATCTATAGTTGAAAATTGTTAAAAGTGCATGGCGTTAAACACCAGAAACAAACAGACACAGTGTTGGACTCCTTTATTGTCAGTCAGTCTGTTGACATCATAGTCATATACATTTTATTTAGGATGGTAAAGCTAAAAGAATTAAAAAGGAAACATAAATTGGACAGTTCTGGCAAGGAGGATTAAAAATTACCCATTTTCAATTATTTATGTCATACTAGTATCTAAAAACAGGGCTCTATTTGGAGGTTGAATGGAGTGAAGAAGTCTCATTATCATGGTCCCACTTTGCCCTCAATCATCTTCAAAAGCAAAATGAAGTTGCCCGGTCATTTTGAACAATTGCCCTAAGGCTATGTTGCCTTTCAATTTTAATCCCATTTTGGTCAGAAATCTTCCTATTTTTGTTACCGTGTCATGTTTATCATGCTTACACACCACACAGTGTAAGCTAATTCCCTACCGACTTAATCATAAAAAAAAATTGTAGTTTTGCAGTTTTACTTTTAAAAAATGTAATATCTGTTTTAATATTTGTGCCATGGTGAATTTTACATTTGCAGCATTATATTATATGTTTCACATCGATGTCATTTTTTGCTTCTTTTTCTTCTTCATTTATAATGCAATCAATTTGTGTTCTAATGACAAAGAAACATTTATTTTAATTAACAACAGTTTTGTGACTGTTGATTCTGGTAAGACTTCCAATTGAACCCCCCAATAAAAAATATGCAACGCATTAGACTGTCACAAGATACATGGAGTTCACATGGCTCACACTTGCCCAATTGGCAATGCATGACTGTGTCCACTGTGGGGTTCACCAGTGGCTGCCAACCAGTGCCAAATTCTTCTATTTATGTTCAAAATAATCCATTATTAGTGGGGAATTCCAATGGAAGTCTTTCCCTTTCTGGACTGTCTTTGATCGTGTTGATACTTTATCCTGGATAAATTAAACTGCTCAAAATAAAACCATATAAAAATAAAAATGCCAACAATTGTTAAACAAACAAACAAACAAAATTTGATGCTTTTGCAACTGATAATTCAAAAGCTAAATTTTGCATCCCTACCCATACCCCATACTTTCCAGTGGCATTTAAAAATTTTACCCTTTAGTCCATCTTTCCTAAATTGATTTATTGTTTGTTAACTTGTTCCTGTCCTGAAAATAAATACTGCTCACTGGACATAAAGCAAACATCCAATCAAATCAACTGGAAAACATGCTTGGGAATAGTGTTTGAATTGCAAAATCTTAGACTTCACATAATACTTTTGAACTGTAAATACATACTTGAACAATTTTCAGTATAAGCTACTGCATAGAATAATTGCTACTAACACTTTTTATATAAAGAATACAAATACTTGTACTTTTTGTACAGCTCATGAAGAGACTATAGAGCATTTGTTCTTTCATTGTCCTACTTTTTGTACAGCTCATGAAGAGACTATAGAGCATTTGTTCTTTCATTGTCCAAAAACAATAGCTCAATGAACCACTATTTTAGTCCAACTAAACAAGCGTTAGTATAGAAAAAGTTTGCTTGGTTTTGGAAATGGACCTCCAATATTTAACCTATTGTTAATATTAACAAAGCAATACATATAAATGCAAGCTGAAACAGAAGGTTTCAGATATAATTGGTCTCAAGTCTAAAATCCCAATTTATATTTCTCTAGAATTTTAATTAGCAGAAAAAACCAGAAATGTGAAAAAATTATAAATTTCTGGACTCCTATTCAGAACATCATTAATGTGTAACTTAAGTTGAAAGATTAGAAACATTTTTATGTTGATATAAATTAAATAATTTACTTAAAGTCATGTTGACATAAATATATGCTTGTGTGTGCAAGTAATTATATATTTTTCAGTTTTTCTTTTCTTCTATATTTTTATTTTTAAATAATTTATGCAGTATCACTCAGTAATTTAAAATACATACTAGTATATAAACATGTTATAATAGTCACTATATACAGAGGGGACAACATGTTTTTTATAAAAAAACACTGACACACCATGGAAATCAATCCTTTCCACTATTAACCACCATGGTATAGCCACCGTGAGTATCATGGAGTAGTCTGGGTCAGGTAAATAATCCCACGGTGGGGGCCATCGTGGGTGTGTCGTATGTATGTACTTTTAACAGTTCTTTTTATTGTTCTCATACACCCCATTACACTGTAGTGGTGATCATAAGGGTAATTGCCGATTTTTTACCATAAAAAATCATAATACATGTACATGTACTAGTACATATGGAGTAGTCAGTCTTTATTGTTTATATTCAGTATATGAAGAAGTTCTGTATAACATATTTCATTGTCAGTTATAAATTATGATATACTTGTTGGTCACAGCTGGAATGACATGTATTAATTGTAAAAGGATATCAGATACAAGGATTAGGATGTTTCTGAGCATTTTGTTTGTCTTAAATGACAAGATTACAGAAATTAATGACATACATGTATTATAAAACTGACAATAAAATGTGGTTATTGGAGCCAACATATACATGTCATTCTGCTACATTGCCTATATTCATATTTAAATATGTTGAATGTCTTTGCCACAACATTGATTTCATTCATATCAAAAACAAAATTTGTTTGTGTTGTAGGGTTGCAATGAAAAGTGGCATTTAAACTGTTATCCTCCTATTGTATGATTTAAAAGGTTTCTACAGATGAAATATGAAATTAATGTCCGATAGAAATCATATTAATTACGAGGGAAAGTGGATGTCATCATTGGATTTTATGTAATTAATTATTTAAAACAATTCTTTCATTGTTAAGTTATTTGAAAATATCAGTAAATAGAAGATTTGATTGATCTGATTTTCTCTTACCATTGATTGTTGTAGTCAGCCTTTGTTGTCTATTCAGTCTATGTAAATATAGTTAGCTGAGTTATGTGAGAAAAAACCACATTATTGTGTAATGTTCTATGAATCTACTATCTGCCATACTATACATGTACATAACAGAGCTAGAAAGAACATTTCTTGAGTCCATTAAGTTCATACATGCATTTTTAACATAGTAACTCCTTAAATGTAATGTGACAGTGACCTACATGTATAGATTGCTACAACATGTACATGTACCCCTAGGTTTGTTCAGTCAACTCATTGTTATCAAAGTTCTAGGGAATTGAACCTTGTGTTATATCTGAACTGGGTGTAACATGCATGTATAATGTTCTAAGTACTTTGTATGTTAAAATGTAAGGAATTCAAAGTGAAACAGACCTTCTGTATAATTTGACATGACTTCATAAGAAAAATAGCAAAGAAAGCTGACTGAACAACAAGAGCCAAAAGTCAAAGGACAGTTACAAATCCGGAAATAGACAAACATACACAACGCAACACAAAAACAGAAAGGGAGTAACCTGAACCCAATAAAAACCATGGGTGCACTGGAGTTCTCCGGACAAGAAAGCAGTGCCTGCCTCTAATTAGACGCCAGATATCGACAAACATACACAATGCAACACAAAAAAAGAAAGTGAGTAACCTGAACCCAATAAAAACCATGGGTGCACTGGAGTTCTCCGGACAAGAAAGCAGTGCCTGCCTCTAATTAGACGCCGGATATAGACAAACATACACAACGCAACACAAAAAAAGAAAGTGAGTAACCTGAACCCAATAAAAACCATGGGTGTAGTAAAGTTCTCCTGACATGTAAGCAGTGCCTGCCTCTAATTAGATGCCCATCAAGTTACTCATCGTCATATCTAGGAAACAGTAAAATCCAGGAATTGGAAACACTACCTATAGCTATGACCCAGCAAAAATGTCTGATCCTATTTGAATATGTTGCTTGTTATATTCTTTACAAAGATACATGTAGTTATATGTGAATGCAATAAAAATTTGAGCCAATTTCATGACCTTTCTTACCTGAACATGGTCTATTTTTTGTTTTTTTCTGCATGGGAATTTTTTTATTATTATTATTATTTTCAGGTTAAAGTCATTCTCAGAATGAGGTCATAATTATGATTGGTTTCTCTGTTCGTGCACATAAAGAAAATCATTCAGGTCTTTGTTTTTCTGATAATGCACCCCTGTACAAGAATTAAATCTGATTTCTCCTAAGTTTGCTCATTGATATATTATATTAATGAAATCTTATTTTCTCTGAAACTGAACCTCAATACACTTCAGCGATTCAGTTTTAAGTTTCATGGTACATTTTTTTTATATTATGCTTGGGAATTTTTTTTATGAATTTCAGGATAAAGTCATTCCCAGAATGAGGTGCTAGTTATAAACAACATGATTTTTACCAAAAAGGTTATTTTAGTTTGACCTTATTCGGAGTTATTGATTTATTACTGGTTAGGATCAACTCACAGAAAATCATCAATTTTCAGTATTAGTCTGTCAATAACAAAATATAATAATTAACAATTAAATTGTCAAGTTCTTAAAATCAATGCTGTTCATGATTTGAATTTAAAATACAAACATGATAGTTTTATTTCACATTGCCTTGTCCAGTTGAAGCTTTCTCAGATAATTTGTGTGATACCAAATAATTTTAATTCAAAATATAAAAGTATAGATTCAAAGATACATAATATTTGGTTGCATGCTTCTAATTTTGTGTGTGTGTGTCATCTTATGAAATATTGGGGTCATGTCAAGGTTAAAGCTACATGTACCTTATACTATATCATAAATCTTATTTGAAGGCTTGGGTAATTGTTTTACAGGCTATTTTATTTTTCTTGGGAATCCTTGTATATGCTATTTGTTTCTGTACACTTTCTGTTTCCTATTTTATCTTTATGTAGATGAAATGCTAGTATCCCAGGAAACCAATTTTCGCATATTAGAATTGCTTACAACTCTGTTGACTGTCCAGCTGTAAATTAATTCAAAAATCAATAACTAAGTCTAGTTTTTATTCCAATAACTTTTTGTCAATATACAAAACATCTCAAATTTACACACAACAAAAGATCAATCTCTGTACAGACCAATTAGTATGATACTAGAGGGAAAACTGAGGGAAAAAATTTTTAAACTTGATGTGGTGGTATTCTGTGGAAAATTGTTTCCAAGTCGATGCTGTTTTTAGATAGAGTCAATAAGATTATTTTCTGCAGTTAACAAGATTTTAATAAGCTGTTATATAATTCAGATATCACTTAAGCTCCCTGACTTAGTCGAGAGAGTTTCTACATTTTGAGTATTCACTTCATATAATTTAATTAATAATTACACAAAGTAATCGAGCTGTGGCAAAAACCTGCCAAATGTCAAAGTCAAAAGAAATGGCACAAAAAGTTTATTGTAACCAGATTGCGGATCATGTCATACCAGTAATTATCTCTGTAGATCACTTCAGATTGCAGATCATGTCATACTAGTAATTATCTCTGTAGATCACTTCAGATTGCGGATCATGTCATACCAGTAATTATCTCTGTAGATCACTTCAGATTGCAGATCATGTCATACCAGTAATTATCTCTGTAGATCACTTCAGATTGCAGATCATGTCATACCAGTAATTATCTCTGTAGATCACTTCAGATTGCAGATCATGTCATACCAGTAATTATCTCTGTAGATCACTTCAGATTGCAGATCATGTCATACCAGTAATTATCTCTGTAGATCACTTCAGATTGCAGATCATGTCATACCAGTAATTATCTCTGTAGATCACTTCAGATTGAGGGTCATGTCATACCAGTAATTATCTCTGTAGATCACTTCAGATTGCAGATCATGTCATACCAGTAATTATCTCTGTAGATCACTTCAGATTGCAGATCATGTCATACCAGTAATTATCTCTGTAGATCACTTCAGATTGCAGATCATGTCATACCAGTAATTATCTCTGTAGATCACTTCAGATTGCAGATCATGTCATACCAGTAATTATCTCTGTAGATCACTTCAGATTGAGGATCATGTCATACCAGTAATTATCTCTGTAGATCACTTCAGATTGAGGATCATGTCATACAAGAAATTATCTCTGTAGATCATTTCAGAAAATCTGATTGTAAGACTGCAAATGTGTAGAAAAGTGAAGGTTGTTTCTTTTGGTTTACCCTTTAAGTACATTTACATGATTTGACTTATTGATGAGATGTCTATCACTTTCACGGTGATAGTCACCTACTGTATATGTATTAAGTTAGAATAAGTATACTTGTATAAGTATGGTTGTATAGACTTTACTGCTCTTAGTGAGGATCACATAATGTAGTATTCCTTACTGGCTAAATGAGCAGCACATGATGTAATCTTCCTTACTGGTTCATGTGACAATCACATGATGTTATGTTCCTTACTGGTTCATGTGACAATCACATGATGTAATGTTCCTTACTGGTCTGGTTCTGTTTCAATTGAGGATCACATGATGTAATGTTCCTTACTGGTCTGGTTCTGTTCCAATTGAGGATCACATGATGTAATGTTCCTTACTGGTCTGGTTCTGTTCCAAGTGACAATCACATGATGTAATGTTCCTTACTGGTCTGGTTCTGTTCCAATTGAGGATCACATGATGTAATGTTCCTTACTGGTCTGGTTCTGTTCCAAGTGACGATCACATGATATAATGTTCCTTACTGGTCTGGTTCTGTTCCAAGTGCAATCACATGATGTAATGTTTCTTACTGGTCTGGTTCTGTTCCAAGTGACGATCACATGATGTAATGTTCCTTACTGGTCTGGTTCTGTTCCAAGTGACGATCACATGATGTAATGTTCCTTACTGGTCTGGTTCTGTTCCAAGTGACGATCACATGATGTAATGTTCCTTACTGGTCTGGTTCTGTTCCAAGTGACGATCACATGATGTAATGTTCCTTACTGGTCTGGTTCTGTTCCAAGTGACGATCACATGATGTAATGTTCCTTACTGGTCTGGTTCTGTTCCAATTGACGATCACATCATGTAATGTTCCTTACTGGTCTGGTTCTGTTCCAAGTGACGATCACAAGATGTAATGTTCCTTACTTGTCTGTTTCTGTTCCAATTGACAGTCACATTATGTAATGTTTCTTACTGGTCTGGTTCTGTTCCAAGTGACAATCACATGATGTAATGTTCCTTACTGGTCTGGTTCTGTTCCAATTGAGGATCACATGATGTAATGTTCCTTACTGGTCTGGTTCTGTTCCAAGTGACGATCACATGATGTAATGTTCCTTACTGGTCTGGTTCTGTTCCAATTGACAATCACATTATGTAATGTTTCTTACTGGTCTGGTTCTTTTCCAAGTGATGATCACATGATGTAATGTTCCTTACTGGTCTGGTTCTGTTCTAATTGACAATCACATGATGTAATGTTCCTTACTGGTCTGGTTCTGTTCCAAGTGACGATCACATGATGTAATGTTCCTTACTGGTCTGGTTCTGTTCCAAGTGAGGATCACATGATGTAATGTTCCTTACTGGTCTGGTTCTGTTCCAAGTGACGATCACATGATGTAATGTTCCTTACTGGTCTGGTTTCTGTTCCAAGTGACGATCACATGATGTAATGTTCCTTACTGGTCTGGTTCTGTTCCAATTGACAATCACATGATGTAATGTTCCTTACTGGTCTGGTTTCTGTTCCAAGTGACGATCACATGATGTAATGTTCCTTACTGGTCTGGTTCTGTTCCAATTGACAATCACATGATGTAATGTTCCTTACTGGTCTGGTTCTGTTCCAAGTGACGATCACATGATGTAATGTTCCTTACTGGTCTGGTTCTGTTCCAAGTGACGATCACAAGATGTAATGTTCCTTACTTGTCTGGTTCTGTTCCAAGTGACGATCACATGATGTAATGTTCCTTACTGGTCTGGTTCTGTTCCAATTGAGGATCACATGATGTAATGTTCCTTACTGGTCTGGTTCTGTTCCAATTGACGATCACATGATGTAATGTTCCTTACTGGTCTGGTTCTGTTCCAAGTGACGATCACATGATGTAATGTTCCTTACTGGTCTGGTTCTATTCCAAGTGACGATCACATGATGTAATGTTCCTTACTGGTCTGGTTCTGTTCCAAGTGACGATCACATGATGTAATGTTCCTTACTGGTCTGGTTCTGTTCCAAGTGACGATCACATGATGTAATGTTCCTTACTGGTCTGGTTCTATTCCAAGTGACGATCACATGATGTAATGTTCCTTACTGGTCTGGTTCTGTTCCAAGTGACGATCACATGATGTAATGTTCCTTACTTGTCTGGTTCTGTTCCAAGTGACGATCACATGATATAATGTTCCTTACTTGTCTGGTTCTGTTCCAAGTGACGATCACATGATGTAATGTTCCTTACTGGTCTGGTTCTGTTCCAAGTGACGATCACATGATGTAATGTTCCTTACTGGTCTGGTTCTATTCCAAGTGATGATCACATGATGTAATGTTCCTTACTGGTCTGGTTCTGTTCCAAGTGACGATCACATGATGTAATGTTCCTTACTGGTCTGGTTCTATTCCAAGTGACGATCACATGATATAATGTTCCTTACTGGTCTGGTTCTATTCCAAGTGACGATCACATGATGTAATGTTCCTTACTGGTCTGGTTCTGTTCCAAGTGACGATCACATGATGTAATGTTCCTTACTTGTCTGGTTCTGTTCCAAGTGACGATCACATGATGTAATCTTCCTTACTGGTCTGGTTCTGTTCCAAGTGACGATCACATGATGTAATGTTCCTTACTTGTCTGGTTCTGTTCCAAGTGACGATCACATGATGTAATGTTCCTTACTTGTCTGGTTCTGTTCCAAGTGACGATCACATGATGTAATGTTCCTTACTGGTCTGGTTCTGTTCCAAGTGACGATCACATGATGTGTATCTAACTAATCCAACTAATGTTATGTTATAGTTAACTTTCATTGGTCATTTGTGTGATATGTCAAGTTTGGATTAAACATCTTTTAATATCCATAATTGATAACTAAGAATTACTCCATATTTTTCAGGCATATGCTGCAGGTTGTGACATTGTTATATTGGCCAGTGACTTTCAAAGAGTTCAGATTATACCTGGTGTTACCCATGGCAACATAAAGGTCAACTGTATTGATTGTTCCACAGACTCGGGAAAGGTATTGTATGGAAGGGATGCCATCTAATTTAGATTTTAGGAATTTTGATGACTATTCTGCTTGCATTAAGTTACATATATATTTAACTGAAACACAATTGGATCAGCCAAAAAGTCAATGTTGAATAAAGAATTGATGAATTGTTACTTACCACTTACAATTCACAATATATGATTGTTCAATTTTGAATGCACATTTAGGAAACATGAAAACATGTCTTTCATAATATTTCACAAAGTACTTGTACACATTTATTGTATAAGTTCTACATCTCAAATGTTGACATGCAAGTCAGTCTAGTGAGTGTGAAATGATACATGTACTTATCAGTAATTATTAGTAATTGATAATAAGCGATAGCCATTCATTTTCAAAAGCTTTTTGTACTATAGTTTGTCTAATTTAGTTGTTATGTACCTTTTGAAAAAACCTATATGTATTTTTGAACCTGAAGAAGATAATGTTGCGCTTGTTACAGTAATGGCTACATTAGATTTACTTGACAATATTTACCTGTTGAAGTTACCTTTTTTTGGGGTGTTGTAGATTGCAGCATCATACAAAAGTAAAGTATATATATTTGAACCTACTCCACTACTACACCATGAAAGTACTCATGTAAGTTGTTCCTTAGTTACAAACTGGCTTGACTTTATTTAATCACTTTTCTCATGTGTTGGAAGCTGATATTTGTAATTCCTACATTAATGATTACTTTGCATCAGTTTTCTGCACTGTTAGATAACTCTTCTATTAAAACATGATATTTGTATGTCACATGTAAAGAAGTTGCATAGATTTTCAAACACAAACTTAAGTCAAATCTCATACTTGAAAAATGAGATTTCTTTTCTAAACTTATTCTCAAGATTTTAGATTTTTTTTCTTAACTTATTCTCAAGTTTTTATTAGCTAAAACAGGTATTTAAACTCAAACTGAGCTACCATAAAAGGTCATGTAAAGTCTACATTTATGTATTGTCCAGACCACTTTCCTGAGCTACCATAAAAGGTCATGTAAAGTCTACATTTATGTATTGTCCAGAGCACTTTCCTGAGCTACCATAAAAGGTCATGTAAAGTCTACATTTATGTATTGTCCAGACCACTTTCCTGAGCTATCATAAAAGGTCATGTAAAGTCTACATTTATGTATTGTCCAGACCAATTTCCTGAGCTACCATAAAAGGTCATGTAAAGTCTACATTTATGTATTGTCCAGACCACTTTCCTGAGCTACCATAAAAGGTCATGTAAAGTCTACATTTATGTATTGTCCAGAGCACTTTCCTGAGCTACCATAAAAGATCATGTAAAGTCTACATTTATGTATTGTCCAGACCACTTTCCTGAGCTATCATAAAAGGTCATGTAAAGTCTACATTTATGTATTATCCAGACCACTTTCTTAGATTATAAAATTGTGGAAGAATGTTTATATGCATGTACATGTTTTCATAAAATGTCCAGAGCCCAACATTGCCATGCATTTAAAAGTTTTAACTGGAATATGTAATTCATATTCTCTTGAATTATATTTTTATTTATTTCTTATGTGCTGGTTATAGACTTACATTGTGATTTTGTTATTTCTGATTGTTGTTTAACACGAATGCTCATCAATAAACTTATCACAACCCAACCTGTTTGTTAACTATCATTAATCAAAAGAACAAGAAAAATTGCACAATTTCTTTCAATCTCATAAGAATTGCAATCAAAACAGATTTTCAATGACTTTAGGTTACACACACTGGCTATTAAGGATGCCATTTGCATTTCATGCAAACAGATAACATCCCCTTATTGTCGCCTGTGGCAGTAGTCACTGGATGGAGACATATATATGGGAAATGGATGGCGACATAAACACTTTACATTTTGCTTAATATTTGTAAGCTTAAGTCCCATGTCCATCAAATTTGGTCCTATGGTAGCTTTTAATGAGTACTTGCCAGTCGGTCACCTGTCACCTGACATTGACCTCAATTTCATGGTCCAGTGACTATGTTTAATGTTTTGTATTGTTCCTGTGGAACCATGCATGGTAGGATGACAATATTTGTTATATAGGTTGCTAATGAATAGTACATGACTGTCTGGTAGGTGTCACATGACCATGACCTCAATTTAACAGTCCAGCGACTGCATTCAAGTTTTTTAAAGGGGCAGTTCCTCAGTAACCATCAATGGTAGGATGACAATATTTGGTATATATGCTGCTGATAAATAGTATATGACTGTCTGGTAGGTGTCACCTTACGTGTACCTTAACCTCAATTCCCTTTACATGTTTCTAATGAAGTAATTTTTACACCCCAACAAACTTGTTTCGTTGGGATATATAGGAATCACCTCTCTGTCTGTCCATGTGTCCACATTCCTTGTAAGCGCAACTCTTCCTAAAACGCTTGATTAAATTTAATGAAACTTAGCATAAAGGAAGTACATTATATGTAAATGTGTGATTTTTATTGACCTCAGATATCGTTAAAGGGAGATAATTGGACTTGAAAGCGAAGAAGGGGGTATTTTCATTACTAATGCAGAATGCAGGCAAGACATTTTTCTGTGTCTACACTTGTTTTAATTTTTTTCCCCATATAATTTAGAAAAAACATTTTAAACAATTTTAACAATTTCTAATTCTATGCAAAGTATACATATGGTAGTTTTATAAAAGAATCATGTTCTAATAATATGAAAAATATCATAAAATAACAAAACAATAAAATATCATCTGACAACAATCAATGGGTTGAAAATAACTTAGGCCTCTTGTTTACATGTCTTTCATCATCGAATACATGACTTTTTACTGTAATTTTTTTTCATGAAATTAGGGCTGGTATCACAAAATATTAAGGGTTAGTAACTGGGTTGATTGTGATAATATCATGTTTGAAATATATTGTTATTGCTAACTATTTAATACGTTTTTTAAATTCCTTTCACATTTTGTTCTAACAGAATTGTTTATTAATTTTCAAATGTATTGTATTTTACCTGAGAGTTCTGCTATGATAAACAAGTACACAGATACTTGTTTGTACAGTCATACCTTCCTTTATTAGTAGATTTGCAAAATTAAACACTTTGATTTTTTATTGATATACTTAACAGTAGATGTTGATGTTGTATGTATATGTAACACTAACAGTAAAATTTCCATGCTCGGTGTTGAATTCTAATTATAATCTTTATAAATTTTGTAAAATTCTAAATGTTGTATTGTGGTCAAGTTCCAGATATTTATACAAAATAGAAAATTGTTTTAGTGTACGTAAAACAGTTGTATTGAAAATGTTTTCAGATTTAAAATAAGTTTTAAATAATTCCTAATAGTTTTTATTTTTGGGTTATATATCTTTTTATACTTTTCCTTTTTAGGAAGAGGATGAGTGTACTATTCATCCACATGTAATTCTTTATATATAGTACGGTGATTACTAACAACTTCTGCATGTATAATTAATACTACATGAATTTATAAATACTGTAATACATGTACTGTTAGTTACATTGAAGCCATATTCATACCCAACCCCCCTCCCCATTAGTAATTGCCCACATTGGTTTATAATAATTTCCTGTAGGCATTTTCATGACCAATCACTCTTGTTTTTTAAAATAAAAAACCTTTTGAATCAACTTCTTTCTAAATGAAAACTGTGTTTAATTTCTCTACATTACTGTATCATTAAGGGTTAATTTTTCCTATTTAGGCTAAAAGTATGTATATTTTGAATTTTGAATAAGCCTCATTTATTAATATAAAACATATAAATATTTATATACAGATCTGCAATATACATATTTGTTCTTTTATAAAGGTTCATTTGATTTTATCTGTTTTAAAAGTAAAATATTTTATAAAAGAAAAATGATTGTCATAACTGTTATTGTATAGTTTGTAAACAAAACACAGTATTTACCAGTTTATTTACATTTATTTACAGTTGGAACGTATCAGGATATTAACATTTTGTGAAACGCTTTATAAATCAGGGAAGCATATTTATAATATCCAGTTAATAGCTGAATGCAGAGTTATAGACCGTCAAAAACATGTTGACTCATTAGTATTTACAGAAGATAATATTCAATATTGCGACAACAAACAAAAATATGTAAAAGCTAATAACATGATAAGCAAGGTCAAGGTCCTTCATGCTAGGTCAGGGTCATGGTCCATCACATGTTGGGTGACAAGGGTAATAACTCCATATTGCACCACCAATGTGTTTCTTAGAAACAGTATTTGTAAATTCTGTCTTACATTTTTTAGCATGCAAGTGTATTCTCCTGTAATTTATTCGGAAACAGATTATATGGAGTATATCTACTTTCAATTTCCTGATTCAATTATCATCCAGTGGTTCTCTAGACTTCAGAATACTGAAGTATATATATATATTTGTATTAAATTTCCATCTGTGTACAAATCAGTTAAACCTCTGTACAGATATATTATACAGGATGTAGCCATTAATAGTTCTGTAGTTTGCAAAAATGAGGCATGGGTAATTGGTTTTATGCATATTAAAGGATGAACTATGTTAACATCATGACAGGTTTCAGCTGGCGATAAGCATGACTAGGTATAAAGTTGGAGCTTGCTAAGGACATATAAAGTAGTGGCAATTTTATACATTCTTAAAATTTATATTTACAACAAATGGCTTACAAAATTTCATTTCTTCAATTATTTTTATACCCCCGCTCGACAGAGTCGGAAGTATATAGTGGTCCTCATGTCCGTCTGCCCTTCCGTCCATCTGTTCTTCCGTCCACATTTGGTTTCTGGATTATAATTCAAAAAGTGTACATCCTATTTAAATGAAACTTTGGGATATTGTTATATATCAGATTGGTAAGAAATCTATTGATTTTGGGGGAAATCTGTCAAATTTCAAGGTCACAGTCCACGAAAAACGTTACAAATTTTAACAAAAAAGTTGTTTCCAGACAATAACTCAAAAAGTTTGCATGTGATTTGAATGAAACTGGATATTGTTATGTATCAGGTTGGTAAGAAGCCTATTGGTTTTGGGGCTCAACTACTTACTGTTTAATGAAATCAGGCCATTTCTGTCTTTGAAGGATTATTGTTTTCGTTACTGACGTGGAATGCAGGCGAGACATTTTTTTTTCTGTGTCCACACTCTTTGTTTACCTATATCGTCAGTATTCTTTAGAAGTTTACTTTTTGAGCCAGTTTTAGTCTCCTAATTCTAATAAAAAATGTTAAGGTTTGTGGACATGGATCCTGAAGGGAGCCTTGGTGGCCGAGTGGTTAAGGTAGTTCATCTACTATTGATCACTTGGTCTGTCAACACCGAGATTGCGGGTTCGATTCTCACTGCAGGCAGGGTGTACTCGACTTCAAACTTAATTGACAAGGATTGCCAGTTTTCCTACCCCAGGTCGGGGGTTTTCTCTGGGTACTCCGGCTTCCTCCCCAATTAAAACTGCATGCCATGATATAGCTGAAAGATTGCTGAAAGTGGCGTTAAACACCATCAAACAAACAAACATGGATCCTAAAAAATTCAGAAATGAAAATATAGTAGCAAGAATACAGATTTAAGATATTTGCTCTATTTATAATGTCAGAATTCACGAAAGTAAGGTTGAAATAAAACAATTCTTTTAGCTTTGTTAGTCAAAGAGTGTGAAGTTTCATGATGTACACTAAAAACCATATATAAAGAAACACTTGTACAAAATGAATTTTCTGTTTAAAGTTTGTCAAAAACTTTTTACAATATGAAAACATTTTAACATAATGGCTGATTCTGAGTAAAATATATCTTTTAGAACTACTGGTGGTTAGCTCCTATGTTTAGTGTAGTCCTTTCCCACTCTGTGTTTCAAACTGTGAAGATTATGGAAACTGACCTGAAATATGGTTGAGCAGAAAAATTACAGGTCATCTCAAGTTAAACTTCAGTATTGACCAATCAAAAACTGTGTTCACCAACCTTTATTGTTGGGGAATCCTCAGTCATTATTCGGAATCTCTCTGGTATTGTTGTACCTTTTTCACCAGTAAACCCGAAGTTAAGATAAAGATAAGCTTTTATTAAAGCTTACGCTTGATTGGTTAATTTTTCGGGATACCAAAATTTAACATTGGATAATATTTATATCAAAAGTTCAATCTAAGATGACCTAGGCCCAATTTTACTGCCATTATAATTCGAAGTTAGTTTTGTGATTTGTCGGATTAACCTAAAAAAAATGTAGGTACGATTATTCGTTCTAAGATGACCTGTCATTGGATGTTGTTAGATCTTTGCAGAGACAATAACAAGAAGGGGGAGCTTGTGAAAGATTTAATTTAAATTATAGTGGTATAATAGCTAATTTATATCCCTGAAAATTAACGCAAGGTTGGTAGAATAGCCAATTTTTACTCCGAACATAAGCACAAGGTTGGTAGAACAGCCAATTATTACCCTCAACATAAACACATGGTTGGTAGAATATCTAAATATTTCCCCCCAAAATAACAAAAAGTTTGTATAATAGCTAATTATTATCCCCAAAATAAACATAGGTTGGTTGAAAAGCAAATTTATACCACCAAATTCAAAAGGTTGTTGTAATAGTAAAGTTATATCCACAAAACAAACACAAGGTTGCTAGAATGTATACTCCTAATTTTGAAATAAATACAAGAATTATTTTACTGCAGGTGCATCGCTTTGGAAAGGTTTGTAATCACCACTATTGTTCTAACTGTGCAATGCATTAATTTCCTCTGGGATAACTAAGTCGGCTTCATGCACAATTTTTCAAGAAATACTGAATAGTCATGGAAAATCAAATGTTTTTGGTGTATGTCTTTGAGTAACAATGCTCGGTCTAAAGTATTTTTGTAAAAAAAAAGTAAAGTGCGATTAAAGTTTATTAGTCTGTTTCATGTGCTACCATTTTGAAGTCTTCCCACTGTTCAAGATGATTGTTAATTATGTGTTGCAGTATATCTCTGTTTATTGGCAGTTAACTTTTCTGCTCATGTTTTCTCAGATCTCAATGTTTTTTTATATAATTCTATCTTTCGTCAAGTTAATTGCCATGTTAATTAAAAATTTCACAAAATTTTCATGGAAATTGCTAGAAATTTAAGCTTACAACTTAATTGCTGATGCATGGTGGGAGGCTGGTAAACCAGGCCAGTGTGCTGGGATGTGTATGGGGGGAGGCTGGTAAACCAGGCCAGTGTGCTGGGATGTGTATGGGGGAGGCTAGTAAACCAGGCCAGTGTGCTGGGACGTGTATGGGGGGTGGCTGGTAAACCAGGCCAGTGTGCTGGGATGTGTATGGGGGGAGGCTGGTAAACCAGGCCAGTGTGCTGGGATGTGTATGGGGGAGGCTAGTAAACCAGGCCAGTGTGCTGGGACGTGTATGGGGGGTGGCTGGTAAACCAGGCCAGTGTGCTGGGATGTGTATCGGGGAGGCTAGTAAACCAGGCCAGTGTGCTGGGACGTGTATGGGGGGTGGCTGGTAAACCAGGCCAGTGTGCTGGGATGTGTATGGGGGAGGCTAGTAAACCAGGCCAGTGTGCTGGGACGTGTATGGGGGAGGCTGGTTAACCAGGCCATTGTGCTGGGATGTGCATTTGCTCTGGGAGGCTAGTAAACCAGGCCTGTGTGCTGGGATGTTTCTTATTAGAACTTTTGTGTCTAGAATTCTTGCAGTTTATTCAGAACCTATATATCATCAATATACCAACATGTAAACAAAAACAGCAAGGTTAGTTGTTAAACATTTGATTCCTATCGTTTTCCCATCACTTATTTTGGTTCTGCCGTTGGTAGTCAAACAATTTCAGTGATCTTGGTCTATGCATCTATGATGCTTTTATTTTGCTTATCAAAGTATAAATTCAGTGCCGACAGTTATTGCTTTAGTATTTAGCATTGCCTCTATTAGTATATGATATATATTTACTCTTGTTATTTCTATACTTGTACTATTATATACAAACACATTCTCTTATCTCTACGTTGCTTATGTTCTTATTTTAACAGAAATTGTTAGCTTCGTTTTGTTGCTTTAGCTCTAAAGTTTCATTCGTAATCTAAGGTTATTTAAGAGATAATAAATGTATCTTTGTCTTTCACTTTATGAAATGTCTAAGGGTCAGTCAAGTAATAATTTATATTTTATTACAGTTCTTTTAATATTAATAAGTAATGCCAAATTTCTTATTTTTTTGTTTTTTGACTTTTTTTAGAAACTAGACTACCAGTGGTATCAGACAAATATATTTGAGGCAGAAACATTGATTAACTGTCTTAGCTGGAACTTGGAAGGTATGTTTTGCTTACCTGGTGAAGAGGTCAAGGTGTGTTTTGAACATTATTTTCAAAGCTTATTGACATTTCGTTTTTTAAATTAATCACTTTTTATTTCGACAGGTAATTATATATCAGTTAATTTGCCAGACTGCTTCAGTTAAATATTAGATAATTGTTTGGCAGACATTCAAATTTTGGACAAGTATCTATATCCTATAGACTCTCCATTGTTTAAAATCTGACATGCAATCAGAACAGGGGCCTCGGTGGCCGAGTGGTTAAAGTAGTTCATCTACTATTGATCACATGGTCTGTCAACACTGAGATTGCGGGTTCGATTCTCACTGCAGGCAGAGTGTACTCGACTCCAATCTTAATTGACAAGGATTGCCAGTATTCCTACCGCAGGTCGGGGGTTCTCTCCAGGTACTTCGGCTTCCTCCCCCAATAAAAACTGGATGCCATGATATAGCTGAAAAATTGCTGAAAGTGGCGTTAAACACCATCAAACAAACAAACAAGCAATCAGAACACCTGAAATAACAGTGTTAAACATTTTACCATAGAAATGTTCTTAATTGAGTCATTTTGATTGGATAATGCAACAAGTACAGATGAGTGCACTTTAGCTCATTTGTACCAGAAATCTGCCATTAAGAAATAATAAAAAAAGTCACCGGTATTGTACTGGTCATCACAGAGTGACTTTATGTATTGACCAATGAACCTGCAGCTTTTAATTTTATAAGTTAGTAAAATGAATCATAATAATAAAATTTATGCACCCTAGAGAAGGTCTAGTAAATGGATTTTTGTCATTTTTAAAATTTATTTTATTTGTTTTTTGTGACATATAGGCTCTCGACTGCTAACAGGAGGTGATGTTATTCAGATATGGCATCTTGACCATGAACACCATGATGACGGCGGAAACAAAAATGTGAAATTCTCTGTTGGAGATCATGAAGAAGACAATAAGCCCCACAATGATGCTGACTTAGAGCTTCGTCTGACGTGGGAATGTATCTGGAGAATCAAGTGAGTTAGTGTGCTGTGTTGTACAATAAGATATCCTTTGGGGAACTTTCTATAAAATAACTTGATTTAATTCATAGAAATTTTAGGTGAGATAAAACATAATTTCTTTCATGAGTGGAAGATCACAGGGCTTTCACTGAAGAGCATGGAAGCACTTATTTTCTTCTTTAAAGCAACAACTCTCATATGTGATATCCTATAGGGACTACCCATTGTTAAATATTCGACATCAATCAGAAGCTGCAAGTACATTAAAAAAGAATGTTGTTATGTTACCATAACTACTTTCTTGTTTGAGGCATTTTGATTGGATGATGTAACAAGTAAAAATGAGTGCACATGAACTATTCTGTACTGGGTCACCTGTACTAGAAATTGCTAATTTCTTGAAGAATCATTTCCATTTGTCAGTTTTAGCCCATTTCCACAACATAAATGAGCATACACAACATAAAACATTATTTACCTTTGTCTGTTCAGAACTAAAATAACATGTATTTAATAAAAAGTAAAAATAGACAAGTATAATCAATATCACTTTTATAGAATCCATTGGGTGTTCAAAATTATTATGGTCATATTTTTAAAAATTCCTTTTCATGCTTATGTAGATATTGGCTTTAAATGCTTTTATTCATGTAGTATATTTTTGTTTACAGACCATCTTCACCTGTCTATTTCTTAAAGTACTCTCATGATGGACTTTTATTTGCTTCTGCTGGAAAGGTCAGTATCTAGACTAATAAAACCAGTACAGAAAAAAAATTCTTTAAGAAGTGTGTAAGATTTTTTGTATTTATTAAAGAGAGTGGTTTATACACATGATACAGCTGAACAACTATGAAAAGTGGCATAAAACCAGATTCAAACAAAACGGTACAGCGTAATAAAAGTTCTGAAAAAAGGTGCAGGAAATTTGCACTATACCCCTATAATGACAGTAAATGAATAAGTACAATCCATGGTCTTCTAATTTCAAATTTTCAAAACTAACTAGAAAATTTTATGCATGTATTACTATGCTTCTTATTTTGCAGAATGATCGCCTGGTAAAAATTTGGTATGAAGACAGAAAAAGTAAGTTATAATATTGTTACTACATGTACATCCCCTTACCTGTCAGGATATGTATCTGTCCACTAGATCTGTCTCCTATTCTGACAGAGTATGACTTCATCCCATTACATGTAGAGATATGTATCATTTCCTGACAGGGTATGTCCTTTTCCCATTGCAAGTAGAGATATGTCTCCTTTCCTGACAGGGTATGTCTTAATCCCACTACACCTTTCTGTCTATCCTTTTATCCGTCATAGTTTTGTCTGAAGAATATCTCCAATCCTCTTCAAATTTGGAGGTTTGATAGGTCATGATGAGTAGTAGTTTAGTGTGAACCATAACTGTACATAAGTTTATCATTGAGTTATCTCCCTTAGTGACATCAAACTGTGTATGTAGGTACCAGGTAATGAGTAGCAGTACATTGCACACAGATCATTTACTTTGCCTGTGTATATGTTTTAGTTATCTCCCGTAGTTTATTTATCTTGTCAGTAAAACATTTTGACTTGTAACATACCAAAATGTTTGAGATATTGCATTAAAACTTGCAGGTTAGATAATAGTAAGTAGGAGTGCAGTGCACAAGAACCATAACTGTACCTACATTGGGGATTTATCCTCCTTAGTTTCTTTTTCTTGTTAAGAAAATAACTTAAACCTGCTGGCTGGATTCAGTTCAAACTTGGTATACAAGTATTTGTTGATGAGTTTAAATGTTATTTCTTTTTGCTTCTGTGTATTATTTACTTTACTTTATTTACTTTAATCAGTAGGCTAATTCAATTGAAGTATATCACAATATTTGAAAATGACACTTGATATGATATTGCAGTAACAGTGATATATTGCCTATTCCTACAGAATAGTTAAATGTCCTGTACTGCTCGTTTCTTATTACTATGGTATGTCGGGGAGCATCTCTTAGTGTCCACAAATGTTTTTATACAGTTGAAGAATTCTTGTGCAACAGATTTTCTTTATCATGTTGTCTTACCATAATTACTTTAAAATAAAGATTCCATATTTGTTTGTTTCAGTAACCCTTCCACTGTTAACAAGAGCTGACAGTTTGGTTAGTCCAAAGAAAGAGGAGCTGCACTATACCTTTGTTTATGTAGCACATCCAAGGGCAGTAACTGGGTTATCTTGGAGAAAAACCAGTAAATTTATGCCAAGGTATTTTATTCTTACAAACGTCATAGCACAGGATTGTAACAATTCAATTTAGGGACCACCCTTCTTATACAAATCATGATTCATGCCTATTTATTTGTTTCTGTGAACGAAGTTATCAGTGATCATAATTCTGTATATATGATTAGACACAAAGTCTAATTCTAATATGACATCCTGTTATTGTCAACTTTCCACCATGCATATGTTGTCAAAAGCTCTTGTGTCTTAAGATGCCTACACCTTACTTCTGCAGTAACTGGTTTTTTATGCCCCCGCAACGACATGTTGGGGGGCATTAAGTTTTACTCATGTCCGTTCGTCCGTACGAATTTCTGTCAAGCTTTTCTCAGAAATCATACATGAGAACAATTTGAAATTCGACAGTGAGGTTAAGTATCACAAGTTTTACGTGTTCAGCAACTTTCAGACCTGTCAGACAACTACTTCCTGTTTGGGACTTCATTTGAACGAACGTACATACGTCCGTCCGTACGAATTTCTGTCAAGCTTTTCTCAGAAACAATAAATGAGAACAATTTGAAATTTGGCAAGGTGGTTCAGTATCACAAGTTGTATGGCTTAAGCAACTTTCAGACCTGTTGGACAACTACTTCCTGTTTGAGACTTCATTTAATGGGGGCATCTGTGTCCCGTGGACACATTCTTCGATTTTTTTTCTGAAAATCCTTTTTTCTCCATAGAAATATATAAATGAATGAGTGATATATAGTGTGCTTTTGTTTTTGAACATTTACAAATATCGGTTACTGTGTTTGAATTTGTTGTGTTAAAAATCCTTCAATAATTGTATAAATATACATTGTAAAAAAAATATTTTTTTTTAACATAAAACACCTAATAATAAAATATTTACATGTATTGAAATACAAGGGAGTAACATGGAAACCAATAAAACTATGACATGTATCTAAGATGAACCAAGCTAGATAATTTATGTTTTTGTCCTATTTGACCAGAATAACTTTCTGTATGAGTATGGTGTTGTACTCATTTACACACGGACAGGACTATATATATTTTAAATATTTTATACCTCCCTATGGCTTGCTGTTAAATATATGAATATCAAGGCCTACACTGTGTCTTAAATTAGTGCAACACCATACCTCTTAATTTTTATTTTAAATTAGTATTTTTACAATTAAGTCTAAGTATTTAAACCTAAACTCTAATTTTGATCAAACAATTAAAATGGATTAAACCCCATTAAAACAAACAATATATGATTGGATTGGTGTATATCACCAGGTTTATCAAGAAGTGTTTAAAACATTTGTCATCTATTTAATAGTAATACACAAAGCATGTACCATGACTGTCTTACATTGTAGAGGGTCTGTGGCAAACATGTTGGTGACATCATGTGCAGACAATGTCTGTCGTATCTGGGTAGAGACTGTACTTCCAGACGACGGCATGGTGGATTTAGAACAGTTTGATCCTAGTTCAGCATTTGATTCCAAGTTCCACACACACCGACACAAGAAAAGGTTCATGCAAAGACTGAAAACAATAAGGTCAGTATTTCTTATATTGTTCAATTTTTATTTGTGGATTAATTTAAATTTCAGACATGAAATTGTTATTACTTATTACTTACTATTTATATATAATAGTTTAATCAGAAGTTTTTCATTTTGCATAATAAAGTTAATTCAATAGAGAATGTCATGTTTATTTGTGGGTTTGCATGTTCTGTCTCTAACAAAGCTTACTAAAGCATGCACTTATTACATATAACCATTACAGTGTAATTATCTTTTTGACATTTTGATTTACTTTAAAGATTACATGCACACGTGTATGAAAGGTATTAGACTAATACATATTATTTTAGTTCAGCTAATTAAATTTGTTTAAATTTATTATTTTTTGGCATTTTAAATATACTGATTTTTCTTTTAAATCCTGTTGTAAACCTTTGAATGTTTACAGTGTATATATTTCATCTATTTTGTTTTTAATGCTTTCTGTTTTGTTTATATTTAGACTTATTCCTTGCCCAGTCAGTAAGACATTCCTTATTTACATGTAATTAAAGGTTTTATAAATATAGATGTTGTTGAGCTATATCCATTGGATCAGTATGGACTCGCTGTTATTTCATTGTAAAAATTCTATATTGTTCAGTTGTACATGTCCACATCTGCAGAAAGGATTATTAAAGTCAAGTTTTTTGGTTGAACTATGACTATTAAAAAGATTAAAACTTGTCTGTCACCCTGTTTGATAAAATTCTGGCTATGCTTCTTAGGCCTGTCATTTAGCTTTCCAAATTGATGTAGTAACTTGTGTTATAAGACAGCCATTTTGGATTGAAGTGCATTTTATTTACAGGAAGAGAAGTTCAAAATTATCATTAAATAAAGTAATAGATACTCAGAAGAGTAAAAAAAGGGACGAAAAGGTAGTGGAAAAGACATCTATAACTGAACAGGATGATTCTTGTGGATCTGAAACCGATTCAGTCGATAGTTCAGAAACACAATCGGTATTAAGTGAGTCTTCAGATTTGCCCTTATCTCCAGTCAGTAAAGAATCAAATGAAAAGGCTAAAAGGAGATATAGTGAACTTTCTGAAAACAAGAGGAGATCGGTTGAATTTTCTTTAAACAAGAGGAAATCGATTGCATTTTCTGAAAGTAACATCACACTAGAGGTTGGCAATAGACGTAGCATGTCGTTAGGAAATTTTGAGAGCAGTTTATCTAAAACAAGTGTGTCAAGTCAGTATATAATGTCTGCCAGGACCATGTATCTCAGTAATAGGATTGAAAGGTTTCCATTTTAATTCTTCTGTGCTAGTTCTAGAGGTACCTTCCCTCAAGCACTCACTGGATTCATTCAATGCACAACTAGGCTTCTTGTGCTGGGATCCATGCTAGATTGCCTACTCTGCTTTAGCCTTGCCAGTGCTTGTCTTTATTTTTGGTCCTTTGTAAACCTTTGTCTACGTTTATATTTTCATGCAAAGAATATATCTATAAACAGAACTCATATATATATGTATTGTTTTCTTGTAGCAATTTTTTTTAAAAGTACACACATCTTACTAAATGATAAACTCTCTAGATGATCTATACATAATTCTGTCATTTTATAAGGTATAAATATCTAGAGATATACATTCTATGTTAAGTTAATGAAGTCCAAATACCATGCTGTTACATAAAAACTAGTAAAATTGTAATAAGAAATTATTTAATTAAAAAAATATGAAAAGTGTTCTTCATAGACAATGTATACAATGTGGTTTGAAAATATATGATATATTTATCCTATTATTATATATTTCAGACATGCCATTCACAAGAGAAAAAAACATCATAAGTTTGGTCCCGAGACTGTAATGAGTATGCCCTATATAGACAGTATGACAGGGGTTAGCAGTGTCCATGATTTCCATAAGTTTTCTGTTCATCCTAATGGGGTGTGTCCTACATTACATTTCCATCTGGCTGGCAGTATCAATCCTGAAACAGGTACAGGACCATTTAAATTAGGGATCCAATATTTATAGATTATTTATGTTTTTTGAATCGAGATGCATTTCCTCGTTGGTATCAACAGCCTGGAGATGATATGAGAAGAAAATGCATCGAGTTTCAAAAAACATAAGTAATCTGTTTATCACTGTTTTGTTACATTGTGACATCGAGGTTAGATGGGTCCATCTCACGCTAGTAGAGTGAGATGTAGTAATACCACACATAAATATCAAAGGAAAATACTTCAAAATGGTGATAAATGTTATTTATCTGTAAATTTTATCTCTATTGTCTCTACGAGAATTTGCATACTCAGGTTTCAAAATGTTTACAGTAGCTTGTAACAACATCAACTCACTTTTAATTTTTTGTGTGTTATGAATGAATTTTATAATTACTGGAGTTAAATATCTTAAAGTAAAATGATTTCATAGAAATCTAGGGTCCTTTGTTGGTAGACTCTCACACCCCTTGTATGTAAATTTGGGGTCCTGTTTTGATATAGTGCCACACTCCTGTATGTAAATCTTAGGTCCCTTATTGGTAGAGTGCGACTCTTCTTGTATTTAAATCTTAGATATCCTTGTTGGTAGTGCCACTCTTTGTGTTGCTTATATAAAACATTAAACCATAGTTCACAGAGACAAGTAATTAGTGAATTTTGTCATGTTTTTATATATACATGTTCCACTTCTCCCTGTTGTGTTTTTTAGATATACCACTTCTCCCTGTTGTCAATTCTACTGGAGATGCCAAGTATAACTTTCAGTTACATTGGTTAAATAATAAAGAGTTACAGTTTACAATGGAAGCTGAGACCATCCTGCAGGAGATGCATAAAGGTACAATGTATGATGGACCCACAGACTTCAAGGACTACAAGTCAACATCAGACAGTGACCATGGACACGAGGAACAGGATTCAGATGGTAAAAGAAACCTTAGTTATGGCCATGAGCATTTCTTTTAGTTTTTGAGTAAGATAGAGACTAAAATTACATAATACATAAAACTAGACTAATATAAACTCATTTTAAACCTAGTCATTGTTTGCTGTACAAGTCTGTACAAACTGTTTTTCAACCTGAGTTAATACTAAGTTTCATACAAAGTGTTTAAGGGGTCATCCATAATTGTCAACATTGCAAAGAACACTCTTTTTGAAAACCCCCTCCCTCCCTCCAAAAGAGTATGTCAACATTTTTTGCAAGCCTGCACATTCACATTACCGGAAGTTAAGAACGTACCCAAAAAATGTTGAAATTGAAACCCCCTCCCAGCTATAGTGCTCTTTGCAAACTCGTGAAAAATGTTGACAATTATGGATGACCCCTAAATAGATCTGATTCATAGTTAGTTTTCTGTTTAAGGGCATACAAAGAAGAAGAAAAGAAGTATTTTAAGAAGGAAAAAGAAAAAGAAAAAAGATGGAGTGAAGTTAGGAAGTTATACTGACAGTCAGTCTAGTATACGGTCTGGTGGGTCTGATGAAGCAGGAAGTAGCCCTGTGTCTCCTGAGGTATCAGTAAGTTTTATACTAAGCATGGAGGTAAGAGGCACTAACAGGGTGTCAGATGTCTTGAAGTACCAGTAAGTTTTATACAAAGCATGGAGTTCTGAAATCATGAGTCACCTAATGTTAAGTTTTATGCTAAGAATGGTATGAAGAGACACTAACAGGGTGTCAGTATTTCTGAGTCAGTTGAGTTGTCAGTAAGTTGCACACTTAGAAGGAAGGTAAAGCAACTGACAGAATATCAGTAATCTTTAATCACTTGACGTTTTAGAAAGTTTGATATAAAGCTTGGATGTAAGAGGCAATAACAGAGTATCAGTAGTCATGTCCCATGATCTGTTGTAAAGGCTCTAACAAGGTATCTGTAGTCTTGGTAATGAGAGGTGTAGAAAATGTATTTGAATGTTTTATAGTGTGCATGCAGGTAAGAGGTATTGGCAAGTTTTGTAAGAGTTTAACTTAAAGCATGTCGAACCAAGGCACTAACAGGGTGTTTGGAATGTTTGTCTATTTTAGCATGTGTTATATCTAGAGATGTTCACTGGACAAAAAACATTATTAAATTGTGAGTCCTGAATGACATGAAAATACAAGTTATGTTTTTTAATAGAACATAAAAAATGAAGAGTACATATTATATAAAAATTATTTATCTTTGTTTTATGTAGTGAGTGATATTTTCTCCAAAGAGCAATATTTTGACTATATTCATGACACATTTTTTAAAATATTTCTTAACAAACCTTAAAAATGTAGAACTGTAACACACACAAGAAAACTTACAGGAAAAAAGATACATAATCACAAATAATAACTCAATCAAATTGGTTTGTTTTTAATTCTATTTATTTACATCCTTATGGTTAGTGTTCAGTATAAATTTCATGTTAATTGCCTTGAATTTGTTCCCCTTCACAGTTCCAGGAAGTTATGAAAGGTTTATCAGCCTTTATCATTCGTTACCCACAATGGGTGTTACCATAAACAACTGCCATAATGTAATGCATATTTATTGCAATTAGATATATAGACTAATTTATTCTTATGTACAGATCAGTAATTATGGACTAAACATGACAAAAAATAACTAAAGACTTACGATGCATGTATTAATAGGGATCCATCATTGATGCTCTGGACAGGAAAATTGAAACATTACTACGGGATTGGCACCAGAGTCCTGATATGTTGTTTAGTATACATCCAATTGATGGCAGCTACCTTGTGTGGTAAGTGCTTTATATTGGTAGTATCTCATGTAGTTAGTGTTCAGTTAAGGTTCCTTTGATATCTGCTACCTCCTGTAGAAGGTGCTCAGTATAAGCTTTACTGATATCTGCTACCTCCTGTAGAAAGTGCTCAGTATAAGCTTAACTGATATCAGCTACCTCCTGTAGAAGGTGCTCAGTATAAGCTTTACTGATATCTGCTACCTCCTGTAGAAAGTGCTCAGTATAAGCTTTACTGATATCTGCTACCTCCTGTAGAAGGTGCTTAGTATGGGCTTTACTGATATCTGCTACCTCCTGTAGAAGGTGCTCAGTATAAGCTTTACTGATATCTGCTACCTCCTGTAGAAGGTGCTCAGTATAAGCTTTACTGATATCTGCTACCTCCTGTAGAAGGTGCTCAGTATAAGCTTTACTGATATCTGCTACCTCCTGTAGAAGGAGCTTAGTATGGGCTTTACTGATATCAGCTACCTCCTGTAGAAGGTGCTCAGTATAAGCTTTACTGATATCTGCTACCTCCTGTAGAAGGTGCTCAGTATAAGCTTTACTGATATCTGCTACCTACTGTAGAAGGTGCTTAGTATGGGCTTTACTGATATCAGCTACCTCCTGTAGAAGGAGCTTAGTATGGGCTTTACTGATATCTGCTACCTCCTGTAGAAGGAGCTTAGTATGGGCTTTACTGATATCTGCTACCTCCTGTAGAAGGTGCTTAGTATGGGCTTTACTGATATCTGCTACCTCCTGTAGAAGGTGCTTAGTATGGGCTTTACTGATATCTGCTACCTCCTGTAGAAGGTGCTTAGTATGGGCTTTACTGATATCTGCTACCTCCTGTAGAAGGTGCTTAGTATGGGCTTTACTGATATCAGCTACCTTCTGTAGAAGGAGCTTACTATGGGCTTTACTGATATCAGCTACCTCCTGTAGAAGGTACTGATATCAGCTACCTTCTGTTGGAATTATTTTGTGTAATCAACTCCTCCTACAGTTTTCAACCCAGATCTCCGAAACTTCACAGAAAGATTGCACATGTATTGAAGTTGTGCACCTATTATTATTGAAGTGTTTCAGGATTTATTTCCTAATTTTCCAGCCTTGGAAACTTAGTCAATTTTCAGAACATTTGCATAAGAAAGTACCTATTTTGTGTAATCAACTCCTCCTACAGTTTTCAACCCAGATCTCCAAAACATCACAGAAAGATTGCACAGTGTATTGAAGTTGTGCACGTATTATTGTTGAAGTGTTCCAGGATTTTTCCCTAATTTTCCAGCCTTGAGAACTTAGTCTGTTTCAGAACTTTGGCATAAGACAGCACCTATTTTGTGTAATCAACTCCTACAGTTTTCAACCCAGATCTCTGAAACTTCACAGAAAGTTTGCACATGTAATGAAGTTGTGCACATGCTATTATGGAAGTGTTCCAGGATTTTTTTCCTAACTTTCCAGCATTGGGAACTTAGTCATTTTCAGAACTTTGGTCCAAGACAGCATCTATTTTGTGTAATCAACTCCTCCTACAGTTTTCAACCCAGATCTCTGAAACTTCACAGAAAGATTGCATATGTAATGAAGTTGTGCGCCTGCTATTATGGAAGCGTTCCAGGATTTTTTTTCTAATTTGCCAGTCTTGGAAACTTAGTCATGTTTCAGAACATTTGCATAAGAAAGTACTTATTTTGTGTAATAAACTCCTCCTACAGTTTTCAACCCAGAACTCTGAATCTTCACAGAAAGATTGCACATATATTGAAGATGTGCACATGCTATTATGGAAGTGTTCCAGGATTGTTTTCCTAAATTTCCTGACAGTCTTTTTTCGGAACATTGTACCTATTTTGTGTGATCAACTCCTACATTTTTTTTACACAGACCCAACCTCATCCTCACAAGTCAGGGTTTCTGAGTCCAAATGTGTCCACGAAACCTTGACAAACTTAGCTAGGAAATTCCTGGGCTAGAAGATTTTCATATGATGTCAAACCTTCAAAATATCAAGCAATAAAATAGCTTGAAAGAAGCAATGTTCGGTAGTAGTCATTTTTACTCATTCTTGAATGGGAATAAAATGTAACGCAACTTATAAATAACGCAGTAAAAACAAACTATTAACACTACTGTACAAAATACACTGATTTTTACGTGGTCTATGCAACACATCCATTTGGTTTATTTGCATCTGACATCAGGATATCCCCTCACCAAGTCATGAATGAAAGCGACCTTTTGATAAGCTACATGCAGGTATGATGTAGCCAATCAAGATAGTGACTTCTAGCCCGGGAATTTCCTAGCTAAGTTTGTCAGGGTTTTGTGGACACAGAAACCCTGACTTGTGAGGATGACCCAACCTTCTTCTAATAAATTGTAAACCATTCCCTTTTATATTTATTAAGGCACTTAGTTTGCAAACCGGCCATTTCAGACTTTTGCGATTTTGGTAATACCATATAATGATTGACTTATTTTCAGGCTAGTTGATTGGTTAGATGAATACAGTCCATACTGCTTCCGTCAGGCCCAAGTCAGCTTTTCCTCTCGGCTGCCACATGCCTTTCCTGTGGCTGATGCAAGAACCATGGCGGCCAACTTATTGCTGTACTGTAACTATAGTAAAATGGACATCAAATCAGCAATGAGATTGTCGGAGAGTAAATTAAGTTCTGAAAAAATTCAAAGTCAGCCTGCACCGGCAACTGGAAAAAGCTCACCAGGGCAAAATGATAACATGTTGATTCCAAACGTTTTAATGATCTCAAAACATTTGAATGGAACTCTTAATCAATGGCAAATAAGTTTTACAGACAATTCAAAATTTTCAACTGTTGTAAGTGTGGCTCATGCATCTAGAGCCTGTGGTCATCGATTTAGAACAAATTCTGCTGCATGCCACCCTGTGTTGCCATTGCTATTGACAACATCTCATCACAATGTTCCTAAGGAAAGTAAGGCAATTTCCGAGGAAGATCCTACAAATTATGGCATAGAATTTTGTAGTGAGTTAATATTATGGCGGGTAGATCCTGTTGGTCCACTCTCAAAATCTGGTGGCATTGTGGAATTAGCTAGAATAAATGCTCCTGATATATCTGCTTTTATAGATGTTGCCTGGGTGCCAACTCTTCTCCCAAGGTATGGTTAGATTTTTATTGCATTGTATGAAGAAATAAACCTAACACAAACCATATTATTTAATAAATCATTCAAAGCCATGACAACAAATGACAAAAAATTCAAAAAACAAAAATAACAGAAAGGTCAAAATCAAGAGCATAAATCATTACTATGAAACAGTCACTTAAAAAAAACAATTACAGTGATCACAATCATTTGTATGCTAAAACATTGTATAAACATACAACAGAAATGTCACCAGCACAATACAGAACTAACAGAAATGTCACCAGCACAATACAGAACTGACAGAAATGTCACCAGCACAATACAGAACTGGCAGAAATGACTCCTGCACAATACACAACCAAGAGAAATGTCACCAGCACAATACAGAACTGGCAGAAATGACTCCTGCACAATACACAACCAAGAGAAATGTCACCAGCACAATACACAACCAAGAGAAATGTCACCAGCACAATACGGAACTGACAGAAATGACTCCTGCACAATACACAACCAAGAGAAATGTCACCAGCACAATACAGAACTGGCAGAAATGACTCCTGCACAATACACAACCAAGAGAAATGTCACCAGCACAATACAGAACTAACAGAAATGAATCCTGCACAATACACAACCAAGAGAAATGACTCCTGCACAATACACAACCAAGAGAAATGTCACCAGCACAATACAGAACTGACAGAAATGAATCCCGCACAATACACTCCCAAGAGAAATGTCACCAGCACAATACACAACCAAGAGAAATGTCACCAGCACAATACAGAACTGACAGAAATGAATCCTGCACAATACACAACCAAGAGAAATGTCACCAGCACAATACGGAACTGACAGAAATGACTCCTGCACAATACACAACCAAGAGAAATGTCACCAGCACAATACAGAACTAACAGAAATGACTCCTGCACAATACACAACCAAGAGAAATGTCACCAGCACAATACAGAACTGATAGAAATAACTCCTGCACAATACACAACCAAGAGAAATGTCACCAGCACAATACAGAACTGACAGAAATGACTCCTGCACAATACACAACCAAGAGAAATGTCACCAGCACAATACAGAACTGACAGAAATGACTCCTGCACAATACACAACCAAGAGAAATGTCACCAGCACAATACAGAACTAACAGAAATGAATCCCGCACAATACACTCCCAAGAGAAATGTCACCAGCACAATACACAACCAAGAGAAATGTCACCAGCACAATACAGAACTGACAGAAATGAATCCTGCACAATACACAACCAAGAGAAATGTCACCAGCACAATACGGAACTGACAGAAATGACTCCTGCATAATACACAACCAAGAGAAATGTCACCAGCACAATACAGAACTAACAGAAATGACTCCTGCACAATTCACAACCAAGAGAAATGTCACCAGCACAATACAGAACTGAGAGAAATGACTCCTGCACAATACACAACCAAGAGAAATGTCACCAGCACAATACAGAACTGACAGAAATGACTCCTGCACAATACACAACCAAGAGAAATGTCACCAGCACAATACAGAACTGACAGAAATGACTCCTGCACAATACACAACCAAGAGAAATGTCACCAGCACAATACAGAACTGACAGAATGACTCCTGTACAATACACAACCAAGAGAAATGTCACCAGCACAATACACAACCAAGAGAAATGTCACCAGCACAATACAGAACTGACAGAAATGACTCCTGCACAATACACAACCAAGAGAAATGTCACCAGCACAATACAGAACTGACAGAAATGACTCCTGCACAATACACAACCAAGAGAAATGTCACCAGCACAATACAGAACTAACAGAAATGACTCCTGCACAATACACAACCAAGAGAAATGTCACCAGCACAATACAGAACTGACAGAAATGACTCCTGTACAATACACAACCAAGAGAAATGTCACCAGCACAATATAGAACTAACAGAAATGACTCCTGCACAATACACAACCAAGAGAAATGTCACCAGCACAATACAGAACTAACAAAAGGGTAAAATAGAAATGCAATCAACAAACGATCAGGTAAAAAAATAACTGAAAATCCCCGAAAATAAATTAACAGAAGATACAAAAAGTTATAAATTATTAGGATCAATTTCCTTGACATGATGAGGAATCTTAAGAATAATACAGAATTAATGAACAATAAAAAATAAATGCTCCATCAATGCAGATTATTAGGCAAAAAAAGCAAGTAATAAATAAATATTTAGTTATTGAATACATGTATGACAATTTTAACTTTTTCAGAAATGCTAGCCATCTCTTGGCTGCATTACCCATTTTATGGGTCTTATTAGATATCTGTTGTTTGTTGTTTATATGAAGATAGGTAAACAATGTACCTATTATGGACATTGTTTACACTAAACTAGTAACCAATGGTGCTTGTGAGATTCAAATACTTGTCACTTCACACATGCTTTTTGAAAAATGAGCAGTAAAAATATGTGTTGTTCTATTTGCATCAATATCAGAACGAAAATAAAGATATAGAAAATATAATTTTTTTCCCAAACAGCTTTAGAAAGTAAACAGATTTTCTTGCTATATTTACCTTTTAATAGTTCACTGGCTAATGCACTGAATGAAATAGACGTCAATATGTGGAACATAACGTTGCTACACAAAGATACTGATTGCAATCTAGATTCAACCATACAATATATCGAAATTTCAGTACACATACTAGTGCAATCCTGACGTAAACATTTATAAATTTAGTGAACCACCCAATCAAGTAACAGATAGTCATTTACTCCAAAGACTGTTCGTCGTTTGATTATGTATACTGTCTACAATGGGAGACGGTAATCACAAATACTAGTACGAGTGGGTAGTGACAAGCTCTATGTTGTCAATTATAAATGATATCTAATATAAAAATGTATGTTGATCGTAATGACAACACAATATTTCATGTGTATTTTTCAGTTCTACATTAGGGACATTCAGTAATTCTCCTAGTGCTTTGTTTGTGGCCTCTGATGGAGCCTCATTAAAGATGTATCAAGCTGTGATAGATGCCAGAACGTTATTGTTTGATTCTCCTTCTAAAAGAGAGGTACTTTAACTAAAGTATACAGTTTTAATGGCTTATTCTTATAAGCAGTAAGAAATACAGTAAATTTAAATTTGAAGCTTTTAAAAATTTACTATTCAACTTGAAAACTTTATGTTCCTTTTCTAGAAATATATTAGCATTTTTTAAGCTTATCTGGGAGATGTTTCAGATCTTTAAAAAAATCAATTTGTTACATATTTTTTTTAAGAATAGCAGGGCTCGCGTTGGAGGGCCACTCGGGCGAAGAAGTCGCCTTATCGTGGTCCCACTTCACCGTCGCTCATCTTCAAAAGCGAAGTGAAGTCGCCCTTTCATTTTGTAGAATCGCCTAATGTCGCCTTTCAAATTTTATTCCCATTTTGGTAACAAATCTTCATATTTTTGATACCATGTCATGTTTATTATGTTTACGCGCCAAAGTTGAACTGGTACCCTTTTAATTTTTATTTGGTATATAAAGCATAGGTTAATAATATAACCGAAAACCAGTTCAGAGCACAAGAATTTGTGAAAATTTCCGTAGCGGATATGAATTTGGTGCCGGAGATTGCAAATATACTACGCAGATAGTGGTGAAATGCGTTTTGCAATGATAGACACATAGTAAAAATAGTATTTTGGCAGTTACTTAAAACAAATTTAAGTTAAATATGTTTAAATACTTTTAATAGTGAATTTTACAATTTTACATAATATAGTATGTGTCACAATGATGTAATTTTCTTCTTCTAGTTCTAATAGTACTTCATTATAAATCAATCAAATTGTGTATCAATGACAAAGAAACATTTATTTAAATGAACTGTTTTGTGACAGTTGATTCTTTTTTTATTGTTATGTTTAATACTGAATACTGAATAGTTAATCAAATCTTTGATACTTTATCCTCAATAAATTAAACTGCTAAAAAAACATAATAAAAATGCAAATGCCAACACTAATTTTAAAAAAAAAAAGTAAACAGGACGCTTTCGCGACATATACTGCAACTTCTCCCTGTTTTCCACCCACTTCTCCCTGTTCTATCCTCACTTCTCCCTGTCAGCCACCCAAAAGAGAAGTGACTTTTCCCTATAATTTTGACCCAGCGTGAGCACTGGAATATATTAATATGATAGAAATTATTTTATTAAACTTTGTTAAATTTATATAAACTTAAATATCTTAAACTATACATACAGGCAACATGTCTTCGCGACCTCCTCCATTAACAACTTCCTTTGTTATCCAACAACTCCCTGTCTTGTTCTGGGCTCCAATCTTAATTGACAAGGATTGCCAGTTTTCCTACAAAATGTCCGGGTTTTTTTCCTGGTACTATGGCTTCCTAAAAAAGACAATACAGGTCTGCAGTGCACTCTGTTTCCAGCTGATAACATGACTGTTGAATGGTATGCAAAAATCATGACCTGTGTATAAAGACCCCCTATTTTATGTGACCTTTTTTACAAGTCCCTTCAAAGGCCCCTAAAGGCCCTCATTGAAGTACTCATGTCCTCAGTTTTATTTGGGCTTTTACAAGTTCGTATTCTTTACCATTTATAAATTATGATGCACATATAATTTGTTATGGTATTAATGCCATTTATTATTTAGTTATGTTAACTATCATTTTGTCACAAAAATTGCATGTGCATCTCCTTCAGTTTATTACAGTAATTCTTGATAACTGAATTATTTTTATTCAGATTTATTATTTTTGGAGATTTAAAATGGATTAAAATGACATTAATGTTAGTCTAGATTAAGCAAGCAGACAGTTTTATTTTCAGACTGGTATGAGTTTCTCTAGTAATACTAGTTCCGGGTACAGTGTAGAAACCCAGAGACCCCCTGGAGAAATGTTCAACATTGTAAGTCTACAGTCCTCTGCCAGACCTGGATGTATAATAGAATTAGAACCTATAGCTGATGCCAAGCAAGTAAGTGATATCCATGAGAATAATTTATAAAACATTGTAAATAATGAGGCAAGACATAGCTTGCAGACTAGTAATTGTTTTTTTTTTGTATGTACTCTTAAAAGGTACTGGGATGGGTTCCTAGAACTCAACTATCAGAGCCTGTTCAGGGGATTGTCTGAAAAGGTTTCCTAGAACTCTGCTAGCCAAGCCTGCTCAGGGGATTGTCTGGGAAGGGTTTGTAGAACTTGACTGGATGAGCTTGCTTAGAGGATGGTCTGGGAAGGGCAGAACTGATCAGGGTGCTGTTTCATAAAGCGATCACTAATTAATGTGCTCGTTATCCCATGCAATTTAAATGGGATAACATGCACATTAAGCTAACGATCAATTTATGAAACGGCACCCAGGAGATTGTCAGGAAGAGTACCTAGAACTTTACTATTACAACAACTTCAGGGGATTGCCAGGAAAGGTCTTCCAGAATTCGACTAACAGAGCCTGCACAGGAGATTGTCCAGGAAGGGATCCTAGAACTCGACTAGCAGACCCTGCTCAGGGATTTGACTAGCAGAGCCTGCTCAGGGTATAGTCAGGTTTTTATATGGGAAACCTGACTAAAGCCCATATTGGGTAACATGTTTGAAGAGAACCACAATCCTTGCACTATAAAACCCCTTTTGTAGTCTCAAAAATAAGAAGGCTAGTACAAAAGGTTAATTTTTATCCCTACCCAAAACTATATAGTTCTTATCTACTAGCTGTCATATTTCTGCCCTTTGGTCCATCCTACTTTTTGATTTAATTTATTGTGTGTTAATTTGTTCTCTACCTGAATATAGCTGAAATAATGCTTGCTGGACTTTCATTCAATGAATCAATCTTGTAAGACCACTCCTGCTGTTTTGTGGCATTATAATTCGGGGTGGCCTCTGTGAAGGATTTAAGTTAAGAATTACTATATAGATGTTATTTGTGTGGCCATTGGTAAAGGGTAGCCTCTTGAAAGGGTTTGCCTATATAGTGAGAGGGGCCTTATAAGTGGGAAAAATTGTAAATATATGTTGAAATATAGTGTGTGTTGACATGTGCGTAATTAAAAAAAATTAAAATGTTTTACCAATTTTAATCACAATAAAGCATATATTTAAATATTTTTTAGAACTGGCAGAAAACACAACTGTTACATGTCTTCCAAGAACAGCTGTTAACAGGGTCACCAGGAAGTTCTCCTGGTAACCTGGAAGCTATTGTAGATCTCAGTAATTCAGGGAATTTCTCTGAGAACTTTTACCTAGTAGTGCTGCAAAAAAATGAACAAGGTCGTGGATCTACTCTTCATATGTGGAAAATCACAATTTCTTCACAGTTAGAACCACAGGGTGCAGATGAAGGTAGGATTTTAGAAAGTAACTTGGGAATTACAGAAGTTGATAAACTAATTTCTCTGATTTAGCCTTATCTTATGGTCAGTAGTGATGGACTGTATTATGGGTATACCAGTGTATTGTGATTCAGGTCATATGATATACGCCATATTGGTATGGTCTCTAGTATGATTGGGAAAATTTTTAAGACTCAAGTTAGCCAATTTCTAAAAAATGTTAAATGTCACTTTATTTATGTAAATTACCTTAGTTTTTCTGCTTCTTTATGTGTTTAAATGTTGATTATAATTACTTTAATGCGTGCACAATTGAACAAACAATGTACATGTACCTGATCCCAGAATAGTACAATAATGGCCGTTATATCACTTTTCCAAAAGTATCATAGCAATGCGACATCTGGGAAGAAATGTGTAAGATCCATACAATATATCGCAATATGTATTGTGATACGGCAGGCCAGTATCACGGTATATTGTGGTACGCTTTGCACTGCGATACCCCTCACTACTGCTCACATGGTGAAATATATACTGTATTCAAAATTATTAAATAATTTGTTTGTCTAATCTGTTGAATTAAGAAAATTTCTTTCTCTGGGCAGGGATTGGGAAGTTCACTAGACCACTGTCTAGTTTGGTCATCAACTCTGAAAATGGTCCTTTCATATTTGAACATTGTATTACAAATCTTAGAGAAAGAAATGTTTTCAAAATGGCCCATTTCCAAAATTTCCTTTGAATGGCCTACAGAAAGCAGATTGCATCCCATTACAGGTTCCAGCTTTGAGGTCATTCAGTGTTCACATTATTGTCCCATTAAAGGTAACATATTTGAGGTCATTCAATGTTCACATTATTGTCACCTTAAAGGTTACATCATTGAGGTCATTCAATGTTCACATTATTGTCCCATTAAAGGTTACATCTTTGAGGTCATTCAATGTTCACATTATTGTCCCATTAAAGGTCACATCTTGGAGGTCATTCAATGTTCACAGCATTGTTAACCATGGATATTTTTTCTCACTGAGGCCAGTGCATGTTCCTTTATTGTTTATTAAAATGAGAAAAAAGGACTTTAATTAATGACTTATGGCTAATTATTATTTTATTTATAAATTTCCAGAGTTTTACTTTTGGGGAGACCTATTCTTACTACACATTAATACATGAATCCAACATCTGCAGTGCTTTTCGCAAAAAGTTGTAAGCGTAAAATGCTTAAATCACTTATGATGTCCTTTTAATCTTCAAACATTTCAGATGGGTTTTACTTTTATGACTTTTTGTGAATTGACTCCTGAGCTGTTTACTGTTTTGTTATAATTTAAACATAAGTGTGATTTTGCACTGTTGTTTGTGCCATTAGAAAAGTAGTGCATTTAAGGCACATCCTTTGATAAAGTTTATCAGTTACTTAGGCTCTAAAACCATCTCAACTCCATAAAGAACTACTCTTTGTGATGCAATTGAAAAATTGCTAAGAAAAAAGCATTTTGTCATATTTAACGATCCATTTGTAGAAGAAAATTATACTATCATAATCTTTCTTATTTAGTCTAGAAACTGTTTTATCTAACTACATAAACTCATTTCCAGGTGATCAGAGAAGAAGTTATGTGCCAGACTATGCGTATGTAGATGATGATGGCTCCAATCCTCCATCTAGAAGTTCTACACCTGACCATTTTGGTGCAAAACCTATGGCTGTTGTCAAATTGTGTTTCTCTACTGCAAAGGCAAGTTTTGTCTTTAAATACTTACATATTTTAGTCTGTTCCATTGAAGCCCATTAAGCACCCAAGGCTCTTTAATGTGCTGCTCTGGTGGGTAGTTTAAAATGTCTTATACTGAAACATGCCTTTATAAGTGGTTACCTGAACTGTAAAGTGCCTTGGGGTACTATTTATGTTTTAATGGAACACTTTATATGTATTTGTCACTAAAATGATTGTGCTTATTTACATGTGAATCTTTTGTTGTGATTCATAGAGTGATATAATTGAAACAAAATATGTCCTTGATCTATTGTTAATACAGCAGAAGTTTCAGATAACTATTGTATGTTGACCTATTGTTAATACAGCAGAAGTTCAGATAACTATTGTATGTTGACCTATTGTTAATACAGCAGATGTTTCAGATAACTATTGTATGTTGACCTATTGTTAATACAGCAGAAGTTCAGATAACTATTGTATGTTGACCTATTGTTAATACAGCAGAAGTTCAGATAACTATTGTATGTTGTCCTATTGTTAATACAGCAGAAGTTCAGATAATTATTGTTTGCTGTCCTTGACCTATTGTTAATACAGCAGAAGTTTCAGTTGTGATTCATAGAGTGATATAATTGAAACAAAAACAGAAATATGTCCTTGATCTATTGGTAATACAGCAGAAGTTGCAGAAATATGTCCTTGACCTATTGTTAATACAGCAGAAGTTCAGATAACTATTGTATGTTGACCTATTGTTAATACAGCAGAAGTTCAGATAACTATTGTATGTTGTCCTATTGTTAATACAGCAGAAGTTCAGATAACTATTGTATGTTGACCTATTGTTAATACAGCAGAAGTTTCAGATAACTATTATATGTTGACCTATTGTTAATACAGCAGAGGTTTCAGATAACTATTGTATGTTGACCTATTGTTAATACAGCAGAAGTTTCAGATAACTATTGTATGTTGACCTATTGTTAATACAGCAGAAGTTCAGATAACTATTGTTTGTTGTCCTATTGTTAATACAGCAGAAGTTCAGATAACTATTGTATGTTGTCCTATTGTTAATACAGCAGAAGTTCAGATAACTATTGTATGTTGTCCTATTGTTAATACAGCAGAAGTTCAGATAACTATTGTATGTTGACCTATTGTTAATACAGCAGAAGTTCAGATAACTATTGTATGTTGTCCTATTGTTAATACAGCAGAAGTTTCAGATAACTATTGTATGTTGACCTATTGTTAATACAGCAGAAGTTCAGATAACTATTGTTTGTTGTCCTATTGTTAATACAGCAGAAGTTCAGATAACTATTGTATGTTGTCCTATTGTTAATACAGCAGAAGTTCAGATAACTATTGTATGTTGTCCTATTGTTAATACAGCAGAAGTTCAGATAACTATTGTATGTTGTCCTATTGTTAATACAGCAGAAGTTCAGATAACTATTGTATGTTGTCCTATTGTTAATACAGCAGAAGTTCAGATAACTATTGTATGTTGTCCTATTGTTAATACAGCAGAAGTTCAGATAACTATTGTATGTTGTCCTATTGTTAATACAGCAGAAGTTCAGATAACTATTGTATGTTGTCCTATTGTTAATACAGCAGAAGTTCAGATAACTATTGTATGTTGACCTATTGTTAATACAGCAGAAGTTTCAGATAACTATTGTATGTTGACCTATTGTTAATACAGCAGAAGTTCAGATAACTATTGTTTGTTGTCCTATTGTTAATACAGCAGAAGTTCAGATAACTATTGTATGTTGTCCTATTGTTAATACAGCAGAAGTTCAGATAACTATTGTATGTTGTCCTATTGTTAATACAGCAGAAGTTCAGATAACTATTGTATGTTGACCTATTGTTAATACAGCAGAAGTTCAGATAACTATTGTATGTTGTCCTATTGTTAATACAGCAGAAGTTCAGATAACTATTGTATGTTGTCCTATTGTTAATACAGCAGAAGTTCAGATAACTATTGTATGTTGACCTATTGTTAATACAGCAGAAGTTTCAGATAACTATTATATGTTGACCTATTGTTAATACAGCAGAGGTTTCAGATAACTATTGTATGTTGACCTATTGTTAATACAGCAGAAGTTTCAGATAACTATTGTATGTTGACCTATTGTTAATACAGCAGAAGTTCAGATAACTATTGTTTGTTGTCCTATTGTTAATACAGCAGAAGTTCAGATAACTATTGTTTGTTGTCCTATTGTTAATACAGCAGAAGTTCAGATAACTATTGTATGTTGACCTATTGTTAATACAGCAGAAGTTTCAGATAACTATTGTTTGTTGTCCTATTGTTAATACAGCAGAAGTTCAGATAACTATTGTATGTTGACCTATTGTAAATACAGCAGAAGTTCAGATAACTATTGTATGTTGTCCTATTGTTAATACAGCAGAAGTTTCAGATAACTATTGTATGTTGTCCTATTGTTAATACAGCAGAAGTTTCAGATAATTATTGTATGTTGTCCTATTGTTAATACAGCAGAAGTTCAGATAACTATTGTATGTTGACCTATTGTTAATACAGCAGAAGTTCAGATAACTATTGTATGTTGTCCTATTGTTAATACAGCAGAAGTTTCAGATAATTATTGTATGTTGTCCTATTGTTAATACAGCAGAAGTTTCAGATAATTATTGTATGTTGTCCTATTGTTAATACAGCAGAAGTTCAGATAACTATTATATGTTGACCTATTGTTAATACAGCAGAAGTTCAGATAACTATTGTATGTTGTCCTATTGTTAATACAGCAGAAGTTCAGATAACTATTATATGTTGACCTATTGTTAATACAGCAGAAGTTTCAGATAATTATTGTATGTTGTCCTATTGTTAATACAGCAGAAGTTCAGATAACTATTGTATGTTGTCCTATTGTTAATACAGCAGAAGTTCAGATAACTATTGTATGTTGTCCTATTGTTAATACAGCAGAAGTTTCAGATAATTATTGTATGTTGTCCTATTGTTAATACAGCAGAAGTTCAGATAACTATTATATGTTGACCTATTGTTAATACAGCAGAAGTTCAGATAACTATTGTATGTTGTCCTATTGTTAATACAGCAGAAGTTCAGATAACTATTATATGTTGACCTATTGTTAATACAGCAGAAGTTTCAGATAATTATTGTATGTTGTCCTATTGTTAATACAGCAGAAGTTCAGATAATTATTGTATGTTGTCCTATTGTTAATACAGCAGAAGTTCAGATAACTATTGTATGTTGTCCTATTGTTAATACAGCAGAAGTTTCAGATAATTATTGTATGTTGTCCTATTGTTAATACAGCAGAAGTTCAGATAACTATTATATGTTGACCTATTGTTAATACAGCAGAAGTTCAGATAACTATTGTATGTTGTCCTATTGTTAATACAGCAGAAGTTCAGATAACTATTATATGTTGACCTATTGTTAATACAGCAGAAGTTTCAGATAATTATTGTTTGTTGTCCTATTGTTAATACAGCAGAAGTTCAGATAACTATTGTATGTTGACCTATTGTTAATACAGCAGATGTTTCAGATAACTATTGTATGTTGACCTATTGTTAATACAGCAGAAGTTCAGATAACTATTGTATGTTGACCTATTGTTAATACAGCAGAAGTTCAGATAACTATTGTATGTTGTCCTATTGTTAATACAGCAGAAGTTCAGATAATTATTGTTTGCTGTCCTTGACCTATTGTTAATACAGCAGAAGTTTCAGTTGTGATTCATAGAGTGATATAATTGAAACAAAAACAGAAATATGTCCTTGATCTATTGGTAATACAGCAGAAGTTGCAGAAATATGTCCTTGACCTATTGTTAATACAGCAGAAGTTCAGATAACTATTGTATGTTGACCTATTGTTAATACAGCAGAAGTTCAGATAACTATTGTATGTTGTCCTATTGTTAATACAGCAGAAGTTTCAGATAACTATTGTATGTTGTCCTATTGTTAATACAGCAGAAGTTTCAGATAATTATTGTTTGTTGTCCTATTGTTAATACAGCAGAAGTTCAGATAACTATTGTATGTTGAACTATTGTTAATACAGCAGAAGTTTCAGATAACTATTATATGTTGTCCTATTGTTAATACAGCAGAAGTTTCAGATAACTATTATATGTTGACCTATTGTTAATACAGCAGAAGTTTCAGATAACTATTGTATGTTGACCTATTGTTAATACAGCAGAAGTTCAGATAACTATTGTTTGTTGTCCTATTGTTAATACAGCAGATGTTTCAGATAACTATTGTATGTTGACCTATTGTTAATACAGCAGAAGTTTCAGATAACTATTGTATGTTGACCTATTGTTAATACAGCAGAAGTTCAGATAACTATTGTTTGTTGTCCTATTGTTAATACAGCAGATGTTTCAGATAACTATTATATGTTGACCTATTGTTAATACAGCAGAAGTTTCAGATAACTATTGTATGTTGACCTATTGTTAATACAGCAGAAGTTCAGATAACTATTGTTTGTTGTCCTATTGTTAATACAGCAGAAGTTCAGATAACTATTGTATGTTGACCTATTGTTAATACAGCAGAAGTTCAGATAACTATTGTATGTTGTCCTATTGTTAATACAGCAGAAGTTCAGATAACTATTGTATGTTGACCTATTGTTAATACAGCAGAAGTTTCAGATAACTATTATATGTTGACCTATTGTTAATACAGCAGAGGTTTCAGATAACTATTGTATGTTGACCTATTGTTAATACAGCAGAAGTTTCAGATAACTATTGTATGTTGACCTATTGTTAATACAGCAGAAGTTCAGATAACTATTGTTTGTTGTCCTATTGTTAATACAGCAGAAGTTCAGATAACTATTGTTTGTTGTCCTATTGTTAATACAGCAGAAGTTCAGATAACTATTGTATGTTGACCTATTGTTAATACAGCAGAAGTTTCAGATAACTATTGTTTGTTGTCCTATTGTTAATACAGCAGAAGTTCAGATAACTATTGTATGTTGACCTATTGTAAATACAGCAGAAGTTCAGATAACTATTGTATGTTGTCCTATTGTTAATACAGCAGAAGTTTCAGATAACTATTGTATGTTGTCCTATTGTTAATACAGCAGAAGTTTCAGATAATTATTGTATGTTGTCCTATTGTTAATACAGCAGAAGTTCAGATAACTATTGTATGTTGACCTATTGTTAATACAGCAGAAGTTCAGATAACTATTGTACATGTATGTTGTCCTATTGTTAATACAGCAGAAGTTCAGATAACTATTATATGTTGACCTATTGTTAATACAGCAGAAGTTTCAGATAATTATTGTTTGTTGTCCTATTGTTAATACAGCAGAAGTTCAGATAACTATTGTATGTTGACCTATTGTTAATACAGCAGATGTTTCAGATAACTATTGTATGTTGACCTATTGTTAATACAGCAGAAGTTCAGATAACTATTGTATGTTGACCTATTGTTAATACAGCAGAAGTTCAGATAACTATTGTATGTTGACCTATTGTTAATACAGCAGAAGTTCAGATAATTATTGTTTGCTGTCCTTGACCTATTGTTAATACAGCAGAAGTTTCAGTTGTGATTCATAGAGTGATATAATTGAAACAAAAACAGAAATATGTCCTTGATCTATTGGTAATACAGCAGAAGTTGCAGAAATATGTCCTTGACCTATTGTTAATACAGCAGAAGTTCAGATAACTATTGTATGTTGACCTATTGTTAATACAGCAGAAGTTCAGATAACTATTGTATGTTGTCCTATTGTTAATACAGCAGAAGTTTCAGATAACTATTGTATGTTGTCCTATTGTTAATACAGCAGAAGTTTCAGATAATTATTGTTTGTTGTCCTATTGTTAATACAGCAGAAGTTCAGATAACTATTGTATGTTGACCTATTGTTAATACAGCAGAAGTTTCAGATAACTATTATATGTTGTCCTATTGTTAATACAGCAGAAGTTTCAGATAACTATTATATGTTGACCTATTGTTAATACAGCAGAAGTTTCAGATAACTATTGTATGTTGACCTATTGTTAATACAGCAGAAGTTCAGATAACTATTGTTTGTTGTCCTATTGTTAATACAGCAGATGTTTCAGATAACTATTGTATGTTGACCTATTGTTAATACAGCAGAAGTTTCAGATAACTATTGTATGTTGACCTATTGTTAATACAGCAGAAGTTCAGATAACTATTGTATGTTGACCTATTGTTAATACAGCAGAAGTTCAGATAACTATTGTATGTTGTCCTATTGTTAATACAGCAGAAGTTCAGATAATTATTGTTTGCTGTCCTTGACCTATTGTTAATACAGCAGAAGTTTCAGTTGTGATTCATAGAGTGATATAATTGAAACAAAAACAGAAATATGTCCTTGATCTATTGGTAATACAGCAGAAGTTGCAGAAATATGTCCTTGACCTATTGTTAATACAGCAGAAGTTCAGATAACTATTGTATGTTGACCTATTGTTAATACAGCAGAAGTTCAGATAACTATTGTATGTTGACCTATTGTTAATACAGCAGAAGTTCAGATAACTATTGTATGTTGTCCTATTGTTAATACAGCAGAAGTTTCAGATAACTATTGTATGTTGTCCTATTGTTAATACAGCAGAAGTTTCAGATAATTATTGTTTGTTGTCCTATTGTTAATACAGCAGAAGTTCAGATAACTATTGTATGTTGACCTATTGTTAATACAGCAGAAGTTTCAGATAACTATTATATGTTGTCCTATTGTTAATACAGCAGAAGTTTCAGATAACTATTATATGTTGACCTATTGTTAATACAGCAGAAGTTTCAGATAACTATTGTATGTTGACCTATTGTTAATACAGCAGAAGTTCAGATAACTATTGTTTGTTGTCCTATTGTTAATACAGCAGATGTTTCAGATAACTATTGTATGTTGACCTATTGTTAATACAGCAGAAGTTTCAGATAACTATTGTATGTTGACCTATTGTTAATACAGCAGAAGTTCAGATAACTATTGTTTGTTGTCCTATTGTTAATACAGCAGATGTTTCAGATAACTATTATATGTTGACCTATTGTTAATACAGCAGAAGTTTCAGATAACTATTGTATGTTGACCTATTGTTAATACAGCAGAAGTTCAGATAACTATTGTTTGTTGTCCTATTGTTAATACAGCAGATGTTTCAGATAACTATTATATGTTGACCTATTGTTAATACAGCAGAAGTTTCAGATAACTATTGTATGTTGACCTATTGTTAATACAGCAGAAGTTCAGATAACTATTGTTTGTTGACCTATTGTTAATACAGCAGATGTTTCAGATAACTATTATATGTTGTCCTATTGTTAATACAGCAGAAGTTTCAGATAACTATTATATGTTGACCTATTGTTAATACAGCAGAAGTTTCAGATAACTATTGTATGTTGACCTATTGTTAATACAGCAGAAGTTTCAGATAACTATTGTATGTTGACCTATTGTTAATACAGCAGAAGTTCAGATAACTATTGTATGTTGACCTATTGTTAATACAGCAGAAGTTTCAGATAACTATTGTTTGTTGTCCTATTGTTAATACAGCAGAAGTTCAGATAACTATTGTATGTTGACCTATTGTTAATACAGCAGAAGTTTCAGATAACTATTGTATGTTGACCTATTGTTAATACAGCAGAAGTTTCAGATAATTATTGTATGCTGTCCTTGACCTTTTGTTAATACAGCAGAAGTTTCAGATTATTGTATGCTGTCCTTGACCTTTTGTTAATACAGCAGAAGTTTCAGATAACTATTGTATGCTGTCCTTGACCTATTGTTAATACAGCAGAAGTTTCAGATAACTATTATATGTTGTCCTATTGTTAATACAGCAGAAGTTTCAGATAATTATTGTTTGCTGTCCTTGACCTATTGTTAATACAGCAGAAGTTTCAGTTGTGATTCATAGAGTGATATAATTGAAACAAAAACAGAAATATGTCCTTGATCTATTGGTAATACAGAAGAAGTTGCAGAAATATGTCCTTGACCTATTGTTAATACAGCAGAAGTTCAGATAACTATTGTATGTTGACCTATTGTTAATACAGCAGAAGTTCAGATAACTATTGTATGTTGACCTATTGTTAATACAGCAGAAGTTCAGATAACTATTGTATGTTGACCTATTGTAAATACAGCAGAAGTTCAGATAACTATTGTATATTGACCTATTGTTAATACAGCAGAAGTTCAGATAACTATTGTATGTTGACCTATTGTTAATACAGCAGAAGTTTCAGATAACTATTGTATGTTGACCTATTGTTAATACAGCAGAAATTTCAGATAATTATTGTATGCTGTCCTTGACCTTTTGTTAATACAGCAGAAGTTTCAGATAACTATTGTTTGTTGTCCTATTGTTAATACAGCAGAAGTTCAGATAACTATTGTATGCTGTCCTTGACCTATTGTTAATACAGCAGAAGTTTCAGATAGCTATTGTTCGATGTCCTTGACCTATTGTTAATACAGCAGAAGTTTCAGATAACTATTGTTTGCTGTCCTTGACCTATTGTTAATACAGCAGAAGTTTCAGATAACTATTGTTCGATGTCCTTGACCTATTGTTAATACAGCAGAAGTTTCAGATAACTATTGTATGCTGTCCCCTTGACCTATTGTTAATACAGCAGAAGTTTCAAATAACTATTGTTCGAAGTCCTTGACCTATTGTTAACTTAATACAGCAGAAGTTTCAGATAACTATTGTTCGATGTCCTTGACCTATTGTTAATACAGCAGAAGTTTCAGATAACTATTGTATGCTGTCCTTGACCTATTGTTAATACAGCAGAAGTTTCAGATAACTATTGTATGCTGTCCTTGACCTATTGTTAATACAGCAGAAGTTTCAAATAACTATTGTTCGAAGTCCTTGACCTATTGTTAATACAGCAGAAGTTTCAGATAACTATTGTTCGATGTCCTTGACCTATTGTTAATACAGCAGAAGTTTCAGATAACTATTGTATGCTGTCCTTGACCTATTGTTAATACAGCAGAAGTTTCAGATAACTATTTTTCGATGTCCTTGACCTATTGTTAATACAGCAGAAGTTTCAGATAACTATTGTATGCTGTCCTTGACCTTTTGTTAATACAGCAGAAGTTTCAGATAACTATTGTATGCTGTCCTTGACCTTTTGTTAATACAGCAGAAGTTTCAGATAACTATTGTATGCTCTCCTTGACCTATTGTTAATACAGCAGAAGTTTCAGATAACTATTTTTTGCTGTCCTTGACTTATTGTTAATACAGCAGAAGTTTCAGATATATATTTCATGCCTAAAATTAACCTTTAAATTAGTTCAATTAAAATTTGTATTGTTTTTGTAGGTATACACTGAAAATTTACCACTACCCCAAGATGTTGATATTGTATCAGCAGAAATAGCAGCTGGACATCTTAGTTCTGCATCAATTTACCCAGCATGCCTCGCTCCATACCTTTTAGTGACTGCTTGTACTGATGGTACTATTCGATTTTGGAGGTGTGACATTACGTCCGTGGAGAATGTTTGTTCAGAGAGCCATTTGTCACACAATGCGTTGTCTATGAGTACTGTTAGTTTTGAGTATGCAATGGAAGTAGATTTTGGAATGAAGAGGCCATCTATGTCTACCTTTGTAAGGTCAGAGGTCTCTGATGTTACTTATGAGTGGTTAGAGTGGAAAATGATAACCCAAACAGATGACTCAAGTGCTGTATATATTCCAGGTTAGTACAAGCACTACATGTACATTCTATTCTACTGACAGGTACACGGCTTCCTCTGGATAAAACTGGATTGCACAATATAGCTGAAAAATTGCTGCAAGTGGAGTTGAACACCATACAATCTACTGACAGGACTTGGTCTAACCTAGTAATCGTGCAATGTCACCTACCATTAATGATACCACCAGTATCTCAAACACATTATTCTAAATTAAATTCTTTTTGTGTGCTGTGGCCAGCAAATTCAAGAACATTTTTTGTAAAATGAGTATGCAGTAAAATAAAATAATAAACAGACAATGATTTCAACGGGATGTTATTTATTTCAGGAAAACCTATTGCTGTGAGCTGTGCCTACAGTGGACGGGTTGCTATAGCCTACAGAATGGGAAATGTCAAGACATTGGCTGACAAACCTAAAGGAAAATTTGTCAATCTTTATGTGGCTATATATGAGTGCGAGTCTACAGGTATGGCAACTATAAATTTATATATAAATTGATATACAAGTCTAGAAGATTATGCAATGATACAAATGGCGGTGTTTTGTTGTCAAAATTATAGACACAGACTGACCAATGAATATATATATATATATATAGTAGGAGTCTAAATAGATTTGCAACTATTGATTGATATATATGAGTATGAGTCTTCAGGTGTGTCAACTACAGACTGAAATTTATGAGTGTTGCCCTACAAGTTACGCAAACTATTAATTAAAATTACATCCATAGATTTCAAGTCTCCAGTGACATACATGTAATTAAAAATTGAAATGATATAATATAATTGTAAAATATACATATTGTTTTTAAATAGTTTTATAATTGTAATAATTTGACATTTATCTCAGGTTTTACCTAATAATGGTTTATATTACAGGAGGATCAGAATGGTTGCTAGAGGATACAATAGAACTGAAGAATATAAGTGTACCAGAGAACAACCCAGAAATAGACTTAGACTGTATCTATACTCCCAATAGCCCCCCACACCTGGAAGTGAAGGAGGATGAAACTCCAATAGGGCTGTCTCCATCAGCTTCAATTGTCAACCTTAATCGTATGGTACATGTCCCAAGCATGAGTACAATCTACAGTGTGAAGAAAACCTTGTCAGAACAAAGCAAGAACCACGGTGTGTTACAACAGAAACATCTAGTACAGCTAGCCTGGGTATCAACTGAAGATGGCTCACATATTCTTACTGTTGCTGTTGGATCTAGGATTCTTATGTATGGACAGGTATCTAATGAAGTAGTACAAGCTTGTCAGAATGGTGACCAACAAGATAAAGGTCCTGACAACACTACCAAATCCAGTCATGGATTCATGGAGGTTTCTTACAGACGGCAAAATTTTGTCAAATCAAAATCACTTATGATGAACACAGTACAGGAGGATATTCAGTGGATGAAGTTGAGATCAATTGAACTAACTGCTGCAGATGGGTTGCCTCCCTTACCAATGCATCTGTCCTGGGTTCGTGGAGGAATTTTAGTTGTCGGTATGGACAATGAAATGCATGTATACTCACAGTGGCGTAATTCTATAAAAAATGCTGATATTTCAGGGACTGATGTTGACAAGAGAACTTTAGACGAAGCCAGTTTGACAGCATTGAGTAGTTTACAGTCCTCTAAATCAATGGCCAAATTAAAGCCTTCTTATTCCATGCCAAGTTTTAAACATTTAAATAACTTGTCTCGTAAAAGTTCTGAGGCAAATATTACCAAATTAAATCTGAGTAAATCCAAAAGTGATAGTACAACAAGCTTGTCTGTGATACAGGAATTTGGTTTGTTCGAAGCATATAGAATAGCTAACCCAGTATTACCACAATATCATCCAAAACTATTAATGGAACTGTTGAATTCTGGGAAAACACGACGTGTAAAAGCAATTTTATCTCATTTAGTGCGGTGTATTTCTGGTGGCGATCTACTTTATCCTGATGCAGAGGATAATGATGAGAATCGATTACGGCCTACTAGACGGATGTCTATCAGTGGAGGAAGCCCTGTAGAGGCCCCTGTTATACAGGAGGAGGCCCCTTTAGACTATAAGGAGATCTTATCAATTCCTGCTCTACCCATGTATGCATTGTTAGCTGCTGATGAAGATAACACAGTTGCACAAGCTGAAGCAATTAATGCCCCTGTGTCAAACATCCCCAGTCAAGATTACACAAATTTATTTGAAACAGGTGGTATGAATGATGAAGAATTAAATGTTGATGTTTTCTCGTCAAGTCCTGAAAATGCAGGTTTTGGTCGGAAAAGGATACCATCTTCATCGCAAGGATACCAAAAACTAACATATTTTGGTTATGCCCATGCTAGTATATTGACCAAACACCTCACTCATACACAGTTGCCAGGACTAACAAGCTTAGATCAGATGTATTTACTGGCTCTGGCCGATACTGTGGCTAATACTAAAACTGACTTTGCTGACAGATTTGAAACTGAATCAAAACCAGGTAGGTACTGGTATCAGAATTTATATGCCGATAGTTAGGACAGCCTGTTGTCATAGTTACCTTAATTATTAAATTTTACTTATGTTTATTTTACAAAATGTTAACTATGCTAAAACTTGTAAAAAGTAATAAATGCTTACACACAAGTATTGTTCCAGAAAAATTTACAGTGACTGGAATCCTGTAGATGTAGATATACAATTATTAATGCTGTTGATATCAAACATTTCTGGACAATTTGCAGTTAAATTTGATACTCTTAAGACTGAACCTCATTTTGTTTTTGTTCATAATAACTTTCAGGACCAAAGAATTACTTCAGCATCATGTTTATAATCAAAGCTAGACTCAAAAAGATTTGATAATAGCATAAGAAATTCAATCAGTGTTTTCGTGCACCTAAGGCCTCTTTGTAAATTTTCAGTTTTAGAAAACATATTTATTCGTGAAAAATATTTGTTTTTATCTCTGGATATATTGTTAAGTTCATCAGCAAAAGTATTTAATTTTGTCTTTTAATGCATGTAATACTTAAATTGGAAGATACATAGAATGTGCAATATCAACAGACGTGCGATAACCGGTTCCTCAACTGCCATCATAAATTTTTGTTATAAAACAACTGCTTGCTAAAGTCCTTATTTGTTAACTCAGAAAATCAACGTCAGGATGCTACTGCTGAGAGTATAGATGACTGTGGTCTGAGGTTCCTCCTTGCTATGAGACATCATATTTATCTCATTAGAACACTTCCTCCAGTGCAGAGGGTCAGACTTCGCCAACAAGGACTGGGTTCATACAGTTTGGTCTGGGCATTCCATTCAGAATCTACCGAGGTAAGTACATTGTATGACAATCGACACACTTGTCGAGTCCTAACTAAGTCATCCATTATTCAATAGGCAAATACATGTGTGATCATCTTAATAAAATCTTGAAAATATCCTGTCTTTTCTGGGTAGTCTTTCAACATCTACCTAACTCCATAGGCAATTATGATAATGCCAATAAAGACATGGGACAATCAGTGTTGTCTGATTCCAGAATTTCAAAATCTACCAAACCCCCAAGGCAAGTATGATCACAAGAAAGACATTCGAGGTAAATATGACTTTAAAACATAGTCGTCATCAAGTTGGCTATGTTAAGTCAGATGTGTATTGCTTTATTGCAGACAGAAGTTCACTATTTATCTTATTCCTAGACACTTAAATGATGTATTTTCAAAAATCATTAGCATTCAATTGAACTGAAAAGATCCAATATAAACCTGTTATTTAACAGGAACTTCTGTCCTATATACCAAGTATGCAGAAAGGAGAACCTGTCTGGGATGAACTGAAAGAGTTTGGTGCTGGATGGTGGATTACCAACATCAATGTACTGAAGAGAACAATGGAAAAGGTCAGCCTTCAATAAATAATTAATGTGCTGTCACAATTGTAAGTTTCTGTTCCCTAAGACCAGATCTTCCCTGTGTTTTGATTTTGAAATGGCATGACTGACACACTCACATATCTATTTTAGAAAACTCATGGTCCCCACAGAGTAAGTAGTCTATACCCGTCTGGTTTTAGTAGTTTATATGTTCATATGTTTGTATTTTGCATAATATTACCAGCAACTTGGTATTTATTGTGTAAAATGTATTATATAGATCACGTCCTATATTGACCTTTAGAAGTTGATTATTTATTTTGTCATTATACATACATGTACATTTTATATAAACTAGTGCTAACATAAAACATAGATAATTCATAGAACAAGCTTTATTTATAAGGTTCCTGGCAATATTTTCGTTATTTTCAGTCAAATATAAATACCCGTTAGAAAAACACATAAAACACATGCGAGACAAAAGTATATGATAACACCTACAAATATGTTTCATATGTTCAGTCTAAGACACTTCTGTTTTTGTTTTTATATTTAATTTGTAAACAGTACAGAATATTATTTAATAAGATAATTATTTACGAAAATTCTGTTAATGTTATCATGTAGTTTAGACTTTTACACACTTGAACCTACAAAGAATGTATGTTGCTTTCTTGATCTCAATACTCATATTGAGCTTAATTTAGCATATGTCATTTTTATGTTCTATGTGTAATCATGGATGTTATTTAGTCATATTTAGGTACATTTTAGTGTTGTTTTGGTATATTAGGCTAGGTTTATGTGACTTGGTACATTTTTGGTATGCCTTTTCCTGTTTAAAGTGTATACATTTTTGGTATGCTTTTCACTGATAAAGTATATATATTGATGTGTAATATTAGGTACAGTCTTATGTGATTGTATAATAATTAAATTTAGGCCAAAACACACAAAAAGTATATATAGGTACATGTAGCCATTGTTACATTTGACCATGATACATGTATTTTAGGTACAATTTATTGTATAATTAGGTAAAGTACGGTGCAATTACTTATAATTGTATATTTTTCTTACAGTTTTCTACCTCCACCTGTGGAGTTTTGTATTTGGCTATATAGGCATATTAAAAGAAACAAACTGATTAAAGACTGATTTATTTTTGGGCCCGCTACAATTAACAAAAAATATATTGAGTGATTTTGGTGTCATCCATACCCATGAAGGCAAGACATATGTTTCTTTCCTCATTTTTCTTGATATCTTTGTAAGCTTAAACCATAGGCCCATTAATTTTGCTCCAATGATAGCTTATGATAAGTTATTGTCAGTCATTTTATTTCGTGGTCCAGTAGCTACATTAATGTTTTGGATAAGGTCAGTTCCATAGTACCATGCATGGTAGGATGAGTCTGGTAGGTATATAGGCTGCTAATCAGCAGAACATGACATTGCAGAAGGTGTTGTCTGACCTTAATCTCAATTTCATGGTCGAGTGGCGACATTAGCTACATAAGAGTTTTTTACAGGTCAGTTTTGATTTAAACATATTTTATTTGTTAATAACAAAATGGATTAGACACAAGTAAATACATACTTATAAAGTCCTTTCCTCATTACAAATATACTAGAACAAAGGAGATACAAGTGTACACAATTTCAAATTAACAAACATGGAAAATAATTACAAAAGTATCAGGTCAGTTCCTGGTAGGATGACAATACTAGGTCTATTGTTAACAGCAGAACATGACAGTCTGGTAAGTTTCTTATGACCATGACCTTTATCACAGTTCCTGGTAGGATGACAATAGTAGGTCTATAGTTAACAGCAGTACATGACAGTCTGGTAGGTTTCTTATGACCATGACATTAACAGAACATAATATACATTTTATATTAAGAAAATTTTGTGCTATATATCACTTGCTAATGAAGAGCAGTTTTATTCTCCTGAATTGGAATGCAAATAAAACATTTTTCTGTGTCCATACTTGTATTTAAATATGGTAACGTGTATTTATGTCATGTGCAGGTTTCACGTTAAAAAGAGTATAAACAGGTACTAGTAAGTGTATTTTTATTTTGAATGACTAATGATTAAGTTTATTGTAGGTGGCAAAGGCAGCCTTCCAGGCAGACAAAGATCCCATGGATGCTGCTATTTATTACCTGGCTATGAAGAAGAAGACTGTGCTTTGGGGTCTCTATAGGTACCAGGGTGCTTACAACATCTGGCAAAGATGTACACAAACACATTATAGAAATAAAAAGACATGCCTGCAATATACAAGTCACACAACTGATATCTAACTTTTATTGACAAGGATTGCCAGTTTTCCTACTGCAGGTCGGGGGTTTTCTCCAGGTACTCTGGCTTCCTCCCCCAATAAAAACTGGACACCAGGATATAGCTGAAAAATTGCTGAATGTGGTGTTAAACACCATCAACAAACAAACAAACATATCTATCTTTAGTGTTTATTTAAATATAACAGCCATTACAGAGTACATCATAAAGTTATAGTCTGAAAAAAGATTTGGGTAGGAAACTTGTACACATTGAAGCAGGATGTCAGTATTTAGTAGTGATATTGTAATATTTTATCTTATACCTGTCACTGATACAATTGTTGTTTGTGATATGACACAATTTTTGTCTCGCCTGCGACGAAAGTCGCTGGAGGCGAGACATATGTATGGGAATCCGGCGGCGGCGTAAACACTTGACATCTTGCTTCATATCTTTGTAAGCCCAAGCCCTAGGTCCATCAAATTTGGTCCAGAGGTAGCTTATGATGAGTACTTGCCAGTCAGTCACCTGTCACCTGACCTTGACCTCAATTTCACGGTCCAGTGACTACGTTAAAGTTTTTGGGTTACGACAGTTCCTCTGTAACTATGCATGGTAGGATGACAATATTTGGTGTATAGGTTGCTGATGACTAGTACATGACTGTCTGGTAGGTGTCACCTGACCTTGACCTCAATTTCACGGTCCAGCGACTACGTTAAAGTTTTTGGGTTACGACAGTTCCTCTGTAACTACGCATGGTAGGATGACAATATTTGGTGTATAGGTTGCTGATGACTAGTACATGACTGTCTGGTAGGTGTCACCTGACCTTGACCTCAATTTCATGGTCCAGCAACTACGTTAAAGTTTTGGGGTTACGACAGTTCCTCTGTAACTACGCATGGTAGGATGACAATATTTGGTGTATAGGTTGCTGATGACTAGTACATGACTGTCTGGTAGGTGTCACCTGACCTTGACCTCAATTTCACGGTCCAGGGACTGCGTTTTTGGGTTACGATAGTTCCTCTGTAACTACGCATGGTAGGATGACAATATTTGGTATATAGGTTGCTGATTAATAGTACATGACTGTCTGGTAGGTTCCACCTGACCTTGACCTCAATTTCACGGTCCAGCGACTACGTTAAAGTTTTTGTATTAGGACAGTTCCTCTGTAACTATGCATAGTATGGTGACAATATTTGGTATACAGGCCGCTGCTCATAATTAATGCTATTAACGTAATGCTTATGACGAAATTTATTTTCGTTACTGATGCGGAATTCAGGCGAGACGTTTTTCTGTGTCCACACTTGTTAGCAATATCTTGGTGTCTAGTTTGTTATGGAGGAAACCAGTATAACAGGTAAAACCTTTGGCAGGCAATTATAGTGGAAAACACCATATAAGGCTTGGACTGACAACCTCCATGTTTAAAGGCCAAATGATCAAAATATGTCGATGACTAACTACCTCAAACACTGATGCTGCATTAAAATTATTCAACTATAGATTGATTTTTTTATCTTTTAATAACATACATTACTACTTACTTGTTAATGGTCTTATTATACCCCCCCTCCCTATTAGGGGGTATTTGGTAATGGAGGTGCCTGTTTCTCTCTCTTATGTTCAACTCCTCCTAAACTACTGAATGTAGTTTGATGAAACTTTGTCACATAGTGCCATTGTGCACCTGATATTTAACATTTTGATCTGAATGATATTTGGGGTTTACCAAAGAAAATCATGGACTTTGTCATTGACATAAGGGAAGCAGAGGATATTCATTAGTGAGCATTGGTCACAGTTTTTGTCTCGCCTGCGACGAAAGTCGCTGGAGGCGAGACATATGTATGGGAATCCGGCGGCGGCGGCGGCGTAAACACTTGACATCTTGCTTCATATCTTTGTAAGCCCAAGCCCTAGGTCCATCAAATTTGGTCCAGAGGTAGCTTATGATGAGTACTTGCCAGTCAGTCACCTGTCACCTGACCTTGACCTCAATTTCCTGGTCCAGCGACTACGTTTAAGTTTTTGGGTTACGACAGTTCCTCTGTAACTACGCATGGTAGGATGACAATATTTGGTGTATAGGTTGCTGATGACTAGTACATGACTGTCTGGTAGGTGTCACCTGACCTTGACCTCAATTTCACGGTCCAGCGACTACGTTAATGTTTTTGGGTTACGACAGTTCCTCTGTAACTACACATGGTAGGATGACAATATTTGGTATATAGGTTGCTGATGAATAGTACATGACTGTCTGGTAGGTGCCATTTGACCTTGACCTCAATTTCACGGTCCAGTGACTACGTTAAAGTTTTTGGGTTACGATAGTTCCTCTGTAACCAAGCATGGTAGGATGACAATATTTGGTATATAGGTTGCTGATGAATAGTAAATGATTGTCTGGTAGGTGTCACCTGACCTTGACCTCAATTTAACGGTTCAGCTACTTCGTTAAAGTTTTTGTATTAGGACAGTTCCTCTGTAACTATGCATAGTATGGTGACAATAATTGGTATACAGGCCGCTGCTCATAATTAATGCCATTTACGTAATGCTTATGACGAAATTTATTTTCATTACTGATGCGGAATTCAGGCGAGACGTTTTTCTGTGTCCACACTTGTTCTAGTTTGATAATGGTTTGATAATGGTTTCAGCAGGTTTTTATTTGGTTCCTAAAGGTCTAAATGCGTATAATGTATTTTTAATGACTATTTTTTATTTTTTTCCTTTAGGTCTTTAGGCAATCAGAAGATGGTAGATTTCTTTAAAAATGATTTTGAAGAGGACAGGTGGAGGAAAGCAGCTCTTAAGAATGCCTTTGATCTGCTTGGAAAACAGAGATTTGCACATGCTGCTGCTTTCTTCTTGTTGGCAGGTGCCCTCCATGATGCTATAGAGGTAAAACGCTCAATGCAGAAATCTTATAAAATGTCTTCCAAGTCTGAAATGAAGATTCCTGATATAAAAACCTGCAAAACAACTGGGCTGACACCAAAATTTGTCTGGCATCAGCCATGTATTTGATTCTAATTCAGTTCAGAACTTTAGCTATACAAATTGTAATTAATAGAATTCAAGATTAAATTACTGCAGACAATTATGTATAAACATATAATAACCAATTAAGTCATAAGGTGACCCTGCATCTACATTTTATACAAAGTCAGTAATGTTACAATGGGATTAAAGCCTGCTATTAATGTCTTTTAACAGAAAGAAAGTTGATTTTAATAATCTAAATATGAGGGCAGTGATCATTAGACAGCAGTCTATATAACTATTTATGGATTTTTTTTCCCTTTTTAATGGAATTTCACTATTATTCCCTTTAGCAATTACTTTTTAAAGATGTAATTTTATCAAGGGTGTGATTATACAATTATCAACCTAGTTGGTGTGTCACCCGGTGATTTCTTTCCCCGAGAAAGTAAGGTCACCCGAGGGTCACACGCCAACTAGGGTGATAACTGTTATATTATATCGAATATTTAAAAGAAAACAATTCAATATTTGCAACATCCAGTTTTTTTTAGTTTAAACATATTTTATTTGCTCAACTATGCAAATAGGATAAGACACAAGTTAATCAAACTTATGAAGTCTTCTCCAAATATACAGTATGTTACAAAAATATATTGATGGAGCAGCATACATAGTAATACAATTCAAATTATATTATGTTTGTTAGAAATGATCCTTAAGGGATAAAATAAAACATTTGACAAATATTAAAGATAAAAAAAGGAATAGAGAGAAAATAGAGGATAGATGATAGATGATAGATGTGATGATGAGTGTGATTTAAAAACATTGTGAAAAGAATCAAACAATCGGGAACCTTTCTGACCCTTTAATATACTCAAAGACGTGCTTAAAAACTAGTTCGTTCTGCTCATTAGTCAAAAGACAATTACCAAATGTAAGAAGTTCTAAATTTACTGGACAATAGATTGGCAGCCACTGAAGGTTTTGAAATAATCTATTCCTAATGTTAGCATATTTCGAACATTCCAAGAAGTAATGATTTGAATCTTCACGATCAGATCCACATCGACAAGATGGATCAGATAAAATATTTACCCTGTATAGGTCATAATTCAATGTTGATGCTGAACATCTTAATTGGGTTAGGACAATATTAAGTTTTCGATGACCATATTCATAGTGTTTTGGAACTCTTCTATGTGGGTTCAAGTTTTTTAATTCAGATTTAAATTTAAATATAGAGTCAACATTACGGAGTGATAGATCTAAACGGTTCCACTGTCGAATAGTTGAAGGTATGAACGATTCATCAGTCAGGGAAAGTCTACAGAAGGGAGTCATAATATTGTTACCATTGCGCAAGGGATAAACTGCCGTGCTTTGTATTGTAGGAGGAATTAAGTTACACAGATATGCTGGTGCCGAGTTGTGCTGTATATTATCCAGTCCATACATGTAGACAGAAACATGTTAACATATACTACTGTTTTGTTTGAATGTTTTATTACATACACATACATTTATCAAAATGCAAAATCTCATGTGAGGGTGACCTTACCATGCGACCCAACGGTTACCGATTGACCCAGAGAAATCTCATATGTCACATGACAGTGTCTAAGTGAATCAAAATAAAGATTTCTATATGAGTGTATAATATTTCAAAATCCTTGTGAAAACCTGATGTGTCTCGTAAAATGAGGCATTAAAAACTTTAGGTCTGGTTTATAAAATTGACTTAATATTAAAACAGATGTTGGCATTGATATTGACCAATATGAAGACATGTTTTAAAGTTAGTTTGAAATAATATGATGTAATGTCTATCATTTGTGCATTACAAAAGATGTAATTTATTATTACAAATTAGGTGTCAGGAAATTAATTAATTTTAGCAATAGTGCACTTGACTCCAATCTTAATTGACAATGGATTACCAGTTTTCCTACCGAAGATCAGGTTTTCTTAATGTAATCAGACTTCCTCCACCAATAAAAAAAAGGTCATGATATATCTGGAAAATTGCTGAAAGTGGCATTAAACACCATTCAAACAAATAATCACTCTCACCTGACCTCAGCTGTTGACATATGTCAGGTCACCTCAAGTCCATGTCTTAGAGTCTATTATTTCCTGCTATTGACCACTAACCAGTAATTATCTTATAATTTACTACTTGTATTAACTTCTTTTTGGTTCAATAGCAAGCACATTTTCATTAGTTAGTTTTAATGTCACTGTAAGAATTCACATATCACTGCATGTTGTTATACTGGAAACTAAATGTAATGTTTCTATTGGACAGGTCTGTTTGAACAATCTGAATGATATCCAGTTAGCATTGGTTGTCTGTAGGCTGTATGATGGAGAAGATATGTTACCGGATAGTGTCAAAGAGATTTTATATACTCAGATTCTAGGTTGTGATAAAAATGGTGATAATTATGATGTAAATCAGACACATTCAGATCCATTTCTGCGCAGTATGTCTTGGTGGTCATTTAAAGATTTCCGTGGATCTTTGAACACACTTTTACAAGATGCTAAGAAACCAAGTAAAATAATAAGGAACAATGATGTCAGCTCTCTTCCAAGTGTGTTTAATTTCTATAATTATTTACGAACTCATCCCTTACTTGTCAGGCAAAGAATGGCGTCTGCTGGGACAGATAAGAGAAGGAAAAGTGTCATTCCAGGCTTTACTCGCCAACAAACTGTTGTTCTGGATGACAGCTCTGTTGTTGTTGATAAAGTGACTCCGTTAGAAAGACGGCTGTTTTTCACAACTGCTCATACTCATTATAAAAATGGTTGTCCATTATTAGCACTTGAAGTTTTATCTAAACTACCTCCGGTTATTGAAAATGCATCATCTAAAACTATTAGAGATATTGCTCCTGTTGCATCTACTGTTGCTATAGAAACAGGAACCATTGATGCAGTTAGTGATCAGATAGATAGTGATAATAAAGCAAATAGTTTTAATTGGGGTGAACCTATAACCAATGGTTACACTGAAAATAGCACAGAAGTTGACTGGAGTACACCTGTCAGTAAAAAGGTAGCAGACGACATTGACTGGGGGGAATCATCTGTCAAATTTAATTTGGAAGAACCTAAATTTAATATCAGTTTTAGTTCAGATGAATCGGATACAGAGTTGGACTCTAACTTTGAAAATGATGATTCAAATTCAAAACATGAAGTACCGTCCATATTGATGCTGGAAGAAAAGTCAGTCAAAGGTCCACAACCAATTGATATCTTTGCTCAACAGTATGCTTTCATAGCCTGTCTGAAAGTGTTAATGGAAGAGATGCACACTTTAGCCACAGGATTTGAAGTGGATGGTGGTCAATTAAGGTTTCAACTGTACATCTGGCTAGAAAAGGAGGTGGAAGTTCTACAGTTTCTTAGTAACTATGGCCACAAAGATAAACAAAGTACTGATTCTATTTCAACTAGTGCCATCAAACCTACAGAAAGTAAGTATTTAATGTCCCTATAGATGACTAAAAATATTTTGTGGTGTTTTTTTTAAACTCCGTGTTTTAAACTAATCAATATTCTCTCATAGTTATTTATGTTTCAAAATGCTATCTTCTTCTGTATGATCAATTTTCATATCAGTTGTGATTTTCAGTTGTCTCAGATAATGTATGGTACATTTCTGAAAATTATGTAGGACCAAAATCTAGTTGAAAATTTGTCACAATTATACTTAGATGTCTTAGTATAATTCACACATAGACACATCCGACTGAATCTTGTTCTTGTTACAGTGAAACCAATCTGAATGAAATACCCTGTTTTCATCTGTATTTCTAGTATGAAAAACATTTCAAATCAGTATATTTTTGTTAGATTGTCTAAATGTATAGAATCAGCATAAAAATGTTATATTTATGTGGCCAAAGTTTGAATCCACTACTAATAATACAGGAACTTGATCATACATCAACCGATTCCACAAACAATAATTGTAATACTTGTAAACATTTTCCAGGTGTCTCGGATTACATATCGGAAGACACATCATCTCTACTTGAAGTTATTCCTAGACCATCTAGATCCTTGTCTGTCCGATCTGATACATCCTACAAACCAACTTTACATGAAGTAATTCTTGCTGAAAAAATGGATTTCCAATCAAAGCTTGAGAGGATGGCAAATAGGAAACAATGGTTAAAAACACATCAACAGCTGTTGAGGACACTGGCTAGTTACTGCAGTCTACAGGGGGCTGGAGGGGGTGGTCTAGCCTCTGTCCAGATGGAACTATTATTATTATTACAGGTAAGTATCTGCCTAGTTACTGCAGTCTACAGGGGGGCTGGAGGAGGTGGTGTGGCCTCTGTCCAGATGGAACTATTATTATTATTACAGGTTTGTATCTGTCTAGTTACTGCAGTCTACAGGGGGGCTGGGGGGGGGGGGGTGGTGTAGCCTGTCCAGATGGAACTATTATTATTATTACAGGTTTGTATCTGCCTAGTTACTGCAGTCTACAAGGGGCTGGAGGGGGTGGTGTAGCCTCTGTCCAGATGGAACTATTATTATTATTACAGGTTTGTATCTGCCTAGTTACTGCAGTCTACAGGGGGCTGGAGGGAGTGGTGTAGCCTCTGTCCAAATGGAACTATTATTATTATTACAGGTAAGTATCTGCCTAGTTACTGCAGTCTGGAGGGGGTGGTGTAGCCTCTGTCCAGATGGAACTATTATTATTATTACAGGTTTGTATCTGCCTAGTTACTGCAGTCTACAAGGGGCTGGAGGGGGTGGTGTAGCCTCTGTCCAGATGGAATTATTATTATTATTACAGGTAGGACACTGGCTAGTTACTGCAGTCTACAGGGGGCTGGAGCGGGTGGTGTAGCCTCTGTCCAGATGGAACTATTATTATTATTATGGGTTTGTATCTGTCTAATTACTGCAGTCTACAGGGGGCTGGAGGTGGTGGTCTAGCCTCTGTCCAGATGAAACTGTTATTATTATTTCAGGTGGGTGTGAAGAACAAATTAATACAAATATTCAGGAATGTCATAAGCAATTTTCTTTAGAAATTAAGACAAAAGAAGTCAAACTTCAGTAACTTGAACTTGTTAGCTCAAACGCTTGAACTTTCCCTATATAACCAATGTAAAAATGCTTTGATTTCTCAAACACCAATTTTTTGAACCAAATTAGCAGTGCCACTTGAAAATCCATTGTATAAACCATGAATAACTCCAACCAAATTACTGACGACTTGGGTCATAAAAGGTGTGAAGATCAAAGCCATACCTGTTAAACACTAAGCTTGATGTTTAATAATATAATCCTGAATAATTATGTCTTTACGACCAAACTGACATCAATTTGTACTTATTTATACCTTTGTGGGTAAATTTGTTTTAATTTATTACAATTTACGCAAAGAAATTGCCATAAAATCTGATTGAAAATCAAGGTCATTGACACGTTTACATAATGCAAAAATACTTTATCAAACACATCTGCATAAAATTAAACAAGAAAAATAACAGTGAGCATTTTTGGCCAGATTTCAAGAAATGAAATCCTTGTTATAATATGGTGAATGGCGGGCAGGCAAGAAAACAATTTTGGTAACAGTTTTCTCAGCAACGACTAATCACATTCTCTTGAAATTTGGAATGCAGCATCAGCAAGGCCTTATAAAACATGGGATTCGATTTCAGGTCTGTTGCACATCTACTTCCTGTTTAAGGAAATCCGGCCATTTCTGTCTTTGAAGGATTTTTATTTTAACAAAACCATAAAAAAATGCAGAACAACAAAGTTTACATATCCAATATAATAAATAAACACAATTTTATTTATCCAACATGACAGGAAATTAATTGAAATATATTAGCAAAACTTCTGATTTCTAGAAAACATTTAATTGGCCCCTTCGGGTTCGAGCCACCAAAAGTCGCTGGAGGTTAGACATGTATGAGAATCCGGCCGCAGTAGCAGCGTAAACACTTGGACATCTTGCTTCATATCTTTGTAAGCCTAAGTCCTAGGTTTATCAAATTTGATCTAGTTGTAGCTTATGATGAGTACTTGCCAAGTTTAAATTTTTTGTCTGTTTCTTTGTTACCATGCATTGTATATTTTAAATGATAACAATTTAATGCTATTTACATAATGCTTATGACATAATTTTTTTTTCGTAACTGATGTGAAATGCAGGCAGACATATTTCTGTGTCCACACTTGTTAACATGTTTTCTGTTATTTTGGTGCTCTAAAATTCTTGTTATGCTATTAAATTCTGTTCAATTTTTGCAGGAATTGCAGCAAGAAAAGACACAGCAACAGTTGTTATCTCCCTTACCTTTCCCAACAACACTTCCTCTTCTGTCCGCAGCCATTGCCAGTTCTAAAACAGTAATAGCAGACCCAATACAACACATACAGTGTATGACCCAGGATTTACTTCACTCCCTGATAGAAATCACATCCCCACCAGGTGCAGATAGTGCAATAAATACTGTGTTTACCATGAGAAACTTGTCAATAGCTTTGTCATCCTGTATATATCAGTGTTTATGTGACTGTGATAGCTTTGTCGTGTCATTAAAGGAGAGTAACGATGCCAGCCTGGAAGGCTTTACTAGGTAAGTAAGAAAGAGACTTACAAGGGGGTAGAATGCTTAACTGTGTAGGTTGACAGTAGAATGATTACTTTGTAGGTAAATTAAGGGGGTATTAGGTAAATTAAGGATGTACCAGGGTGTAGAATGCCTTACCATGTAGGTAAATTTAAGGCATGATTACAATGTAGGTAAGTTCAGGGTAAAGAATGCTGTACAAGGTAGGTAAATTTAGGGTGTAGAATGCTGTACTATGTAGGTAAATTTAAGGTGTAGAATGCTGTACTATGTAGGTAAATTTAGGGTGTAGAATGCTGTACTATGGAGGTAAATTTAGGGTGTAGAATGCTGTACTATGTAGGTAAATTTAGGGTGTAGAATGCTTTACTATATCAGTTAATTTAGGATGTAGCATGCTTACTATGTAGGTAAGTTCAGGGTGTAGAATGCTGACTAGGTAGGTAAATGTAGGGTATAGAATGCTGTACTTTTTAGGTAAATCTAGTGTGTAGAATGCTGTACTGGGTAGGTAAATTTAGGGTGTAGAAAACTGTACTATGTAGGTAAATTTAGGGTGTAGAATGCTGTACTATGTAGGTAAATTTAGGGTAAAGAATGCAGTACTATGTAGGTAAATTTAGGGTATAGAATGCTGTACTATGTAGGTAAATTTAAGGTGTAGAATGCTGTACTTTTTAGGTAAATCTAAGGTGTAGAATGCTGTACTTTGTAGGTAAATTTAAGGTAGAATGCTGTACTTTGTAGGTAAATTTAAGGTAGAATGCTGTACTTTGTAGGTAAATTTAAGGTAGAATGCTGTACAATGTAGGTAAATTTAAGGTAGAATGCTGTACAATGTAGGTAAGTTTTAGGTTTAGATGCTTTCCTGTGTTGTTAAATCTAGGGTGTAGAATGCTGTACTACGTAGGTAAATTTAGGGTGTAGAATACTTTACTATATAGGTAAATTTGGGGTGTAGAATGCTGTACTATGTATGTCAGTTAGAGATGTACAAGAGTCTAAGAGTCTTTACTTAGAATGTTAATTAGACATATAGTAGTCTGGAAGGCTTTTATGGATAAGTGAACACTTAGTTCAGATTATTGTTAATTTCCATGTTGAAAGCATCTACTGCATACCCAGTATATAGAGTTTGGAGAAATTTTTGTCTTATTATTCTTATATTTTGTTATGTTGTGGAGTTTTCATTGTTAAGGATCACGTATTTAGCTCACCTGACCCAAAGGGTAAGTGTTAGCTATTCTCATCACTTTGCGTCCTTCTTCGGCGGCGGCAGCGGCCGTCAACTTTTTACATTTTAATCTTCTTCTCCACAACCACTTGGCCAATTGGAACCCAACTTGGCAGGAATGTTTATTGGGTGGTTCTTAACAAAGTTTGAGTTTTGGTGCTGATCAAATATGAAACATGGCTGCCAGGGCCATTAATGTGTTCTGATTGGCTGAAATTCAAAAATCTTCTTCTCATAAACTGCTTGGCAGATTGATTTGAAATATTGCAGAAAAGTACCTTATCTTGTCCTCTACAAAGTTTGAGTTTTTTGTGCCAATCTAAAATCCAAGATGGCCGCCATCGCAGGACATAGTTTAATATAGGACCCTATAGGAAAAACATACAAACAACTTCTTCTATGAAACTATTCCACACAATGAAGCCAAATTAATAAGGAAATGAAGGGTGCTTAATTATCTTATTGTTTTGGGTTTTTTGAGCCCATTGCAAATTCAACATGACTTCCAGGGCCATTAATGTGTTCTGATTGACTGAAATTCAAAAATCTTCTTCTCATAAACTGCTTGGCAGATTAATTTGAAATATTGCAGAAATGTACCTTAGATAGTCCTCTACAAAGTTTGAGTTTTTTGTGCCGATCCAAAATCCAAGATGGCCACCATCGCAGGAAATAGTTTAACATAGGACCCTATGGGAAAAACATACAAACAATTTCTTCTCTGAAACTGTTCCACACAATGAAGCCAAATTATGAAGAAATGATTAATGGATCTTTTTATCTTTTTATTTTGAGTTTTTTGAGCCAATTGCAAATTGAACATGGCTTCCAGGGCAACTAATGGGTTCTGATTGGCTTAAATTTAAAAAATCTTCTTTTTACAAACTGCTTTGCAGATTGATTTGAAATATTGTTGAACATCACTGAACATACTAACGTATGAAAAAAATAAAAACTGCTTCTTCTCAGAAACACTCCTACTGCTGATTGTAAATTCAACATGGCATAATTCATAGAAACAGCATCTTCACATAAACTCTTTTGCATTTAACATGTTTGATATCAAAATTTGCAAGAAAAGTTTTTTTGTAAATCAGGTGAGCAATACAGGCTCTTAAGAGCCTCTAGTTTTTCTACACAGCCCGTTGAATTGATCACCTCATGAAACTGTTCTAATTAAAGTTGCTTGCAGTATTTATTACAACACACTATAACCATTGCTAGATGTCACTTCATTTATTCGGTGCAACATTTGGTAATTTTTTTTTACCTTTCATGCATAAATTGTTGTTTTACCTTTGTGTATTGACCTCAGATTTATATGATAAAAAAAGCAATATCTTAATAGTCTGACTTTTTTCCAGTCATAATTTTAGCAGTACTCAAGCAGGTCACTTGATGGCCGGTGTACAAAGGTATAGAAGACGATCCAACACCGGTGATGACATCATTAATACATCAGCTGTCAAATGGCCAGGTAATGTAACATGTGATGATCCAAACAGAACTTTCCTTAAATTTATAATGATTTGTCCTCGTATAAGGTAACAAACATGGTCCACTCTGGCCATTATTGTACTGTTGGTCAAAATTTTGAAATAAAAAGGCTTATAACAATTAATTCTATTAAAATCATTTAGGGATTACAGCATAATGAATGGACAACAAATGCCAAGGTTTAGTCTTCTTAATCTTGTTTTATAGATTAAATGGTTGAATGGGTTATTTCAATGCAAAGAAGATGTATACTACATGTAGTTTATTACAAAATAGGTTTTAAATAATGATTACTGGTAGTACAACTATATGTAATTACAGGTGTAACATCTAAATACAGTTCAGCAGTTTTGTTATACCCGGCTCTAAAGAGTCCGAGATATATAGTGGTCCCCATTTCTCGCTATCCCTCCAAATTTGGTTTCCTGATTATAATTCAAAAAGCTTGCATCCAATTTAAATGAAACTTAGGGATGTTAAATATCAGATTGGAAATAAGTCTATTGATTGTGGAGAAAATCTGGCAAATTTCAAGGTCACAGTCTACAAAAAAACAAAATTTTTTCCAAAAATGATGTTTCCGGACAAAACCTCACAAAGTTTGCATTTGTATCAGTGATCACTAGATCAACATTTTCTAGTTTGTTATGGCTTCTTAAAAAAAAAATTGGTGCCCTGAAAACGTGTCTGGTTACAGTGTTCAAAGTTTACAATCCAATCTTGGTCTTATTTTAGGTGTGACATCTCTTAGGGTTTTACTTGCTAGAGAAAAAGATGATGCGGCACCAAAGCTTAATATTCTTTTATGCGAATCCATGACAGCCGTTTATGTTAGTCTTCTAGTCAATGCCATGGTGGCATATGATTGCCACATGTTGTACAGACTTGTGGCACACAGATTTAGCCAACAGTTGTGGGCAGCATTGTTTGGTGGGGGAGTGAAAACTGCTGTCAAACTGTCAACAAGCACACCTCTTCCACGTAAGTTAGTCAAGATATGTTGTCATGAGAATTTGCATTTAAAGTCCCGTCATTTATTTCTATTTGTTTGTACAAAAAAACCCAGTCTTTCAAACACTGATTTCTTGAAACTCAAACTCATTTATAGGTCCCTTTGACAGGCTTTCAAGCGGGCCCTTTTTTTCCTAATTTTCCTTATTTTTTACAAACAGCCCTAAAATTCCTAATTAAAGTAAAATCCTTAAAAAGCCCTTTTTTTGTTAAAATTCTAAATTTTTTAATTTTCAAAATTTTAAAAATAAAAATAAAAAATAAACATAAAATAGATTAAAGTTAAATGAAGCTAGCTTTAGTATACTTTCAGAAATATCTTCTGAATTGGTAATTAACTTTTGTACTACTGTTCTGTGCCCAAAATGGTGAGTAAATCTTAAATCTTAAGTCTTAAATCATTAGAAAATAACACATTTTAACCCTTATTTTTGATTAAAAACCCCGAAAAATTCCTAAAATTAGCCCTTATTAATTGAGAATTTAGTCCTAAAAAAGACTTTATTTTTTGCAAAAAGTAGCTTGAAAGCCTGCTTTGATAGTAAATTCATGTAAGTCACCATCAATAACTCAAACTAAAATGTAAGCGTCGGTGCGAAACAATTAACTTCAGGTACAAAGGACTTGGATATCAGAAGTTATAACAATTAGTACAGGTATCTCAATTCATATAACAGATAATAATTATGTTATGACTGGTGATTAGTTTTAACAGGCAAATATACATTATAATTGTTTTTTAATGAAAAATATTAACTATACCAAGCGGATTATAAAATCAAAACAAAAACTTTTCATTTACAAATCATTTACCACTTTTGTTGACAATTTCGGTTTAATTGATATTGAAAACCAAATGTTAAAGAAAAGATGATTTTAAGAAAACTCTGTCTGCAATAAATAGTTTGGAAATTATTTAGTAATAATTAATTTAACTGCGTTAGCATATATGCCATGCACAAACTCAATCAACAGATGTAAATAATTATTGATGTAGAAATTTCAAATTTCACAAACTATTATACCTGAAATAACTATATTCGTATGGAAATTCATGAAATAAACATCTACATAAATTCAAAACAACCATACCACATGTATTAACAAGCAACCTAAAAACAAAAACTGTCGCGGTATGGAACAGATAAATTTCTGTAAGTTTGTCGGAACTTCGTTGGCACCAACTACCGATAGCTCAAACTGTATTGGTGACCCCAGTGAGTTTAAGTTATCGAAGTTCTACTGTATTGAAACTTAATGAAAGGATCTTAAGAAATTTCATACAAATGCTATAGGAATATTGACATAACTTCTGTTTGAATAATGAAGCTACTTCTGTTGGAACAATGAAATAGTTACATAATATATTTTTTTGGACAAACAGAAGCTGATGATGAAGTTTCAAAGCAGAGGATAAAGTTGCATATGAAGGTCATGGGTCAAGCATCAACAAAAGAAAAGAAAACATTTAAAGAAACATTCCTACCTCCTGAACTTAGCATGATTAGCTTCTTCATGACAAAGGTTGGTTTAATTACAAATATTTTAATTTCCTTTAAATATTCAACAGTTGAACAACATTGTCCATTTCGTATAACCTAAGTTGTATATATCAGCACATGACTGATTGTTAACGTCATAATTTAAATTATTGATGACGTTGACAATACATGGATTCTTCCAAAAACAACAAGTGAATACACTAAGAATTGTGAATTGCAAATGTAAATTTACAACTTTTAAAATATTGTTTTCTTATTTCTTTTCATAGTATTGAATTTACCGACCCAAAGTCGTCTATATCCAATAATCTAACCAGCAATTGAAAACAATCCTTGAATAAGTTTGACTCTATTTCAGGTGTTATTTGTTTAACTATGCCTCCCTCTTGGAAGGAAGACATGTTGTTTAGTATTTTGTTCGTTTCAGACAGTTTTGTCTAGCTAGTAACTGTTATCTTAGGCATATGTCAATTACCATCGTGGTGTGCCTAGGACCTTTCTATTTGACCTCAAAGTCATTTTATATAGGTACATATCTTTTGATGCAGGCTTCTGATATTTAGCATATTGCAACATGTACTTCATCATGACCTTTCTATTTGACCTCAAAGTCATTTTATATAGGTACATATCTTTTGATGCAGGCTTCTGACATTTAGCATATTGCAACATGTACTTCATCGCAAGAGGATGTGTTGTGTATGACTTTTGACCTCAATGTAAGATTACTTCTTGTCTTCTTCAAACTTGGTTGCATTGGGTTCTGACAGAGTGTTGCATTCAGTTTTAACTTTTGTATGACCTTAACCTTTAGGTGAAAGTGAAAATGGTAAAAGGACGCAAATAAACAAGAGACACGTGTTATAGTCCAAAGAAAGAGGTCCTGCATAATTTTATTTTATCTCAATTATTATACAGTGGTCACAAGTGGTCCCAGCATTTTTATTTACAAAATTTTTTTATTATTGTCGTTGGAATGAGATTTTATTCTGCTTACAACCATTACTGGTTATTTTATGGTATCCTGTTTTTATTAGCTCACCTGACCCGAAGGGTCATGTGAGCTATTGCCATCACATGGCGTCCGCCGTCGTCGTTGTTGTTAACTTTTCTTCAAAAATCTTCTCCTCCAAAACCACTGAAGGGATTTAATTGAAACTTTGCACACATCATCAGTAAAATGTCCTCTACCAAGTTTGCCCAAATCATGGCCTCAGACCAACCACCATGGCTAAAAATAGAACAGGGGGTCAAAATACAGTTTTTTGCTTATAGTTCAAAAAGTATAACAGATACAGGAAAACCGAACAGACTTCCTTCTTCAGCATCTAAAGCTCTACAAAACACTCCTTGGGTCAAAGTTGTATGATGACTTCTTGTAGGAGTTATTGCCCTTTAATTGTCAAAATTGATGATTTTTTCCATTTTTGCCTCAAAATCTTGAAAATTATTAGAACTAGAGAAAAAGTTAGCATTGCTTAATTGTTCTGCTTTATGAGATCTACAAAAATGACTTAAGGGTCAAGATTGTCTGATTAACTGTTTTAGAGGTATTCCCCTTGAACTGTTTTTTTTAATCGGTTTTAATTGAGTTTTTAAAATCTTCTTCTCAGAAACAACTGAAAGTACTACTTTGGAACTTTGTACACATCATCCGTCAAATTTCCTCAATCAAGTTAGTACCAACCATGGCTGCAGATTAACCAACATGGCCACCATTTCTAAAAATAGGATGGAGGGTGGGGGGGGGGGGGGGGGTAAAATACAGTTTTTGGCTTATATTTAAAAAAGTGTAACAGATACAGGAAAACATGCCTTCATCTGCATCAAAAGCTCTACAAAACACTCCTTTAGGTTGAAGTTGTATGATGACTCCTTATAGGAGTTATTGCCCTTTAATTGTCCAAATTGATTATTTTTCACTTTTTTGCCTCAAAATCTTACAAATTATTAGAACTAGAGAAAAAGTTAGCATTGCTTAATTGTTCTGTTCTATGAGGGTCTCAAAAATGACTTTAGGGTCAAGATTGTCTGATGAACCGTTTAGGAATTATTCTCCTTGAACGTTTTTTTTAATCAATTTTACTTCATTTTAAAAAATCTTCTCCTCTTTAACCAATGTAAGGACTGCTTTGAAACATTGCACACATCATCTTTAGGGCGTCCTCTACCAAAATTTTGCAAATCATGACACCTGACTACCTACATAGCTACGTTGGCTTAAAATAGAAAAAATGAAAAGAGGGGGTGGGGAGTCGAGAGAGTTTTCGACTGATAGTTAAAAAAGTATAACAGGTACAGCAAATTTGAAGTGAACATCCCTTTTCCCTCTAAGCATCAAAAGCTCCAACTTATAGGAGTTATTTCCCTTAAAAGGTCAAAATTAATGATTTTTGCAGAAGTGTTGGGCAATTCCTTATACCAACGAAAAGCTGGACAAAAAAGGGTTGTTTCGTTTCATGTTCAGGTGAGCGATACAGGCTCCTGGGAGCCTCTACATGTAGTTTAAAATCTTCTCCTCTGAAACAACTGAAAGTACTGCTTTGAAACTTTGTACACATCAACTGTCAAATGTCCTCAACCAAGTTTGTACCAACCATGGCTGCAGATTAACCAACATGGCCACCATGGCTAAAAATAGGATGGAGGGGGGGGGGGGGGGGGGGGTAAAATACATTTTTTGGCTTATATTTAAAAAAGTGTAACATATACAGGAAAACCGAAAAGACATGCCTTCATCTGCATCAAAAGCTCTATGAAACACTCCATTGGGTTGACATTTTTGCCTCAAAATCTTAAAAACTATTAGAACTAGAGAAAAAGTTAGCATTGCTTAATTGTTCTGCTCTATGAGGGCTACAAAAATGACTTTAGAGTCAAGATTGTCTGATGAACCATTTAGGAATTATTATCCTTGAACATTTTTATGCCCCCGCAACGACATGTCGGGGGGCATTAAGTTTTACTCACGTCCGTCCGTACGTACGTCCGAACAAATTTCCGTCAAGCTTTTCTCAGAAACCGTTAATGAGAACAATTTTAAATTTGGCAGAGTGGTTCAGTATCACAAGTTGTACATCCTAAGCGAATTTCAGACCTGTCGGACAACTACTTCCTGTTTGGCACTTCATTTATACGTAAATACGTCCGTCTGTATGTACAAATTTCCGTCAAGCTTTTCTCAGAAACCGTACATGAGAACAATTTGAAATTTGGCAGGGTTGTTCAGTATCACAAGTTGTACGTCCAAAGCGACTTTCAGACCTGTCGGACAACTACTTCCTGTTTGGAACTGGGCCGATATGAAAATGTGTTAACACAAGTATGAAAATTTCCGTCAAGCTTTTCTCAGTAACCGTACATGAGAACAATTTGACATTTGGCAGGGTGGTTCAGTATCACAAGTTGTATGTCCTAAGCGACATTCAGACCTGTGGGACAACTACTTCCTGTTTGCGACTGGGCCGATATGAAAATGTTCCAACATGAGTATGAAAATTTCCGTCAAGCTTTTCTCAGAAACCATACATCAGAACAATTTGAAATTTGGCAGGGTGGTTCAGTATCACAAGTTGTACGTCCTTAGCGACTTTCAGACCTGTCAGACAACTACTTCCTGTTTGCAACAGGGCCAATATGAAAATGTGTTAACATGAGTATGAAAATTTCCGTCAAGCTTTTCTCAGAAACTGTACATTAGAACAATTTGAAATTTGGCAGGGTGGTTCAGTATCACAAGTTGTACGTCCTTAGCGACTTTCAGACCTGTCGGAAAACTACTTCCTGTTTGCAATTGGGCCGATATGAAAATGTGTTAACATGAGTATGAAAATTTCCGTCAAGTTTTCTCAGAAACCGTACACAAGAACAATCTGAAATTTGGCAGGGTGGTTCAGTATCACAAGTTGTATGTCCTAAGCAACTTTCAGACCTGTCGGACAACTAGTTCCTGTTTTCAACTGGGCCGATATGAAAATGTGTTAACACCAGTATGAAAATTTCCGTCAAGCTTTTCTCAGAAACCGTACATTAGAACAATTTGAAATTTGGCAGGGTGGTTCAGTATCACAAGTTGTACGTCCTTAGCGACTTTCAGACCTGTCTGAAAACTACTTCCTGTTTGCGATTGGGCCTATATGAAAATGTGTTAACATGAGTATGAAAATTTCCGTCAAGCTTTTCTCAGAAACCGTACACAAGAACAATCTGAAATTTGGCAGGGTGGTTCAGTATCACAAGTTGTACGTCCTAAGCAACTTTCAGACCTGTCAGACAACTAGTTCCTGTTTTCAACTGGGCCGATATGAAAATGTGTTAACACCAGTATGAAAATTTCCGTCAAGCTTTTCTCAGAAACCGTACATTAGAACAATTTGGAATTTGGCAGGGTGGTTCAGTATCACAAGTTGTACGTCCTTAGCGACTTTCAGACCTGTTGGACAACTACTTCCTGTTTGGGACTTACTTTAACGGGGCATCCGTGTCCCATGGACACATTCTTCAATTTTTTTAATCAATTTTACTTTATTTTAAAAAATCTTCTCCTCTTTAACCAATGAAAGGACTGCTTTGAAACATTGCACACATCATCTTTAGGATGTCCTCTTCCAAAATTTTGCAAATCATGACACCTGACTACCTACATACTAGTAGCTACGTTGGCTTAAAATAGAAAAAATTAAAAGGGGGGGTGGGAGTCGAGAGAGTTTTTGACTGATAGTTAAAAAAGTATAACAGGTACAGCAAATTTGAAGTGAACCTCCCTTCTCCCTCTAAGCATCAAAAGCTCCTCCTTATAGGAGTTATTTCCCTTAAAAGGTCAAAATTAATGATTTTTGCAGAAGTGTTGGGCAATTCCTTATAGCAACGAAAAGCTGGATAAAAAAGGGTTGTTTGGTTTCAGGTTTAGGTGAGGGATACAGGCTCCTGGGAGCCTCTAGTTTTGGGAAAAAAGTTATTTAATTTTTTCAGTGGTCATTTTTTTTAGGTAAGTTAGTAAATAATGAAATTCTGCTGTTTTAAAATTTTTTTAGCCTTTTACCACTGGGTCATCCTATGGAGAATTTAATTATGACTCAGAAGAGTCATTGTCCTCAGAAGAAGAAGATATCATAGAGGAAGATGAGGATGAGGACAACATATCAAATGGACCCTCAAAACCGTATGTATAACAAACACAAGCCTAATACAATATATCACTGACCCTCAAAACCGTATGTATAACAACACAGACCTAATAAAAAGTGATGAGGACTAAATCAAACAGACCCTACAACTATATATAACAAACACAAGCCTAATACAATATATCAAATGACCCTCAAAACCGTATGTATAACAAACACAGACCTTATGAAAAGTGATGAGGACTAAATCAAACAGACCCTACAAATATATATAACAAACACAAGCCTAATACAATATATCAAATGACCCTCAAAACCGTATGTATAACAACACAGACCTAATAAAAAGTGATGAGGACTAAATCAAACAGACCCTACAACTATATATAACAAACACAAGCCTAATACAATATATCAAATGACCCTCAAAATTTCTTACCCTTTTGGTTTTAAAATCTGCAGTTGTAAGAGATTTCAGTTTATAAGTGGTGCACCTTTGAATTTTTGTTTTATATTTAGTAAACATTTGGGTTTTTTTTATTCTTACCATGAATTTGATAGAAGAATGATTTATTTTATAGAAATTTAACAGCTGCACAACAACACACGGATCCTAACTCCTATGCCTGGTGCTTAATCAGATACACAATTGTTAAACTGGTGCTGAACAACTTACTAACATTCCTACCACAGATTGGTATAGAACTACCAGGTAATATTTATTATTTCACTATGAACAGAACTACCTGGTATTATAACATCTATTATGTTTATGAATTGATTCATTTTTGTCTCACCTGTTTCGTCGCTGGAGGCGAGACAGATGTATGGGAATCCGGCAGCGGCGTAAATACTTGAACATCTTGCTTCATACATTTGTTAGCCCAAGCCCTAAGTATGACAATATTTGGTTTATAGGTTGCTGATGAATAGTACATGACTGTGGTAGGTGCCACCTGACCTTGACTTAAATTTCACCATCCAGCGAGTAGGTTAAAGTTTTTGGGTTACGTCTGTTCCTCTGTAACCACGCATGGTAGGATGACAATATTTGGTAATAGGTTGCTGATGAATAGTACATGACTGTCTGGTAGGTGTCACCTGACCTTGACCTCAATTTCACGGTCTTGCGACTAAGTTAAAGTTTTTGTATTAGGACAGTTCCTCTGTAACTATGCATGGTATGGTGACAATATTTGGTATACAGGCCGCTGCTGTCAACTTATGGTATTTACGTAATGCTTATGACAAAATATATTTTCATTACTGATGCGGAATAAAGTCTGTCCTGTCCGTGTCATCTTTAATGTATACTAGCTTGTTTACATTACTGCAGCTGACAACTTTCAGATTAATGTACTTTGGTATCTCTGGTGAATATTGTGTTAAGTAGTTCTAAGATTACTGAAAAAAATCTCTATTTTATTCTTTACAGAATTACCAGTGTGTTCACCACTAATGCATGCTGTATTTAAGACATTAGAACAGTGGATGGAGATGCTACTTGGCAAATTGGACATGTTTTCTGGACCACCTGATGAATTTTTGTCTTCGATGACCTATGATATTGTTCAGGGACAGCCACATTCCAAGTATCAAGCACTTTTGAATAAAACTCCTTTTACGTAAGTAAATTATAGTATACAACCACAAATTTGTACGGTCATGCTATCATAAGTGTTTCTCAGGGTCATCTGTCTGTAGATGTTGAAGTCTACATTGTGACCTAGTTGTTTATGTTTTACTAGAGTAGTTGGGTCAATAATGTGTATCCTGGTCCCTACCATTTTTGTCTCGCCTGCAACGAAAGTCGCTGGAGGCGAGACATATGTATGGGAATCCGGCGGCGGCGGCGGCGTAAACACTTGACATCTTGCTTCATATCTTTGTAAGACCAAGCCCTAGGTCCATCAAATTTGGTCCAGAGGTAGCTTATGATGAGTACTTGCCAGTCAGTCACCTGTCACCTGACCTTGACCTCAATTTCACGGTCCAGCGACTACGTTAGTTTTTGGGTTACGACAGTTCCTCTGTAACTACGCATGGTAGGATGACAATATTTGGTGTATAGGATGCTGATGACTAGTACATGACTGTCTGGTAGGTGTCACCTGACCTTGACCTCAATTTCACGGTCCAGCGACTACGTTAAAGTTTTTGGGTTACGACAGTTCCTCTGTAACTACGCATGGTAGGATGACAATATTTGGTGTATAGGTTGCTGATGACTAGTACATGACTGTCTGGTAGGTGTCACCTGACCTTGACCTCAATTTCACGGTCCAGCGACTACGTTAAAGTTTTTGGGTTACGACAGTTCCTCTGTAACTACGATTGGTAGGATGACAATATTTGGTGTATAGGTTGCTGATGACTAGTACATGACTGTCTGGTAGGTGTCACCTGACCTTGACCTCAATTTCACGGTCCAGTGACTACGTTAAAGTTTTTGGGTTATGACAGTTCCTCTGTAACTACACATGGTAGGATGACAATATTTGGTGTATAGGTTGCTGATGACTAATACATGACTGTCTGGTAGGTGTCACCTGACCTTGACCTCAATTTCACGGTCCAGCGACTACGTTAAAGTTTTTGGGTTGTGACAGTTCCTCTGTAACTACACATGGTAGGATGACAATATTTGGTATATAGGTTGCTGATGAATAGTACATGACTGTCTGGTAGGTTCCATTTGACCTTGACCTCAATTTCACGGTCCAGTGACTACGTTAAAGTTTTTAGGTTACTGCTGTTCCCCTGAAACCAAGCATGGTAGGATGACAATATTTGGTATATAGGTTGCTGATGAATAGTAAATGATTGTCTGGTAGGTGTCACCTGACCTTGACCTCAATTTAACGGTTCAGCGACTTCGTTAAAGTTTTTGTATTAGGACAGTTCCTCTGTAACTATGCATAGTATGGTGACAATAATTGTTATACAGGCCGCTGCTCATAATTAAGGCTATTGACGTAATGCTTATGACGAAATTTATTTTCGTTACTGATGCGGAATTCAGGCGAGACGTTTTTCTGTGTCCACACTTGTTGAAAAAAGGGACAGAACATGTTTTTGTCTCGCCTGCGACGACAGTCGCTGGAGGCGAGACATATGTATGGGAATCCGGCAGCGGCGGCGGGGTAAACACTTGACATCTTGCTTCATATCTTTGTAAGCCCAAGCCCTAGGTCCATCAAATTTGGTCCAGAGGTAGCTTATGATGAGTACTTGCCAGTCAGTCACCTGTCACCTGACCTTGACCTCAATTTCACGGTCCAGCGACTACGTTAAAGTTTTTGGGTTACGACAGTTCCTCTGTAACTACGATTGGTAGGATGACAATATTTGGTGTATAGGTTGCTGATGACTAGTACATGACTGTCTGGTAGGTTTCACCTGACCTTGACCTCAATTTCACGGTCCAGTGACTACGTTAAAGTTTTTGGGTTACGACAGTTCCTCTGTAACTACGCATGGTAGGTTGACAATATTTGGTGTATAGGTTGCTGATGACTAGAACATGACTGTCTGGTAGGTGTCACCTGACCTTGACCTCAATTTCACGGTCCAGCGACTACGTTGAAGTTTTTGGGTTACGACAGTTCCTCTGTAACTACACATGGAAGGAAGACAATATTTAGGGTATAGGTTGCTGATGACTAGTACATGACTGTCTGGTAGGTTCCACCTGACCTTGACCTCAATTTCACTGTCCAGCGACTACGTTAAGGTTTTTGGGTTACGGCTGTTCCCCTGTTACTATGCAGAGTATGGTGACAATATTTTGTATACAGGCCATTGCTGATATTTAATGCTATTTACTTAATGCTTATGACAAAATTTATTTTCGTTACTGATGCCGAATGCAGGCGAGACGTTTTTCTGTGTCCACACTTGTTTTAAACAGTTATAGGTTATGTTTTTTTTCTGATATATTGTTGCAATTTTTATTCCCCTTTAAATATAGGTAGGCAGTTTATTCATAAATACTTAGCCAAGAGCATCAGTGACTACCCATATTTAAATAATAAAATTTTGGCTGCCATTAATTATTTCTTAAATAAAATGATGAATAAATATTTGTATGTCAATTTTACATACTTTTCCTTATGTTTTTGGAAATTTCTAAATTCTTTTCAAAAACCAATTTGTCAATTAAAAATAGCATCAATAATTTAAATTTAAAACATTTATCCAACATATTACAATGGAAATAGATTATTGCAATTGGACTCTATTAAAATCAGAAATAGTTAGACCTTATATTTGTCTTCATTTGTACCTATCTATTGCTCTGTATAAAATATTGACAAATATAAGGTATGACCATGTTCTTATAAGCGGAGAGCACACTTGCTGTAATCTACTTCTTGATTCAAACAAAAAATTTAGTGGAAATTATAGATTGCTGACACACAGGCTTCTCTGAAACTGTTAGACAAGAAAAAACCAATCTTGGTCATAATGTTTATTATATATAGTCCTCTGCTTAGCCTAACACTACCCTATAGAAAAAATATTCATGCCATTCAGCCTACACTAAATGACTTAAGGATACATGTATAAAAGGCTTCTTGTTTAAAAACTGCCAAGCCAAATCAAGGCATACTCTAAATGTTTACTGGATTTTCCTCTTCAAGGTCAAAATTGCGAAGCTGAATCGAGGCAAACTCTAAATGTTTAATAGATATTCCTCTACAAGGTCAAAACTGCCAAGCTGAATCGAGGCAAACTCTAAATGTTTACTGGATTGTCCTCTACAAGGTCAAAACTGCCAAGCTGAATCGAGGCATACTCTAAATATCTCTAAATATTTACTGGATTGTCTTCTACAAGGTCAAAACTGCCAAGCTGAATCGAGGCATACTCTAAATATTTACTGGATTGTCTTCTGCAAGGTCAAAATTGCAAAGTCGAATCCAGGCATAGGCTAAATATTTACTGGATTGTCTTCTACAAGGTCAAAACTGCCAAGCTGAATCGAGGCATACTCTAAATATTTACTGGATTGTCTTCTACAAGGTCAAAACTACCATGCTGAATCAAGGCATACTCTAAATGTTTACTGGATTGTCCTCTACGAGGTCAAAATTGCTTTCATTGCTTATGTAAATTATGTTAGCAGTACAAGCCCTTGTTAGCCACAGGTTAAAATAAAGTTTCCATTTAAGACAACTAAATGATCCTATGTATTCCAATATAATAAAGTTGTGTGTCATTTAATTGGCAGTCAGTGTAATTTGGTTTTGATTTCAGAGATAGCAATAACACTTTAGCCATAAAACGACTGTGGCTGCATTTAATACGACAGGAATGTTTGAAGGAGGTGTTTTTGAGATATGTGTTTGGGAAGAGAAAAGTTCAGCCACGTCATGAGGTAATTTGAAACAAAATAATTTCTCATGAAATAAAATGTGAAAAACTAAGCAAATTTCTTAACTTTGTTTTGCTTTTTTATGCCTATTAATTGGCAGCCTCTGTGGCTACGTGGTTAAGGTAGTTAGTCATCTACGATGATTATCACATGGTCTGTTAAAACTGAGGTTGCAGATTTGAGTCTCACTGCAGGAAGGGTGTACTCAACAATATCTTAATTGACACAGATTGCCAACTTTCCTACCACAAGTCGGGGGGTTTCTCCTGAACTCCGGTTTCCTCCTCCAGTAAAATCTGGACACCATGATATAGATGAAAAATTGATGAAAGTGGCATTAAATACCATTAAAACAAACAAAAAATTATGCCTCACAATTAAATGTTTTTTCATTGATTCTTTTACAATTGTATATTTTTTACTTCATATAAAGTAAGTCCAGACAATTGTCTGGTTTTTTTTGTCATAAAGATTAAGTTTCAGTTATGACTTTTTCATTTATGTTCATTGACTTGAATGTTAATAATTCTTTAAGAAAATTATCATTCTGTTACTGAAATCAACTATTTATATCATTTACAGACTGATCAGTCTCAGCAAGGAGAGGTTGTGGATGGTAGGATCAAGGAACCAATGAAAATTATACATAAAGAACAAGACATTATTACAGCTTTTGCCATTAATCAGGTATATAAATTGCCTTGTATTAAATATGACTAGTTTGTTCCATGTCTTAACAGATTTGAAACTGTTGATTCACTGTTCTAATTTAATATTAGAAGTATATGTTATCTGTTTGTATTCAGAGTTATAACAATATTATCAGTGGTGTGTGGGTAAACATGAGATTTACGTAAGGTCGCTAATTATAGATTATTACATTGCATTTTCCATATCGACCCAAGTATTAGCTCGCGATTCCAATATCAATCCTGAGAGCTTCGCTCGAATGCTGATACAAGGGACGATATGGAACAATGCAATGTCATAATCTATTTATCACATATTTTAACCAAAATCAATATTAAACTTTAAAAAAAAATGTTTTGTAATTTTAATTCATTTATAAACAAACTTATAAATTTATTTATACAACATCATTTTTAGCTCACCTGACCCAAAGGGTCATGTGAGCTATTGTTATCACTTTGCGTCCGGCGGCGGCGGCGGCGGCGGCCGCGTCTGTAAACTTTTTACATTTTAATCTTCTTCTCTGAAACCACTTGGCCAATTGAAACCAAACTTGGCCATAATGTTCATTGGATGGACCTTTACAAAGTTTGTGTTTTTTATTTTGATTGGTAAACCAATATGGCCGCCACCTCAAGACTTAGTTTAACATAGGACCCTATGGGAAAAAAGTTAAAAAGGGCTTCTTTTCTGAAACTGTTTAACCAATCAAAACAAAACTTACTAGCAATATTGTTTGGATGGTCCTCTATAAAGTTTGTGTTTTTGATGGGAATTGGAAATTCAAAATGGCCGCCACCGCAGGACTTAGTTTAACATAGAACCCTATGGGAAAAAGTTTTAAAAGGCTTCTTCTCTGAAACCGGTTAATCAATGGAAACAAAAACTTACTAGCAATATTGTTTGGATGGTCCTCTATAAAGTTTGTGTTTTTTATGGCAATTGGAAATTCAAAATGGCTGCCACCGCAGGACTTAATTTAACATTGGACCCTATGGGAAAAAGTTTGAAAGGCTTCTTTTCTGAAACCAGTCAACCAATGGAAACAAAACTTACTAGCAATATTGTTTGGATGGTCCTCTATAAAGTTAATGTTTTTTATCCCAATCGGAAATTCAAAATGGCCGCCACCGCAGGACTTGGTTTAACATTCGACCCTATGAGAAAAAAGTTTAAAAGGGCTTCTTCTCTGAAACTGTTTAACCAATCAAAACAAAACTTACTAGCAATATTGTTTGGATGGTCCTCTATAAATTTTATGTTTTTTATGGCTATTGGAAATTCAAAATGGCCACTACCGCAGGACTTAGTTTAACATAGGACCCTATGGGAAAAAGTTTTTAAAGGCTTCTTCTCTGAAACCGGTTAATCAATGGAAACAAAAACTTACTAGCAATATTGTTTGGATGGTCCTCTATAAAGTTTTTGTTTTGTATGGCAATTGGAAATTCAAAATGGCTGCTACCGCAGGACATAGTTTAACATAGGACCCTATGGGAAAAATTTTTTAAAGGCTTCTTCTCTGAAACAGGTTAATCAATGGAAACAAAAACTTACTAGCAATATTGTTTGGATGGTCCTTTATAAAGTTTATGTTTTTTATGGCAATTGGAAATTCAAAATGGCTGCCACCGCCGCAGGACTTAGTTTAACATTGGACCTTATGGGCAAATAAAAAAAATCTTCTCTATACAGCCGGTTAACCAATGAAACAAAGCTTTCTAGTAATATTGTTTGGATGGTCCTATTTAAAGTTTATTGAAAATTACAGGACTTAGTTTAACATCAGGGAAATGCCATCTTCATTGCCTATAAAATCAGGTGAGCGATACAGGCTCTTAAGAGCCTCTGGTCTTTTATCCACAATGTCACCATTGATGGCAGGAATGATATAGTTATCGCTATTTTGCAGTATTTTCCTTTGATCTTTGTGTCCGATATTATTCCATCTCACTCTACTAGCGTGAGATAGGCCCATCTCAGCTCGCTGTCAAGACGTTGTTAAGTAAACACTGTGACGTCACAATGTTACAAAACAGCGATAAACAGATTATTTACGTTTTATGAAACTTGATGCATTTTCTCGTCATCTCATCTCGGGGCTGTCGCCCTTCGATGAGATATGGACGAGAAAACACATCTCGTTTCAAAAAACGTAAATAAACTATAAATGATGTTACTATTGATGAGAGATTGATACACGTATCAGCCGGTCGGAAATAATAACATCGTTGATGTCAGCCTGCCATCTTTGGTAATGTCATCAGGGCTTATACCCGGTTTCAACTTCTGGCTGTATTGCATGGTCAAAAACTTCCATATCACTGCTAAATATGTGATAAAGAAAACTAAAAATAAACAGGTTATTTATTTGAAGTTAAAATTTACTTGAGATTAATGCTTCATGATTTCCTTGAAATTTACATGAAGTTCATTGGTCCCTTCATATTTCCTTAAAATATTGGTTTTATTTAGATTTACTTGAAGTTAATGGTTCACTAGAGATTAACTTTATATAGTTAAATGGTTACTACAGATTTACATAAAACTAATGGTTTTTGAGATTTACTTTAAATAAGGGTTCACTTAAGATTTACTTAAAATTAATTGTTTCCTTGAGATTGACTTAATTAAGTTCATGTTTCGCTTCATATTTACTTGAAATTGATGGTTCAGTTGAGATTGTCTTAAAATTAATGGTTGACTAAAGATTCACAGTAAGTCAATGGTTCACTTTGTATATATCTGAAATTGTTTGTCCTTTTAGATTTACTAAAAATTAATGGTTTTTTTCTGTAGATTGCTTAGAGGTCATGGTTTACTTCATATATATAAAAATTATGGTTTATTTGAGATTGGCTTGAAATGAATGGTTTACTTTAGATTTTCTTTGAGTTCACGTCATATTTACTTAAAATTAATGGTTTGTTTTGTCTCAATATTAATGGTTTACTAAATTAATATTTCAATAAAAATTTACTTTAATAGTTTATTTGAGATTTACTTAAAATTATTGGTTTTCTTCACATTAACTTAATGGTTAAGATGTAGTTAAAGTAACTGATTTACTTCCCTTTACCCGTAGTTAAAGTAACTGATTTACTTCCCTTTACCCAATACTCCATACTTTTTTTAGTGCCAGTCCAAGTTTTGTTCCCATTGGTGATTTCCCTTTCCTAATTCATTAATTGTTTGATAACTTGTTCTGAATATAAATAATGTTTGCTGTACATCAAACATTCAGTCAACCATCAGCATGGTTCATTTCAGATGTACTACTGATAATCTCCAGATTTACTTAACATACTTTAAGTTAATAATTCACTCCAAATTTTACTAATAATTCATTTAGAATTTAACTAAAATTATCAGTTGGTTCAAATGGATATTTTCAAATTTACTTAAATTGAATGGTTCACATAAGATTGATGTAAAGTTAATTATTACTGTCAGATTTAATGAATAATATGTTATCATCTATATCTTGATTAAAAATATAAATAAATGTACTAGCTCAAATCATATGTAAATAGTTACAGACTAATTGTAAGATAATTGTTATGAATTTATGTATTGAATTCCATGTATTTGGTACTGCAGGGTAATAACACGGAGGTAATATTCATTATAAATACAACTAATAATAACTATATATTCCCATTTAACTATAACTAATCTTTATTTTAGCTGTTTATTTTATTCATTGACAGTCACTGATTCCCGTAATAACAGATGTTTTTTTTCATTGAAAAAAATAGTGCCTCCTGCAAAGTTTTGGACCAGTTGCACTTTCAGTTATAGATAAATAAACTTGAACCATGTTATCAAGGAATTCATTCATACAGCTGATGCTAATGACAATCACACCTATAGTTATCTCCTAGCAAGAATTAAGGAATGGGATTGGCTAATATACAGAAATGTCAGGATAAACACATGTGTCTGGCATGTTTTTGTTTGTGCTAAATGCCAGCATTGGCATTCACACAGTGTCCTTTACTAGACTTATATATCTCTAAATCTATTTTTATGCTAAGAGTGTTTATGGGGAGGTGAGTGTGTAGTGGCAGTATTAGGGATAATATAATTAGCTTTGCTTTTTGTTTTTGGTTAAAGGCATTGTTCAAAAGTTATTACTGTATTAAATATTTTTGTAGATTTTGCATTTTTTGGTCAGATATATACACAAAACTGGGATTGGTGAAAAAGTATTTATCAGCACAGCTTTCTTTGGACCACATAATTGTGTCCATCTTTGTTAAGTTCATCTAATTCTTTAGGGCTTTTTGTGTCTATCCCCTAGTAACTCACCCTGTTCTTTGGACCACTTGGTTTCCTTACCTTGTTCTTATGACATCAGTTGTCTGTTTGTTGACATATTTATGATTTTAGTTTAATTGAAACCAAAGAAGATATTTATCTAATGATAGAATTTAGTTCAGAATTAAAGATTGCCCTGATTATGGACAATTAAACTCTTGAAAATTGTAATAAGAATAGCATTGAACACATTCATCATTGAATTACTAATCTCTTATCTGTTTCTGATTTACTACTCTTCATATCATTTTTTTATCATAAAGGCATTTTTATAAAGTTATATGGATTTCGATTTTGTATGTTTAACTGTGTGGCGTTTATCGATTGCAGCAATTTACAGCTATATTATGATATCCAGTTTCTGTTAATGAGAAAGAAAGAGTACATAGTGGAAAACTCAAGCAGGAAAACTGCCAGTTCTTTTCAGTTAATTTTAAGTCAAGCACATCTTGCCAGAATCAAGCTTTTCTCAAATCTCCACTGTTGACACATCAGTGATCAATAGTACTGTTAGACAAGGCATACACTGCGAACAACTAGTTATTTTGTTTGTTTAAAACGTAGATAATTACAAGGAGTTGTACGTGCTGAGATTATATTACTCCTGTATAATTCTTGTATAAGACAATGGCTTTAAGATTTTGTTAACATAAGGTAGAAGGTAGAAACTAATGCTGAAACTTTAAATTGCTATGTGCAGAGTATTGTACTGGGGACTCCATGGTTTATAATGGATTAATTGTTCTGTCTAATTCAACACCATAATTTCTATTGCTTTACAGATTACTGCAGAATAGGAATTCTTGTGCTATAGAGCTTTGTTTTGGTAATTCGTGATTCTTTGATTTTTGTCTTGCCTGCGACGAAAGTCGCTGGAGGCAAGACATATTATGGGAATCCGGCGGCGGCGGCGTAAACACTTGACATCTTGCTTCATATAATTGTAAGCCCAAGCCCTAGGTCCATCAAATTTGGTCCAGAGGTAGCTTATGATGAGTACTTGCCAGTCAGTCACCTGTCACCTGACCTTGACCTCAATTTCACGGTCTAGGGACTACATTAAAGTTTTTGGGTTAGGACAGTTCCTCTGTAACTACGCATAGTAGGATGACAATATTTGGTGTATAGGTTGCTGATGACTAGTACATGACTGTCTAGTAGGTGTCACCTGACCTTGACCTCAATTTCACGGTCCATCGACTACGTTAAAGTTTTTGGGTTACGATAGTTCCTCTGTAACTACTCATTTTAGGATCACAATATTTGGTATATAGGTTGCTGATGAATAGTACATGACTGTCTGGTAGGTTCCACCTGACCTTGACCTCAGTTTCACGGTCCACAGACTATGTTAAAGTTTTTGGGTTACGGCTGTTCCCCTGTAACTATGCATGGTATGGTGACAATATTTCTTATACAGGCCCCTGCTGATATTTACCAGTAATGCTATTTACGTAATGCTTATGATGAAATTTATTTTCATTACTGATGCGGAATGCAGGCGAGATGTTTTTCTGTGTCCACACTTGTTTAAACAGCAAAGGTTATTGGTCCTGTATGTTTTGTTAATTTTTGTTGACAATTTAACACAATATGTTCCATATCAAAACTCGACTAAAAAAATCATTGACAAAGTTTATATTATAATAGTCGATTGCATTGCTTGACACTCTTATAAAGGTGACTTTATTAAACCTCTCATGTTGTTACCGGGAATTCATTACAGACAAATCATCCAGTAATCTATGTAAGTGCTTTTGGTGTGTGGTTGATCTTCTCTTTGATTGGCTGATGTTTGTTTCATTGGGTCCAGCATTTTTTTTTTACAAATCAAGGCAAATTTACAAAAGCTGTTTGTATTAGTCTTAGTCTTAAGGATACAAATATTTTTTATGGAATATAAAAATTTAATTTTATCAATTGCTGGGAAATTTTATAGCATGAAAACAGTGGTGCATGACTGAAGGATTTTTTTCACTTTTTTGTTCTGTTATATATGCATGCTTAAATTTTTATCCACTTATTTTTATGTTAATTTAAGAAAATTGTGGATTATTTGTGGGGCTACATGAAGTGAAAACTCAGGTTATAGTATGATGAATTAAGGTGGGTGCAGAAAATAGGGTAACTACTTTGTACAAATGAAAGTTTCATAGAATTCAATGCAGGGGTGTAGGAGGAGTTGCCGACAAGAGATGGGCACCTCCAAGTTTAGGGGATGAAGAGACAGACTCCCTCATGACTATATATTACCCCCCCCCCCCCCCCCCCTACCACGCCCACATAATTTTCAGCGGGGGTATAGTAAGAGATTTTACAGTCCATCATCATCATTTATGTTCAGACTATAAATTAATCTTCTTTTGGCTACAAAGGATTAATCCCAGCACTGGTCAATAAACATTGAATGCCAGATAGTCTGCCTGTCCACCAGTGTTCAATCTAGAGCGCGCCATTGCGCCATTCCTGCATTTTTTGTTGAATTGACACGCTTAAAAAACATCCTGGGTCATTACTGGCGCAACATAATTTTTCATTGCTTTGAGAAATTCCGCCATAGTCAACAGTTTGAAAGTCCTTTTAAAATATACCAGAAATTTTACTGTATTCTCGGTCCCAAGTACGCTTTTTATCATGTACGATTACAATTTAGCAAGTGTCTAAATCACCTAGATAATATATTATCTTTTTTTTTTATATAACATGTTGTTCATACTTCAAGATGAAGCGTATTTCTTCATATTTTACTCCCATTTGAGATAAACGTGCACTTTTTGTCCAGTTGTCATGTCTCCATATTGGTTTTATTGACCACTAGCTATAAATTCTGGCCCCTATGGTAAGTTATTAGGGCCATCATGACCCACTTAGGCCAAATTCTAGATTGAACACTGTGTCCACTTAGGCATTAAGTGTGTGACCTTCTTTGTTTTAGGACAAAAAGCAAGACTGTGAAATTTTCATTAGAAGTTATGTATGAAGCCCAACATAAGTAGATCAAAATTGTGACTATTTTTGTATGTAAAAAAAAATATACAAATAAATTATTGTCCATCTTTTGACATACTTAATACAGGTAAACCATTTAAAAAAGAGTTGTGTTTTTTTATATATTGAACATTTGTTCATAATCTTAAGGTGCATTTGAAATGTAGTCAATAGTATAAATTGAAAGTAAATATATTAAGACTTTCTCTATCATTAGAACACCAACAACTTTACACCATACTGTAGATGTATAAATACTGTCAGAATGATTTTCTGATTTTCAGTGGAAGCAAAAGGGTCTTAAAACATTCTTAATTAGTGCAGAAAAAATCTTGGTTACCATCTTATTTGATACTAGAAGTGGCAGTTAAATAACTTTTGTTAATGGACATTGTTTAGTGGGTTTTCTTACTTGCTCTATTATTTACACTGACAGACATTGACGTACAGATGACCTTTTCTAAATTTCAACTGACCTTTTTTTACGGTAATTCAACTTAAAATAGTGTTTCTTGTTTTTCACACGTTGTGTGTGTTGTTGTACAAATGCCAATCATACATGGAGGTCAAAGAGTTGTTAATTGTTATTGTTTTTAATTGCTAAACAAAAACAACGGTGTGTATTGACTTTTATTTTATTTTTAAAATGTTTTACTCTTCATTGGTTTAAAAAATTTCATTTTATTGTACATGAATTAATATATCTTCAGTATTAAACATCCAACAGTTCATTTATTGGATGAGTTTTGTCATCTGAGTTGTCAGGTTTAAATCATTAAGTCTGCAAGGAGACCACAGCATTCTACATGAGGCCTTTACATTTATTTGCATTCCAATGTGATAATTGATTGTATTTTAATATTGTTAGTATTTGTTGTATTAGTTATGCCAGTAACTAAAATCTATTTTTAACTGTAAAATCACAGATTGAAATCAACAACTCTTCAAATATGATTATTATATTTTTTAGAAAATTGTCATCACTTGGTGTCCATCACTAACAGTATTGTCATTAACTGTTTTATAAATCTTCTCTAAAACTGCTGATCCAATTTGAACCACAGTTAGCAGGAATCATACATGTATTGTCTTGCGTGCTACCAGCCAACCAAAATGACCACAATGGCTACAAATAGAATGCTATTGTAAAATGCAAGTAACTGTCTAATGTTTTGAAAACTATTTTAGATAGAGACAATCAAACCAAGACAAATGTGCTCAGAATGTCAGTATCTAACTTCATTTGATTTAGATCAAAATTGTCACCACTGTTGCCCTTTTGTCTTGAAAACAGTTATAGAGAGAAACTGTGAACAACTTAAATTATTATCAATTAGTCAAACTCTTTGAGTCAACACACAGAAATTTTCAATCAACTTCTATATAGTTTTTGCCTTTTCATGACAAATTTGTCCTATCCTTTGTCATGTTTGGCTATTACTTTAAAGACATTAATTACCTTAACACGCTCTACAGGTCTTAAATTGTTTTGTTTGATATTTCACATCCTGTGAAGATAGATTGAAGTATATTGTTTTACTGGTGAATACAGACTGGCTTACTTTATAAAGAAAAGTCTTTATAAATTGGAAGCTAATACCTGTTCTATTTGTAGGCCAACCCTAACTGCCTTGCATTGTCAACACAGAAAGAAATTATAGAATTGGATGTTGGACCACTTGTTAATCCACCTGTTTGGTTAGAGGATGAAAATGAAATGGATATTGAACAGTTTAAGAAGTAAGATAATGAGAAAATAGTGTAGATTTCATTTTTAACTATTTTTATTTAATTTGTGAAGGAATAAACCACTTTAAATTTAAAAAAAAACCAACAAAATACATTTTACTAATTTTAAATAAATTTAAGCATGTGTAAATTGTAATTTTGCATTCTTTTAAATATTTTTTATAGTGTATTGCTTTGTAATTTTGGAATATACACAGGTTATTTTTAATTTAGCCCTGATCAAGGTGGTACTGGAGAAATGGTAGACTTTTATGTTGTCCAGACACCATCAGATGGTCAGCCCCAGGGTAATTCTAGTCCTCAGACTGGTGCCTCTACTCCTATCTCGGGTGTCAATCCAATGACTGGAAGAGCTACACACATGGTAAGTTGTAAATTTTAAGAGATCTAATAAAAAGTAATGTGGTCAGCTTAATGAACGTTAAGTATTCTTAAGAGTAGCTCACTTATTCTTTGTGGTTATCAATTGTCAAAAAACAGTAGTTTTAATGCTCAGACATACAAATAATTATTCCAGAATAGTTTGTGCATATTTTCTTGAGTCTTGTGAAAACTTTTTTTACAGTTAATTCTATTGCAGGTTAAAGAGTTGTCTCTGTTTCTGAATTTTTTTTTTTTAATGAATTAATATTATGATATAAGCCAAGACACAAAATGGTAGTGAATTTCTGCATTAAATGTACTTTATTAAATGGTAAAATATTGGTGCCTACTGACAGCCGAGTCCTTGTTGTTTTAAATCTTTAAATTTTGACAGTTATTTTTAATGTAAGGTACTAAATGTTTATATGTGCATTCATTGCACAACTAGAAGAATGTCGAACCTTGACATTAACAGAACAACATTTTTCTAATGGTTATTTTTGTGTGTGTGTGTATTTATATTTTAATATCTATTACTATATATTTTTCATTCAGAATAAGTCTACAGTAAGTAGTTTGTAATCCTAGTGTATGCATTAACCAAAAACACTATGTGTCAGTTTTGTTTGGTTTTTGAATTTCTAAGATCTTAATTTTGTTTTCCTGCCTTTAATGATCTTTATTTAATTATAAATGATTGATTTAAATGTGTCCTTAAAAAACTAAATTACTCTTATTTGATTGTAAGTTTAAGAAATTCTGACTAATAAATACTTTTAATATATGGGGTTGTTCAGCTAGCATTTTTTATTCATTGTACTGTACACCCTGTAACATAGAATCACATCATGAGATTCCTAACCAGACTAAAAACTGTTATCATCACTCTCCATCAGTCTTTCATGCAGCATAAAAAGTCTGACCAGCCTCATTATTACCAAAAGAGGCATAAATTACACTTCTTGTTGACGTTTCACTGTATACCAGTTTTTCTACAAAAAAAATATATTATTTTGGTCACAGTTTATCAAGATTACACTCAAGTCTAAAAGAATGACCTAAATAAAGACAGACACATAAAGCTTTATATCAAATGTGAACATGCAATTTGTAGTTTAAAAAGTAACTTGTTGTAGTTGAAAGTGAAGATGCTTCTAAAACTTACAATAAAATGTATTATAAGCACATAAGGCATGTATTCTCTCCTGCTTCCTCTCTCTACGGCTTTACATTGTAATTGTGCTTGTTTAATGTCACACGGCCTGGGTGTTTTATTACTGGTACATTAACATAGCTCCAGTTACTAACAGTAGCATCTTTAGTCTTATTTTTTATTCTTGGCACTCCAGGGTAAAGGAATACATATTCCAGGAATAACAAATCCTCAATTCTCACAAAAAATATTGGACAGAAGTCATCGTCTGCTCAGAACGGTAATATGTTGTCATGTGATGTTGTGTTCACTGTCGTCTGCTGACAATGTTTTACTTTGGCTTCATTTTATTTTAACAATAACTTATTTTGATGATTCCAACAGTTATATAGAGCATGTTTATCTTTTATTAAATTATTTCACCATGTCAGCCAGAAATCTCAGTGTCTCCGGGTATTTACATGCAGCTGAGATTTGCAACAGACAAATATCAGATAGACATCCTCAGATTTTTCTTTTAATGTTTGACATATTTGGTTCTGTAATTCTGTTATATATATATTTATTTATATCTAGACCACTGCAAATTTATATAGCTGATAAAAATGAGCAGTTGTCAGAGAATATTTTTTTCTCTTTAAACTTGTTAAAAAGGGTTGTAGATACTACCAAATTATGGTAAACAAAGAGACAAATCTGGTCTGAAGAAATGAATGTTAAAATGAAAGCATTTATTTTTTAATATTTAATAACATTTCTAATTAATTGCTTGGTTAATTCATCAGTTGATTGGGTCCATTATCTTCTGTTCAAGTGTTGAAACAGATAACCTATTGATTTATAGGATAAGACACAGTGTATAAATGTGGCCCATGCTTTGATTGTAACCATACCTTTAAATGTGGCAAATGCTTTGATTGTAACCATACCTTTAAATGTGGCCCATGCTTTGATTATAACCATACCTTTAAATGTGTCCCATGCTTTGATTATAACCATACCTTTTAATGTGGCTTATGCTTTGATTATAATCATACCTTTAAATGTGAAAATGTGGCCCATGCTTTGATTATAACCATACCGTTAAATGTGGCCCATGCTTTATTTATAACCAACAATTTTAAATATGGCCAATGCTTTGATTATAACCATACCTTTAAATGTGGCCCATGCTTTCATTGTAACCATACCTTTAAATGTGGCCCATGCTTTGCTAGTAACCATACCTTTAAATGTGGCCCATGCTTTGATTGTAATCATACCTTTAAATGTGGCCCATGCTTTGATTGTAATCATACCTTTAAATGTGGCCCATGCTTTGATTGTATAACCATACGTTTAAATGCAGCCATGCTTTGATTATAACCATACCTTTAAATGTGGCCCATGCTTCGATTATAACCGTACCTTTAAATGTGGCCCATGCTTTGATTATAACCATACCTTTAAATGTGGCCCATGCTTTGATTGTAACCATACCTTTAAATGTGGCCCATGCTTTGATTATAACCATACCTTTAAATGTGGCCCATGCTTTGATTATAACCATACCTTTAAATGTGGCCCATGCTTTGATTATAACCATACCTTTAAATGTGGCAAATGCTTTGATTATAACCATACCTTTAAATGTGGCCCAAGCTTTGATTATAACCATACCTTTAAATGTGGCCCATACTTTGATTGTAACCATACCTTTAAATGTGGCCTATGCTTTGATTATAACCATACCTTTAAATGTGGCCCATACTTTGATTAAAACCATACCTTTAAATGTGGACCATGCTTTGATTGTAACCATACCTTTAAATGTGGCCCATACTTTGATTGTAACCATACCTTTAAATGTGGCCCATGCTTTGATTGTAACTGTACCTTCAAATGTATTTTGTTTTTGTTTTTGTTTTTTTTTTTGTTTTTTAATCTTTGCAAATTTAAAATTTAGCATGTGCTTTTATTGTAGCCATAACCTTAAATGTAATTTTTTTTAATGAGGTTTAACACCACTCTCAGGAATATTTTTGATTTATCAAAGCGTTTTTTTGGATTAGGTAGTTGGACTATGGGTAAAGACCACATACCTTATTGTAACCATACATTTAAATGTGGCCTCTCTTTTTATGTTAATATCCCTTTAAATGTGGCCCATGCTTTTATTGCAACCTAACCTTTAAATGTAGCTAATGCCTTGATTGTAACCTTACCTTTTAATGTGGCTCATGCCTTGATTGTAACCTTACCTTTAAATGTGGTTCATGCTTTTATTGTAACCTTAGCTTTAAAAGTGGCCCATGCTTTCACTGTAACTTTACATTTAAATGTGGCCCATGCCTTTATTGTAACCTTACCTTTAAATATAGCCGATGCTTTTATTGTAACCTTAGCCTTAAATGTGGTCCATGCTTTTATTGTAACTATATCTTTAAACGTGGCCCATGCTTTGATTGTAACTTACTTTTAAATGTCAACCATGCTTTGATTGTAACCTTAGCTTTAAATGTGGCTCATGCTTTTATTGTAATCTTAGCTTTTAATGTGGCCCATGCTTTATATAGAGTTAAAATCTCACTAACTTATAAAAAATATAAAAAAGGGGCTGCAGGGCCCAGTGATAAAGTAACTTAGTCATCTATCGTTTATCATCTGCCTGTCAACAATGAGATTGTGGAGTCAAACCTTACCTTACCTGATAAGGATTGTTAGCTTTTCATATTAAGATCAGGCAACAGGTTTCTGAAAGTGGTGTTACACCCCATTAAAATAAACAGCTACAAATATCTTGGCCTGACAAATTGTATGTTAATTAAAAGGTAGATTATCATTTTTGTAAATACAAGAAGCTGTCTTATTACTTCTGTAAATCCCCTTCAACATCTTGGTCCATTCTGGAAAAAAGAAAACTTGGTATTATTTAATTAGGCTGGTGTTGGTAAAAAAAAGTTTAATCTACTTAGGAATCATATGGCTTAGTATACATGGTCTATGTAGGTGAAATTTTTATGCCCGTTTTCATGTTGATGAATGGAAATACACTCAGTATGGATAATTCTTTATGGTCCCTATCCAATAATGCCCATAATTCTGTATGGTCGCTGGTCAATATTACCCATTATTACATAATATATATGTTTGCCTTTTTCCTATTGGCCTAAACCAATACACGTGACTTTCCATTTCCTATCATATTGGTTTGCAAAACACTCCTTCTACTCAATAAAAAACCATATTGCACTCTCGTGAGAAATTTATGACTGAAAATACCTAGCACGTGCTTTTTCTGACTGATGTTCGGATTATGTTGTTGTTTGTAAACATGGTAACGTCATTGAGTGAAGGTAATACGGATAGTTCTGGTGCTAATAAGTGAAGATTTGCAGATATTACTAACTTGGCAATTAATGCAATCATTAAGAAAAGAGATGCTGTAAACACTCGGAAATAGAAACATCAAGCGATTAGTTTTTTTACGAAATATTTACGTGAAAAGGAGATGTCAGTTAGTTTGAAAACGACAGACCCTCGGGAATTGTACTCAAATCTTTGTAAATTTTATGCAGAAGCAAAGACTGAGGATGGAACATTATACAAGAAATAATCAATGCACACATTTCATCATGGATTATGTCGATATTTTATCGATTTTTGAGAAATAAACATTACGAAAGACAGTCACTTTCCGGAATAAAAAAATTGTGTATATTCCATTTCTTGTCTCAATAAATTATGTAATAAAACAATTACTACACTTGAACTTGATCAATATGAGGTTTAATGGAGCAGGGTAGAATAATATTGAACTCTGCTTCGCCTCGTTCAATATTATTCTACCCTGCTCCATAAAACCTCATATTGATCTCGCTCAAGTGCAGTAATTGTATATAATTCTGTAGGTCCCATCCAATTTTAGCCGTTATTCTGTAAAGTCCCTATCCAATAATGCCCATGCTCCCCTTACTTCCTGGAATGACATAATTAACTCTAAATGTTTAAGATATTCTCCCAAAGAGAAAAACTATTATTCCATCTCCCAATGAAGACTATCTTAAACATTTAGAGTTAAACGCCACTGATGGGTCTTGAATAGACGAAACACCCGCCTGCGTAATGAATTTGTCACCTTGGTAATTTTTGTTACATCTAGTTGGAATATTTAAGCAAAGCCAAGTAACAGCGCATCTGCGGGTGGAGGAATATATGAAAGTTTTGGGTTCAGTTGGAGTGAAAAAGTTTAAGATCAATATGTTATGACTTGTTTACGTTATTTATTTATATTGACACTCAATGACTAAGGCCATTCGTTGGTCAGTCTGTGTCTATAATTTGTATCGTTGCATAATCTTCTAGACTTATATATAATATATAATATTATATTTTATTCAAAATATTCAAGTAACATTTTTTGTTTCAGCATAGCAAGTTATTATTCCAGTTCAAAATACAGCTTTATAATTTTGTTAATGCTTAAAACAGTTTAGTCTTATTTATTCTACACATTAGCATATCTTAATTGCCTGTTGACAGTTACTCTATAGCACATCACATGTTTTGAAGCATGATGAATTATTACACAGCAGAATGTAAAGTTGATTGACATTTCTTGACACTCACCTTTTATATATATTGTACTGATCCTGTAAGCCAACATTTATTCATAAGGAATTCAATTATTTACCGTAATTTGCATTAGGTACTATGAAAACATAGGTAACATGAAAAAGAACGATAGACTATTTGTTCAAGAATTTTCTTAATAAATGCTAAAAATGAAAATTTAATAAAATCAAGGAACTATGAAATTCACCATAGTAAATAGCAGCCCAAAACTGACAGATGTCAATAATCAGTACCAGTAGTCATGAATTGGATCACAGTATTATTTTGTCAAAACAAAACATTTATATTTTAAAAGATTGTTTTTATCAGTCTTCTTACATGGACATTGTCCTCACCTTATATAATTTGGGTTAAATGATAGCTTTTGTCATCAGCTTAACTTGCTAAAGATAAGGATAGGCTTGTTCATCACCTTACCTACTTAAGGATAAGGATAGGCTTGTCCATCACCTTACCTACTTAAGGATAAGGATAGGCTTGTCCATCACCTTACCTAACTAAGGATAAGGATAGGCTTGTCCATCACCTTACCTAGCTAAGGATAAGGATAGGCTTGTCCATCACCTTACCTAACTAAGGATAAAGATAGGCTTGTCCATCACCTTACCTAGCTAAGGGTAAGGATAGGCTTGTCCATCACCTTACCTAACTAAGGATAAGGATAGGCTTGTCCATCACCTTACCTAGCTAAGGGTAAGGTTGGGCTTTATCCATTATCTTGTAAGTTAGGTTTAGTCAATCAGCTAACCTTCCTGAAGATAAGGGTTGGTTCTGTTCATTAGCCTTAATAAGCTGTGGAAAACAAACTTATTATTATGATTCTTTGATAAAATTACAGCCTGTAGCACCACCATTCAGCCAAGCAGGCTTAACCTTTATAAAATGGAGATAACTTTAAACCCTAGTAAAAGTTGTACACTCTTATACTGAGAATTCATTTTTAATTAGTTGGATACCAACTTTAATGGATTTCATCCGACACTCCAAAGCTAGAAATTTAGGAATTTGATGGTAAAATCTAATACATGTATCAGAATAATAAAATTATTTGCTTGCATTATTTGAGCTGTATCATGGCCTAACATTTTTGGAGGGTTTTTTTGGTTGTTGTGGCCAGGGGGGGGGGGGGGGGGTTAACAACTCAAAGTACCTGATGAAACTGATCTCTGGAAGGAAAATGGCATTTCTTACCTATTCATGTTACTGCCATCAAATTATACCTACAATAAAATGAATCTATTGAATGTATTAGCCTTTTATTTACAGCATAACTGCTGGAGCCTTACCAGCTATTATTGCTATGTTTCATTTGATGGAAGAATCCTTGTTATTAATTTGTGTGTATAGGATATGAAACATTACCTGTTGTCTTTACAGATCTTAAGAAGACCAGTGGCAGGTGTCAGAAGGATAGGATCACATCCACACCTCCCTCACTGTATGTTTATAAGTCTACACTGTCAAAATTGATTTAGTTTAATGCAAAACTTGTATACTTATAATCATATTTTTACAGGGAAAATCTATTAAATGTTTATATCTTCAAGTATTTACAGTGGAAACCCAGTTGTTTATTGTTTATATTTTAAGGATTATTGACAGTGGAAACCTAATTAGTCACTGTTTATATTTTAAGGATTATTGACAGGGGTAAACCTAGTAGTTCTATATTTATACATGTATTGTCGAGGGAAACACAGAAGGAATAAATCTGTTTATAGTTAAAATTGTAGTCTAGTCTACTAAGAAGAGCTCTATTGTGGTAAAAGAATTAGGTTTGGTCCAGTGGTAGCTTATAATAAAAACTTGTCAGTCTGTCACTTGACCTTGACCTCAATTTTCCAATCCAGTGAATATGTTTAAGTTATTTCATTACGTCAGTTCCTCAGCAACCATGCATGGTAGGATGACAATATTTGGTATATAGGTTGCTGATGAATAGTACATGACTGTCTGGTAGGTGTCACATGACCTTGACCTCAATTTCACAGTTCAGTGACTATGTTAAAGTTTTGGAATCTGGTCAGTTTCTTTGTAAGCCTGCATTTTACATTTTATATGATGACAATATAATGCTATTTACATGTTTCTTATAAAGTAATTGTTTTACTACTGCGTCAGAATGCAGGCCAGACATCTTTTTGTGTCCAGGCTTATTTGAATGTTTTTTAGTACAATTTTTGTCTCGCCTGCGACGAAAGTCGCTGGAGGCGAGACATATGTATGGGAATCCGGCAGCGGCGGCGTAAACACTTGACATCTTGCTTCATATATATAGGTTGCTCATGAATAGTACATGACTGTCTGGTAGGTGTCTCATGACCTTGACCTCAATTTCACTGTCCAGGAACTATTTTAAAGTTTTTGGGTTACAACTGTTCCCCTGTAACTACGCATGTTAGGATGACAATATTTGGTATATACGTTGCTGATGAATAGTACATGACTGTCTGGTAGGAGTCACCTGACCTTGACCTCAATTTCACGGTCCAGCGACTATGTTAAAGTTTTTGTATAAGGACAGTTCCTCTGTATCTATGCATGGTATGGTGACAATATTTATACAGGCTGCTGCTGATATCTAATGCTATTTACGTAATGCTTATGACGAAATTTATTTTCGTTACTGATGCTGAATGCAGGCAAGACATTTTTCTGTGTCCACACTTGTTCTGTATTTTGATGTTTAATTTTGATAAAACATTTATAGATTTAACTGGTAGTACAGATGGCAGTGTTAGACTGTATGAGTGGGGACACATGCAACCCTTGGCAATGTTAAGACAGCCAGGGACTTTCCCTAAGGTTACAAAGGTCATGTTCAGCAGCCAAGGAAATAAGGTAAGTACTATCCTGCAGTACAACATATGCTTGTATTGTAAAATACTCCATATACAGGCAATAATTGTCAGAAAAACACAATAACAGGCTAACGTTTTCAGATATATTTAACTTTTTCAATTAAACTTGTCAGAAGAAGTCATATTTCAAAAAAATTTTGATTTATTTTACTTGGAAATTTGCCGAAGCCATATATGTAACACATTCATTAAATAGATAATTAATTTGTTATTTTGGTTTCAGTGTTGTGTGAGTGACAGTGAAGGAGATGTATGTTTGTGGCAAGTAGGATTAGGAAGCAACTTTAACAAACCAATCATGGTAAGTCTTACTAACCAATAATGGGAAGTTAACAAACCAATCATGGTAAGTCTAACAAACCAATCATGGGAAATCTAACAAACCAATCAATGGAAATCTAACGAACCAATCATGGGAAGTCTAACAAACCAATCATGGGAAGTGTAACAAACCAGTCATGGTAAGTCTAACGAACCAATCATGGGAAATCTAACAAACCAGTCATGGTAAGTCTAACGAACCAATCATGGGTAATCTAACAAACCAGTCATGGTAAGTCTAACGAACCAATCATGGGTAATCTAACAAACAAGTCATGGTAAGTCTAACGAACCAATCATGGGAAATCTAACAAACCAGTCATGGTAAGTCTAACGCACCAATCATGGGAAATCTAACAAACCAGTCATGGTAAGTCTAATGAACCAATCATGGGAAATCTAACAAACAAGTCATGGTAAGTCTTTGAAACCAAACATATTAAGGTGTAGGACCACCATAGTTTTTTACTCTAAGGCTATATTAAAATTTGATAATTTTGACTTATCCTAGAAAATTTTGTTTCAAATTAAGTGACACTTCTGTCCCCTATAAAAATGCACTGGCTGAACATTCTGTCAAAATTTCACAATATGTTTCATGGCATATAAGAAAAAACGCTCAACCTGAAGTCCACGTGGTCTAAAAATCTACTTTCACTTTCTATTTCAGTCCAAAAATAGTGCTTGTCCCTAATTGACTCTCAACATTTTTATGTTCATTTAAAACCAATAAAACTTTATCCTCAAGTTTCCTAGAATATTCAGCTTTCCAAAAATACCAAATTTATTCTGGTATCATGTGCGGTTCAAATTCTATATGATGCAAGAGTGAACCTGTCTGTTCTACTAGTACTACTTCTACGTACAACCTCTGGACTGGTTCCTGGTATTTGGTGGTCCTACACCTAAAAACAAACAAACCAATTCAGACTACTTAAACAGACCAATCATGGTAAGTCAGATGGCCTGATCATGGTTAGTTTAATAAAGTAATAACTAATGCTTGGAAGTCTTAAAAAAAATAACTTTGACACTCAGATCATGGTAAATAAAATAAACCAATCTAAATTGATAAGGTACATATTCCATAAATATGTCTGCTGGGGACAGTTATGGCAATATTATGCCCCTTCCCTACAGACTGATTACTTGCTGACCACCACATTCTAGCTGACCTGTGAAATCTATCTGACTTCTCTGCCATTTTTCAAAACCTAAATTCAATTAAAAGACATTTAGGAAAAAGCCGTTAGTCAAAAAGGTGAAAAACCTGCATTGATAGGTAATAGATATAATTGTTCAAGAAGACATCAGAGTACCAGCTGTTGGCCTAACACTTGTGTTTATAACATACTGGGAATAAAAATGTGGGGGACAGTATATGGACAAACAATGTGGGGGACAATATATTGGGACAAACAATGTGGGGAATATTGGGACAAACAATGTGGGGACCAAAATATTGGGACAAACAATGTGGGGGACAGTATATTGGGACAAACAATGTGGGGGACAATATATTGGGACAAACGATGGGGGCATATTGGGACAAACAATGTGGGGACCAAAATATTGGGACAAACAATGTGGGGACCAATATATTGGGACAAACAATGTGGGGTGGCAGTATATTGGGACAATGTGGGGGACAATATTTTGGGACAAACAATGTGGGGGACAGTATATTGGGACGAACAATGTGGGGACCAATATATTGGGACAACCAATGTGGGGACAGTATATTGGGACAAACAATGTGGGGACAGTATATTGGGACAAACAATGTGGGGACAATATATTTGGACAAACAATGTGGAGGACAGTATATTGGGACAAACAATGTGGGGGACAGTATATTGGGACAAACAATGTGGAGGACAGTATATTGGGACAAACAATGTGGGGGACAGTATATTGGGACAAACAATGTGGGGGACAATATATTGGGACAAACAATGTGGGGGACAGTATATTGGGACAAACAATGTGGGGGACAGTATATTGGGACAAACAATGTGGGGGGCAGTATATTAGGACAAACAATGTGGGGGACAGTATATTGGGACAAACAATGTGGAGGACAGTATATTAGGACAAACAATGTGGGGGACAGTATATTGGGACAAACAATGTGGAGGACAGTATATTGGGACAAACAATGTGGCAGACAGTATATTGGGACAAACAATGTGGGGGACAATATATTGGGACAAACAATGTGGAGGACAGTATATTGGGACAAACAATGTGGGGGACAGTATATTGGGACAAACAATGTGGGGGACAGTATATTGGGACAAACAATGTGGGGGACAATATATTGGGACAAACAATGTGGAGGACAGTATATTGGGACAAACAATGTGGGGGACAGTATATTGGGACAAACAATGTGGGGACAGTATATTGGGACAACCAATGTGGGGACAATGTGTTACGACAAACAATGTGGGGGGCTGTATATTGGGACAAACAATGTGGGGACAGTATATTGGGACAAACAATGTGGGGGACAATATATTGGAACAAACAATGTGGAGGACAGTATATTAGGACAAACAATGTGGGGGCTGTATATTGGGACAAACAATGTGGGGACAATATACTGGGACATACAATGTGGGGACCAATATATTGGGATAAACAATGTGGAGGACAGTATATTGGGATAAACAATGTGGAGGACAGTATATTGGGACAAATAATGTGGAGGACAGTATATTGGGACAAACAATGTGGAGGACAGTTTATTGGGACAAACAATATGGGGACAATATATTAGGACAAACAATGTGGGGGACTGTTTATTGGGACAAACAATGTGGAGGACAGTATATTGGGACAAGCAATGTGGGGGACAGTATATTGGGACAAACAATGTGGGGGACAGTATATTTGGACAAACAATGTGGGGGACAGTATATTGGGACAAACAATGTGGGGGACAATATATTGGGACAAACAATGTGGGGGAAAGTATATTGGGACAAACAATGTGGGGGACAGTATATTGGGACAAACAATGTGGGGACAATATATTGGGACAAACAATGTGGGGGACAATATATTGGGACAAACAATGTGGGGGACTGTATATTGGGACAAACAATGTGGAGGACAGTATATTGGGACAAACAATGTGGGGGACAGTATATTGGGACAAACAATGTGGGGGGACAGTATATTTGGACAAACAATGTGGGGGACAGTATATTGGGACAAACAATGTGGGGGACAATATATTGGGACAAACAATGTGGGGGACAGTATATTGGGACAAACAATGTGGGGACCAATATATTGGGACAAACAATGTTGGGGACAGTATATTGGGACAAACAATGTGGGGACAGTTTATTGGGACAAACAATGTGGAGGACAGTATATTGGGACAAACAATGTGGAGGACAGTATATTGGGACAAACAATGTGGAGGACAGTATATTGGGACAAACAGTGTGGAGGACAGTATATTGGGACAATGTGGAGGACAGTATATTGGGACAAACAATGTGGAGGACAGTATATTGGGACAAACAATGTGGAGGACAGTATATTGGGACAAACAATGTGGAGGACAGTATATTGGGACAAACAATGTGGAGGACAGTATATTAGGACAAACAATCAGGGGTACAATGTATTGATGTTTGACTTGCAAATTAAAAACTGTTATACCTAGAGTAAAACTGTAAATAGCAAAAATAATCATCAGGACAAGGCCTACAAATCATTATATTGCCTGAAAATTTTCAGATGAATCCTTACAGGAGTTACTGCCCTTTATACCAATTTTGGGGAAATTTGTTGTTGTTGTTGCATGTATGCCAAATGCCAAGGCAAGTCTACAAATTATTGATTTGTCCAAAATTGTAAGATGACTGTATAGGAGTTATTGCCCTTTCATGACTAATTTGGACAACAAAATCAGTTTTGTTATAAATTAAAGTTTATAACTACTGGAGTGAACCTGTAAATTACTAAATTAACCTAAAGGGCTAGGCCTACACATCATTTAATTTTTAGAAATTGTCTGATGGCACCTTATAGGGAGTTATTGTATTTAACCAACATTTTTATACCCCCCGTGTTCATGGTGTCCGTTTGTCCCTCCTTCCAACCGTCCATCCGTTACACTTTCTCTTATTTGCAACTCCTCCTACACCACTGAATGGAATTTGATGAAACTTACACAGAATCTTTGTCACATAGTGCCATTGTGCAGGAGATATTTAAAATTTTGATCTGAATGATATTTGGGGTTTCCCATAGAAAAACATGGACTTTGTCATTGACCTAAGGGGGTCCCTATCTCTTATGTGCAACTCCTCCTACACCACTGAATGGAATTTAATGAAACTTACACAGAATCCTTGTCACATAGTGCCATTGTGCAGGAGATATTTATTATTTTGATCGGAATGATATTAAGGGTTTCCCATAGAAAAACATGGACATTGTCATTGACATAAGGGGATACCCATTTCTTATGTGCAACTCCTCCAACACCACTTAATGGAATTTGATGAAAATTACACAGAATGTTGTCACATATTGCCATTGTGCACTAGATATTAAACATTTCGATTGGAATGATATTTGGGGTTCCCCATAGAAAAACTTGGACTTTGTCATGGACATAAGGGATACCCATCTCTTATGTGCAACTCATTCCTACACCACTGAATGGAATTTGTTGAAACTTACACAGAATCGATGTCACATGGTGCCATTGTGCAGGAGATATTTAACATTTTGATCTGAATGATATTTGGGGTTTCCCATAGAAAAACATGGACTGTCATTGACATAAGGGGATAACCATCTCTTATGTGCAATTCCTCCTACACAACTGACTGGAATTTGATGAAACTTACACAGAATCTTGGTCACATACTGCCATTGTGCACTGGATATTAAACATTTTGATCAGAATATTATTGGAGGTTTCCCATAGAAAAACATGGACTTTGTCATGGACATAAGGGGATACCCATCTTTTATTTGCAACTCCTACACCACTAAATGGAATTTGTTGAAACTTACACAGAATCTTGGTCACATATTGCCATTGTGCAATGGATATTAAAATTTTGATCAGAATATTATTGGAGGTTTCCCATAGAAAAACATGGACTTTGTCATTGACATAGGGGATGCCATTCTTTGGGGGATTGGCGAGGGTTACATGTTTTATCTGCAACTTCGCCTTCACGTTTAACTAGATAAAGTTTCAATTTCATAATTAAGAACACCTGAATTTTCAAAGTAATTGTGAAGTGGGGGCTATCAATGGTGAGCATTGCTCACAGGTTTTTTTACTCTAGTTTAAGAAATGTTTAGTTTTTGCGCAGTAACTTAAAAGCTAAAACAACTAGACTGAAACTGTAAATTGCACAAATTTAAGTATAGTTGAAGTCATATGTGTTCCAGGTTAGGGATTACAGGCTCCTGAGAGCCTCTTAGTTTCTGTAATGGCCATGTTTTTCTTGTATTGGCCTTGGGTTTTTTCTGTGTTGGTCCATATTATATAGACAATTTCACATGTTTTTTAGGCAACTGGTAAATAAAAATTATATGAAATAACATGTCTTGCATAAACTGTTTGTTAACTTTTAGAGTTTGAAATGCCATAACAAGACAACAAGTGATGTAGCTTTTGTTGGATCATCCAGTCTGATAGCCACAGGTGGACATTCATCAGAAAGTAAAAATGTTTGTTTGTGGGACACCTTGCTACCTCCCCGTAGTTCATGTGTTCATGGTAAGTATAGATACATAAATATAAAACTGTTTCATACACATAACATCATCTTCTCAGACGTTATTAACAAATCAGCTAAACATGAAAGTTGTGCATGCAGTTTTAATTAAAATTAAGTTCGAGGAATGTATAGAACTAACAACAAGTATTATGTTTTTAGGAATTGAAAGTTGTAATCTGTAGTAGAACCAACAACATAACCAGCAGACAACATTAGGCCAAAATCAGATTGAAAAGAAATTACTTCAAGCACTCAAAAAAGTTTTAAATCCTGAAACAGAAATAAATATCATTTAATACCATGTTTATATTTATTTAGTTTTCTTGCAAGTATACCTGTTTCTGTTGCAGCTTTTACCTGTCATGAACATGGCTGTCCCACCTTGGTATATGCCCCACACCATCAACTGCTGATAACAGGGGGCAGGAAAGGAGAGATTTGTATATTTGATATCAGGCAAAGACAGTTAAGACATACATTCCAGGCACATGATGCGTCTATACGGTGTCTAGCAATTGATTCCGAGGAAGATTATTTTGTGACAGGATCCTCTGAAGGAGATATTAAGGTGAGGTATTTTGGTGGTTTTAATGGACATTTTAAGGTGAGGTATTTTAGGGGTTTGTATGGAGATTTTATGGTGAGGTATTTTGAGGGTTTGTACAGACATATCATGGTGAGGTATTTTGGGGGGTTTTAACGTGTATTTTGTGAGGTTTGTATGGAAATATTAAGGTGAGGTATTTTGGGGGTTTGTATGGACATATCATGGTGATGTATTTTGGGGGTTTTAAGGTGTATTTTGGGGGTTGTATGGACATATGGTGAGGTATTTTGGGAGGTTTGTATGGATATATTAAGGTGAGGAATTTTGGGGGTTGTATGGACATATGGTGAGGTATTTTGGGGGGTTTGTATGGAGATATAAAGGTGAGGTATTTTGGGGGTTTGTATTGACATATCATGGTGAGGTATTTGGGGGGGTTAAGGTGTATTTTGGGAGGTTTGTATGGAGATATTAAGGTGAGGTATTTTGGGGGTTGTATGGACATATGGTGAGGTATTTTGGAGATTTTAAGGTCAAGTATTTTTTTGGGGGGTGGGAGGGGGCGGGGGGTTTGTATGGAGATATTGAGGTGAGGTGTTTGTGGGGTTTGTATGGACATATGGTGAGGTATTTTGGGGGTTTGTTTGGAGATATCAATGTGATTTATTTTCAGGGTTTGTATTTTTGCAAGCCAGGGATGATTTTAATTTATTTATGGAATAATTACAACAAATATTTACTCCATACAGATAACAAAATTTCCCTTTTGCACATTCAGAGCTGCCAACCCTTACTTTTTAGCATAAACTTCCAATTTTTGCTTAAAAAATACGCCTTACGAATTTAGAAGAAACACCTACAATTTTCCGTTTTTTTCGGTAAAAAAATAAAATTCCTGACTTTTTTCATAGTCATGACTGTCATTGGTTGGCATATTAGAAAAAATCTAATCATAATCATTGTAGCGTATGAATAAAAGGTAAATACTATTGAATGTGAACCACGTGGTTCACCATCACAATCATTTTGACGCTTTATTAAGGAGCCAAATGTCAGAAAAATGATAAATTCATAAAAAATCTCCAGTGGATTGGGCCGTTCCCCCCAGACCCCCTGCCTTACTATTTTTCATCTTATTGGGTTGGCAGCTCTGCACATTTAAAATCCACATAATGCATCTACACTTGTCTAATGTGGTGTAAATGTTTCTTATGTGGTGCTATTATTTACCATTGAAAATATAGTAGAATTTAAAAGATATTTAAACTAGGCTGTAAAATAGGCAGTCCTAATTACGTATTAGAAACTTTTATCGTATATTATTTATTAATATAAAATTTATTTAAGAAGTTATTGACACTGTTGACAAGTCAAGATTGAGTGTGGTTTATTATGTATGCAACTGGGTTTTTATTTCAAAGTGCTAAGAGTGATAACAAGAAATGGGACTAAATTTGTACCCAAAAAAAAAGGCAAGGGTACAATTATTTGTTGTAGATATATGACGCAAACATTTCTTATATACCAAATACTTCTTAAAGTCATACAGGGTTACACAGTTTGGCAGATAATTACAAGAAAAAGATAAACATGACTTCTGCTGTAGTAATACTAAGCTTTTATGCACATAATGAATAATGTCTTCCAGAATTAACAGGGATGTGTATAACTATTACCAACAACTTTGTATGAGCTGTCATAACATTCTGTGTATCCACCATTACAGCAATATTGTCCTATTTTCTGTTACAGGTTTGGGCATTAAATGCTCATCAGCAGATCTTATCCTTCCAAGGAGAGCACAGCAAGAGTACATTCTTCAGAAACATGGGGTCAGCCTCTGGTGTCACCCAGGTTGCTGTTTCTCCAGGGCATAATTTGTTTTCATGTGGTGTCGATGGGTCTATGAAATTTCGAGCTCTTCCCGAGAGAGATACCATAGTTAGATATTGGTCTTAAGTGTTATTAGATGTGCTTGTATGAATGTTTATTCCAATTGTTACAAATTGTTATATAAATATTTATATATATATATCTTAAATTATTTATAAATGAAACAATTGTATTCGGTTGTCTGTTTGTTTTTAAATGAGATTAATAGCTCTCTTATTATTCTGTATTAACTAATGTATTGTAGTCTTTAAGTCATTTCAGAGAACAAAATATTATATTTCAGTTAGTCTTGAAATTATTTACATATTTCTTCAAACAAAAGATTGAAATTCTGTTCTTTTTTAAATCCAATTTAACAAGATTTTATAATTCAACATTGTTTGGTAACTTTAGTATCACATATTTAACTGTGTATCAGAAATGTCATAAATGTTCTACACTGTGTATCAGGTATATTATATTGCATTTTGAAGCATGTTACTAAATATGGATCAAGATGTTCATTCCAGTTTCATTTAATTATACAATCAATATAAACAATTTTGCAGGTGTACAGACAAAATTTAAAGTAAATGCAATTTCAGATGTAGTTTTCATGTGAAATGTAATAATTAAGGATTTGTAATTCAGTCAATACACCTAATATGGACCTTGCAGAAAGATATCGACTGATGACAAAGTCAACATAATTCTACAAGGTCCATATTAAGCAGATTGATATCTTCAAAAGTTCATAATTTTATAATACACTGTATTAAGTATGTCATATCACACTTTTGTATCATTTATATTTCATTTCTGTTTACACAGCACCTATAATATACTTGCAAAATAATAGCATTTCCCCTTCTATTCGTTTTAACTAACTTTAAAGTAATTTGTGGAATAAACTGTTAAATTGTTTTGTCTGTTTTGTGAGATGCTTAGATTTTAATTGTGAGGCAGTGTAGACTTGTTTTACCTTGTTGACTTTTATTTTCTTTGTTGCATTTACAACCAAATCATTATTTGTAGATAAGAATTCATTATAAAAAATAAACAATATTTACTTTAATTTAAACAAAGAAATATTATTATTTGTTAGAGCATATTTGGCATCAGATTCTGTGGCAGTAATCCAGTGTCTATATTTGGTATCAGATTCAGTGACAGTGTCTATATTTGGTACAGTCAACCCTCTTTACAACGACCATGTTAGTTTCCGGGCCATTATTGACGTTAAACTGAATTTGCTGTTATAATGAATTTGTGTTTTTGTACTTTGATTATCTCCCTTTTTTATTTGCGTCTATTGAAAATCGTTTTATAAGTCTGTTCAATATCCAAGCTTAATAACAAAAAAATAATTAAATGCTTGTTTTCTTGCCGATATTTAATTAAAAACCTTTTTTTCTTTTTTTTAACAAAATTAATTGTAAAAGTTATGATTATTTCCACTAGACCGATTTTCGGTAATATCCTATTTCTGATGTGCCGCTAACACACTTGTAATTAAGCCAATAATTTTCTGAAATATTTGAAGATTTAAATATTAAATAGCCTTTGACACCTTTTTAATGAAGCCATATCCCTATCATCGATTAGTTTTGTAACGGAAATGTCACGCAAGGTTAATTACGCAATAGTAACAGGTGTTCACCTGTGCAATTAACCGTTAGAAAAATAAATTCTCTGGACAAACATAACCTTTCACAGGTAAATCTTGATAATTTGTTGTTGTAACGAATTATTTTATGCTAGCTTTGGTATATTTGTTACCGACAGACGAAGTCGAAGTCGGAAACCGAATATGTCGTTGTATCGAGCATAAACAACACGAGGACACGTTTGTTCCCACTGAAATCCTGTCGGATGTCGAATATTCCGTTAAATCGAATGTCGTTGTAACGAGGGTTCACTGTATCAGATTCTGTGACAGTCTATATTTGGTATCAGATTCTGTGACAGTGTCTATATTATCAGATTCTGTGACAGTGTCTATATTTGGTATCAGATTCTGTGACAGTGTCTATATTTGGTATCAGATTCTGTGACAGTGTCTATATTATCAGATTCTGTGACAGTGTCTATATTTGGTATCAGATTCTGTGACAGTCTATATTTGGTATCAGATTCTGTGACAGTGTCTATATTATCAGATTCTGTGACAGTGTCTATATTTGGTATCAGATTCAGTGACAGTGTCTATATTTGGTATCAGATTCTGTGACAGTCTATATTTGGTATCAGATTCTGTGACAGTGTCTATATTATCAGATTCTGTGACAGTGTCTATATTTGGTATCAGATTCTGTGACAGTGTCTATATTTGGTATCAGATTCTGTGACGGTGTCTATATTTGGTATCAAATTCTGTGACGGTGTCTATATTTTGTTGTCAACCATTATTGTTGATTTATATTCTTTATTCAATAGCTTTATAGTCATAATTCCTTAATTTACATTGTGGCAATTTAAAGTTTTTATTGCATAAATGTCAGAGTTAATTAAAAACATTAAAATCAACAATAAATTTTGTTGCCTTCTTGTTTTCTCTGTTGCTCAATTCCGATTGTTGATAGGTGTTAATTTTCCAGACGGAACAGTCATTTTAGACAACCATAGCTGGTAGCTTTCCTTTACAGTGATTCCTAGTTCTAGCTTTTGACTGTATTGCAAGGATTCCAGCAGATTAGTAATCTCAGCTGGGGACGAATGATTACTGTTTAGTGAACCATACAATCTTCCATACTTTTAGCAAAAACAAGCAATGGTCTATCAATGCCAACAATGTTCTGTCATACCCATACTATTACTGAACGCATGCGCTACTCGTTCCTGAATGCATGCGCTACTCATTCTGTTAATGAATGCCCAAAATTATTCTGCAAAACACTTGCACCATACACATACTGTAAGTGAACATAAATGCTGTCTTATGCACCTAATGTTTGTGAACGCCAACACTCTCCTGTCATTCAATACTGTTAGTGAACGCTAACACTACACAACAAACAATATGTCCAACCATTTACAAGGGGCTCCCTCATATGCGTACTTAACGATCTTTCGTGTTTTACAAAGCTGTAAGTGAGCGTCAAATATTTTAATAATTGTAAAGCTAATGTAATATTTCTGTTTATCAATGTTTTATATCATACGGCAAAAGAGCGACCAATTAGATTTTGGTATCCTTGGACCTATGGACATTTCGACCCTCGCTCGGATCAATATTGTGTTAAAGGAGTGATCCATTATGACGTAACTTAGTAACACACTTTATGAGCCTTACTAGCATGTACGATGTATTGTTTAACATTGAAAATGAGCAGATATCAAAACCTTTAAACATGGTTACACAGTGTAAAGTCTCTGTGAAGAATGCGTCATCCTACATAAATTCTCATTAACATTTTGACCGATACTATCGCTCTGTAAGAAGCAAGCGGTGGGAAGTTTGCGTCAGTGTGTTTAATAGTTCTCCATTTTTTGTCATGTGAGACATAGAAACTTATAAGTGAGTTTACGTTCCAGTCTGGACGATTATTTAAAAAGGTGCATTTGACTCGCAACAAGATGTAAAAAAGTTCCGACTAGTTACTTGCCCAGGGTCAGTAATTTCCTCAGGGTAACCCATATTCTCCGTCAATTAAGTCTGGGATACTGGAAACTGAGGTTATTTGGAAATCACATAATGCGTAAAGAAATATTTGGTGACGTTTTACAAAATAAGATTACACTGATGTAAAATATTAATGAAACGCGATTTAAAGGGGTAGACAAGAAATGTAAACGGAGAACCCTGCTAAATGAATTTAGCCACGGCTTAAAAACATTTAACAAATCAAGCAGAAAATATAATTTGCACAGTTAAAACATTACTATTCTTTCTTTAAATCCTTCCAGCTATATACGCACGTTTGTGTTGAATTTTTGCCGATTGGAATCGAGGGAGCATTAACCTTGCAGGAAAACGAAAAACAACGAAAACATTGTACCACGTGATACATATATATTTAATATAACTTGTTTGCAAAGAGTAACAAATAAATTAAGATAAACAAAACTAACAAATCTGTATATAAAAGCAATATAATAGAGTACTAACAATAAACAGTCATAGCCTGCTGGTGGTATAAAGATCTGATTGCAATCTGTTGAACGTGTCCTGCCATGACGGAATCATCTGCTCCACATTGTTCGGGATCCCTTGGACACTGACGTTAACATTAACGTTCACTGTAGACGGCTGAACAAAACTAGTGTTGCCAAGTGTAAAATCCTGGTTTGTAAGGTAATAAGTCTGATAATTTTCATCTCGAATAGCATATTCTTTTGAACCACTGTTTCTGCAGAAATACTGTACGCGCTCCTCGTGTGACAAAATCGCTTCAACTCCAAAAACTGACGTCAGGTAATCGACAGATGCCAACGTGCTCGTCATCGGTACATAGGCATTCTGTGGTACTATTGTGCAGTATGGTTCTTCAGACACTGAACTTTTGTCATCACATTCATCTTCACACGACACAAGTTTCTGTAGCTCTTCGTCACATTTTCGGACACGACGGCGGGCACGTCTTCGACGAAAATCGCCGTTTGCAAAATCGTCTATGTTGGCGGGATGAATGGACCAATAATTTCCTTTTCCGTTTTCACATCTTCCACTTTTGACAAAACATTCATTTAACGATAGATTATGTCTGATGCTGTTCCTCCAACTTCTTTCTTCCATCTTGTAGTACGGGTAATTCTCATTAATCCATTGATATATTTCAGATAGAAGCATTTTTCGTGATGGAGAGCTTTGGATTGCCAAAGATATCAGAGCTATATACGACATACCAGGCTTGGGACTGCTTCTGCACTTTTTATCTTCACTGTCCGATTCATTATCGTGTTTGGAGTTCTCTAAATCCCCTCCCTCGGAATTGTTTATTTCCATTTATGTTGAGCTTTGTTAAACTTTTCGATGTTCAAAAGAGATATTTAAACTTTTGCAAAAATCGTGCTTTTATATAGAAGCAATTCGTCGTGGTTAGGACATGTTTCTGTGTTTTAGTTTCCCATGAAAGTATAAACGATGCCAGTTAGTTTTTCACATATATTTCATAAAGACGTACTTTAATTGATAACCATAATTTCAGTCTTTATATCGCTCATCAAAAAATGATTGCCAAATGCATTTAATAACTGTGAAAAATATCTAACAAACATTAAAAATCGATTAAAATCTATTAATATAATTAATTACCGTGACACATATTATATTATGCCCTTTTCACTGTGATATACATGTATCAACTCTTAAGCGTGTGTCTTGTTGTTTGATCGACGGTTAATCAGTGGCGGATTCAAGTGGCGCCCCCTTTAAAAAAAGGAAAGGAAAAAAAAAGAGAACAGGGACGGTAAAAACCAGCGCCAAAGGCAAAAAGGAAATCCACGTTCGTCCTTGCCATAAATTAATGCATTAACGGTACTAATTCGTTTATTATGATATCTCTGATGTATATACTGATCCAAATAAAGGTTACTGAACACTATAAAAACCTTATTCGTGGCCTTCCTTTTCCGATATCCCCTTTTTACACCCCCCCTTCCGAAAATCCTGTATCCGCCCCTGTTAATGACATGTTTTTAATCATTCATGTATATTACCATTTAAAGTTATATTTCGACTCGGAATTTTTACATCTACATAAATACAGAACAAACAAACAAATACATGTATACTTTTTAGAAGCAAGTGAAAGATTTAGTCTCAATTAAAATGTTTTTTGCACAAAGTTTATAGAACTTCTAAAAATTTCTCTCTGGTCGAGTCATAAAAACATGGTCATGTATTCGGCTCAAAGCTAGCTCGATAGATTTGTTTGTTCAAATGGTGTTTAACGTCATTTTCATCAATTTTTCAGATCATGGCGTCCAGTTTTTAATGGGGGAGGAAGTCTGAGTACACGGAAAAAACCTCGACCTTCGGTTCGAAAACTGTCAATCCTTGTCGATTAAGATTGGAGTCGAGTGCACCCTGACCGCAGTGAGACTCGAACCCGCAACTTCAGTGTTGACAGGCCACGTGATCAATAGTTTACGAACTACCTTACTTTATTACAAGTATTGATTACAATAGAGCTTATATTGTTTGTTGTAAAATACACGGAATAAAGCCTATATTCGTATGTTAAAATCTAAATGTCTGATTGATTAAATAGTGGCTGTTGACCACACGTTACCTCTTGGGGTCAGCGTGTGTAATGCTTCAAGGAAAAAGTAATGCAGTTGAACTAAGATTATAACAGGTAGGTTCATCAAGTTTTCACATCAATAAACCAATATCCTGAATACCTCAAACGAGAACACCATAAAATGTCTTGCCGGTAGTTCTTAATTTAGTTTTTATAGTAAATATCTGCATAGACATGCTCTCTTTGTCAATTTAATCAAAGACCTCCATATGTGGATATCTGCAGATTCAAATCTGATATATCTACTATTTGTAAATATAGATTAAGTGCCCACTGTCTAGCAATAGAAAGAGGGCGGTATAATAATATCCCCCAAAATGAAAGAATTTGTTTAAAATGTAATATGTCACAAATCGAAGATGAAATGCACTTTTTCATCCATTGCCCTGTCTACAAAATGTATAGACAAGAACTAACTCAAAAGGTCAAACATATTCATAAAAATTTTAATTCTATAACTGAAGACAACATGTCTTTTCTATTAAACAACAACTCTTTAGTAATAATTAAAGCAGTTATTGAATATATCAAAAAATGTCAGGAGTTAAATTAACCCAAAAATTTAATAATTGTAATTCCAGATGAATGTTCTTTTCTCTATGTCACTGCTGCTCCAAGTATATAGTTCTTTGTTATTATTCAAACATTATTTTCAAAACTGCGGTGCAATTTTATATTTAATTACTAACTATGACGAATGGGTGTAAAATTGTATCAAGACCCAGTTTCTGTTGTTTTATTAATTACATTTTATGTGTTATAACCATTTATTGTAAATGTGTTGAACAAATAAAACATTACTATTATTACTACACAACATGATAACATAGTGAAGAAGAAATCACATTTGTCATTATTAAAATTACACTTTAATGGGGCATATTTATATTAAAATGGACAAAAACATGACCCATATTTATGAGACCAGATTTTTTTCAATATAAGATTAAAAAGCATGATAAGATTGTTTTAAAAACTATACCCATTTTTATATAAATTTAAATAAAAACCTACCCATATTCTTGGCACATATACGTATACCTTTATATAGGAAGTTACCCCCCCCCTCGGGCCCTGATAATTAAATAGGCATTACTATACTAAGTTGTTATGGTAAATTATTTAATGCTGTACTTAACAATAGATTGAATTCCTATCTTGAATATATGAATGTTATCTGCAAAGAACGGGCTGGTTTTAGAAAAAAATATGGTATCTATGATCACATATTTAACTTAAAATGTCTAACTGATTTGTACTTGCATGGAAAAAAATCTTTGTACTGTGCTTTCATTGATCATCGAAAGGCATTTGATTCAGTAAACAGAATAGCGTTATGGCAAAAGTTGTTAACATATTGTATTGATGGAAACATGTTTACTATAATTCATACAATGTATGAAAATGCTAAATCATGTGTAAGACAGAGTAATAACTTGTCTGACTTTTTTCAAAGTAATGTTGGCGAGTGTACGTCAAGGATAAAATGTGTCACCTGTACTTTTTTCACTGTTCTTAAACGACCTTGTTGAATTTATATCAAAAGCTTATGATGGTTTAAATGATGTATATAATGCTTGTCATATTGTTCTTGAAACTGATGAAATTTCTGTTTATCTAAGATTATATTTGTTACTTGATGCTGATGATACTGTCATACTAGCGGAATCAAGGTTAGAGCTTCAATCTGCATTGAATACTATGTTCCTATATTGTAAAACATGAAGGTTGGAAATTAAAGCAGATAAAACTAAGGTTGTTACATTTAATAAAGGCCGTATTGTAAACAAAGCACTATTTACATTGAATGGAGAAGTATTAAATGTAGTTGATTACTATGCTTATCTAGGTGTTATATTTATGTCAAATGGTTCATTTTGTAAGAATAGAATTAAGTTACTTGAACAAGGTAGAAAAGCTATGTTTAGTATGCTAAGAAAATGTAGAGCTCTTGATTTACATATTGATTTACAACTTAAGATGTTTCGCCAATTTTACTGTATAGCTGTGAAATTTGGGGACATGAAAAAACCGAAGCAACTGAATCTCTGCGTTTACAATTTTATAAAATTATACTCGGTGTGAAAAAAATGACTCCAAATTGTGTTATAAATGGAGAACTTGGTAGATATCCCATTGATGTTTTTATTAAGTGTAGAAAGTTGGGGTTATGGAAAAAAAATATTTGTAAACAAACAGGATAAAATTTCTGCTGTATTGTACAAGTTACCTTTATGGATTACACACTAGAAATATATTTCACTCTAAGTGGATTACTTATATTGAAAATATTTTAAAGGATCGTGGTTTTTCTGAGTACTGGTTAACACAACATGTACCAATTTCTGCATCTTTTATCAGTAATGTTAAACAGAAACTTTTTGATCAATATAAAAAACAATAGTGTACAAATGTATTTGATTCTGCCAAATGTCTTAACTACATTATTTTAAACGTTCTAATGATCTTGAAAAATATTTACTTGAACTTCCACATGATTTAGGAAAAGCATTTTGTAATTATAGATGCATATACCGAGCCTCAAACGTTCGCTATTGAACCCAGTTCCTAATCAAAAAGAAGAAGAAGAACCATCATTTACCAATCGAAAAAGGTCGTTTTTGGAGTGTTGTAAGAGATGATAGAATATGTGATCTTTGTAGTTATAGCAAATTAGGTGACGAGTACCATTATATGTTTGAATGCCCATTTTTTAAAACAGAGAGAAAGAAATATATTCCCTCTTATTATTGTGCAAATCATAATACTGAAAAATTTAATGAATTGTTTAATTCGGATTTAGATACTTTGTCCAAGGTTGGTTGCTAAATTTTGTAAAATTATTGTCTTTAGTACACTAACATGATGATATATAATATAGCTATTCTTGTACATTGATGACATCTGAATGTCTTCCACTTATCGCATCTTCATGGCCTTGCAACTTCAATTACTATTACATTTCATGTTATGCTCCTTCATCACTTTTTCAATGTTATGTTATTTGTTCATTTGTTATTGTTCACATAACCCTAATGGGGTCTTGAGAAATAAAATCTTTGAATCTTTGAATCTTTGTTCTTGTTTTGGGCATTTTGATTGGATATCGGATATTAATGGAGACTATATAGGAAAGTAGTTTGTTTAAGGAAGAAATAAGAACTTTTATGTCATTACATAAAAAATTTCTATAACTCGTTGAAGATCACCCTGTCTTTCCCCAAATCTTGCGTAAGAAACTTTTATTCGTCGATTGATCTGCTTGGATGCTATGGAGAATAGAAATAATGCGCGTTACTGACTCGCCTCAACTCGGTCATCAATCGGGCATAACGGAAGAAAAAAATAGGTGTTTACATACTTTTCTGGAAAAGACTGGGTGGTCTTATACGAATGATTGAAATTTATGTCTTATAACAATCTAAACAGATATGTTAAACGTTTTCTTGTGAATTATTTGGCAAAGCTTATGTCAGTAAGACATAGTCCAAATACTGTTATATTATACATTTCCAGGGAAAGTGGCATTTAACCCTAACGCTAACTGACGATATAAAATACAAACTATAGGTCACGACTTTTTCAGACTATATGTCAAGACTTATTGTTTACTGCTAATGAGTTTTTATTTCCTATATTATAAGCCTATGGATAAACTTGCAAAATAAGACCATCCTCACATAATACCGAAGGGCATCAATGTTACATAACGGTACTACCAAGTTAGTCATTAGAAGTCGAATTAGTCCGAAATAGTTCTTCATATTTACAAATGGTTAAAAACGTGTATAAGTTGCGCATAGGGTACTACTTCTTACTGCTATATAACAATTGTTGAGAGTTTCCTACACCTGATAAAACATGTCTCATATTGACGTCCATATTCAGTGAAATGGACATACATAAAATATATATGCAAGAAACGATAAGAATATCTAAAAACAACCGATAGAATGACAATAACAAATAGGCCATGAAAAATTTATCATGCAAAACTCCAACATCAAGGAGTCTTTAGATCTTGCTGTATTTTAGGCCCGGGGGTGGGGGTAACTTCCAATATAAAGGTATACGTATATGTGCCAAAAATATGGGTAGGTGGTTTTTTTTTAAATTTATATAAAAATGGGTATAGTTTTAAAACAATCTTATATAAAAATGGGTATGCTTTTTAATCTTAATTGAAAAAATCTGGTCTCATATAAATATGGGTCATGTTTATAATATAATAAAGCGTAATTTTAATAATGACATTGTGTTTTCTTCTTCAATATGTTATCATTTTGTGTATATAAATATGACCTTTTTTTAAATTTACTGAATATAAATATTGGTGATGAAAACTGTTCATTTTATATAAATATGGGTTGTGAAAATTGCTCATTTTATATAAATATGTTTCATGAAATATTGGACATTTTATATAAATATGGGTATTGAATTCATTACAAAAATGGCACATCCCCACCCTAAAAATTACCAAGTTACCCCGACCCACCCCGTGATTTCAGGTCGATATAATTGATTGATTGATTGATCTTTAAGTTGAAGTCGTGTTGATTCTTAGGTCTGTATATTTGATGTTTGCTGCATTGAATGGCGATACTCTTGAGACAGAAA